>CM046834.1:12497683-12658691 GCA_025618425.1 Heliocidaris tuberculata
TTATCTATAGTACTTTGATCTATACAAAAGATTTGTTTTTACACCTGTTATCGAATGAGTTTTGGATGCTTTTATGAATTTTAAGGCAAAAGTTCGGCTTGTTTTAAGATTTAAGAGAGCTACATCCCACCCGTGTCTTGCAGCGTAGTCGTTTCAAGTCCAGTTCGGGCAAACCTCGATAGTTCGATGTTTAGGAGTAGGAGACACACAGTCTTGAGAAAGAGACTGCTGTAGAACAACCGGTAGGTTAGATGGAGCAGTTTCTTCTGTAACAAGACGTCTGGAATAAGATTTTAAAAATATATTAATGATAAAGTATGACTAAAATTGATATATATGAACTTGAATACTATAGTATACATAATGGGACCTCAATTATATGTTTTTGTTTGTTTTCTCTCATATTCTTCCTCAATCTTAAGGTAAAATAGTATCATTTCTCAAATGAAAATATAAAAAGACAACATGGAATGGAACATACGAACGAGATAAAAATAGATATAAGTACATGAATAAAAAAATAAATTAATTTAATTATAAACCTGTTACTATAAGCCATGAAAAATTGAATATATTGAGAAAAAAAAAGTGAATGATATTAGCACTCAGATGAAATGATAAGTTAATCTATCTGAAAAAATCCAAACAAACTGGTATTATGGAAGTATGTAGTTATGATTATCAGAAAGCTGTCATTCTATAATAAATAAATATACACATTATGATTATTGAATATATATAAATACTTTCAAACCCAAGAACGCGGATACTTACATCTGAATCGAGTTGCTAGGATGGTAATAGCCATGTATCCAATAAAGAAAGCCAAGTCTGTTTCCATCATAACTAAATATTAATTCAAATAAATATAGAAATATCTATTTGAATTTGAGTTGAAACATCATATAACAGTACCAAAACGTGCAGATGATCGAATCAATACGGATATATTCGTCTCTTAAACTCTTAAAGCATTTACTATAAGCAATTATTATCATTATTTTTTGAATGAAAATGGTAGATTGAGAAATGAATCAATCAAGTTGAATAACAACTGATGCAAAAAACAAATTATTTGAAATGCTAGTCATTTAGCAAGAATATAATAATGAAATTATAAATCTTACATTTCTGGTTCTCGGCAAATTCTTTCATTAGACCGTTGTTTCCATTGGTCATATGCACTGAATACGTGACGTTCCGTAGTCCTTTTCGGTTGCTTCGGCAGTTTGTAAGATGCACGAAGTAAGACTGTGGGCGCTGTCGGGATGCGAAGTTGATGTCACCGCGACAAACCAGCCACTGAAAATGTTTTAAATGATTTGAAAAGATTGTAATGGATGTACTTTCTTAATTAAAGTTGCTTCTCTTACTCGTGCTTCAGTGCTTCATCTTGCCCTCCCCTATTATTTTTTGATTGATTAACATATTCTTCTTGAGCTTCGTCTTCTCACAAGATTAGTCACCATCACATCCCATCACCCAAATAATCCACATCAGCTCTATACCACCATTTACGACTTTGTCAATTTACTCATTCTTAATGACCCTTTCAAGACATTTAAAATTATCTCCATGGAACTCTCCCACATTCTTATATCATACCTTGCAGTTTACGTACAAATCACGTCTACTAGTATCGTAGTGGACTTCATACTCACATTAAGGCCAGCATCGTCGGTCTCCATGTGACAAGCACGATCACGGTCAGAGAGTTTGATTTTGTAGTCCAAGTCTGTCACGCGATCAATCTTATTCCGACAGGTCTATCGTAAAAATTAATTGATTTATTTTTTAAAAAGAAAAAGATACAGCTCATCCAACTTTTCAATTCAACAAACAATTCTTTTTTAATCAAAACTATAATCGAAAGATGTCTAAATATCCTATATTCCCATGGCTTGATAAATCTAAAAACATTTATATTTTTATCTAAAAGATAGCGTCCATACAATATCATTTACTTAAGAACTCCGTAGAATATAGGGTCTTGGTGAAAAATACTTATAGAGTTTTCAAAACTCTTATAAAGCAAGCAAGGTAAATAATACATTTAGCAGTTTCTCGTTGCATAATCAACAGAAATATTCAAACAAAAGTGAGAAAGAATAAATTTGTATATATTCTTCGAAAGAAAATGCATAAAACGGCAACATGGTATCTTTCACGATCAGTTATTATTCTGAAATACAGAGTATTTCTTTACTAAGGACAAGATTTTGTTGAACGGCTCATTATTCCCCTAGCTTTCTCTGAAGTACAGAAGGTTTCATCATGCCATTTTTCAATACCTGAAAAAGTAATATCAGAGCATATTAAAGTTCTGATTATAATATAATGTCCACAGTTTTTTTTTTTAACAACAATTACAACAAACACTAACATTATCTTTTCAAGGTTTTTAAAGGCTTATCAGTATAGGCTATTTGAGAATGAAAAGATTTGATTTGAATACCATTTATTTATATATATTTATTGAATCATTCATAACAGTAAAAAAAAGGAAAATCATATTTGAATATTACCAGTCTATCTTCGTGCGGTCTTATGGCTCCCCACTGTGCATAGCTTTCGTCAAATATGACGAGTCGATAGCAGCACTGGTCCTATAAAAACAGCCACATTATTACTTTATTCAAACAGATTATTAGACTTCCAACAACAACAACAACAACAACAACAACAACAACAACAACAACAATAACATTCGGAATATGCCCTAATTTGTCGAAGAAAAGGACAGAAAGAAAATTTTACAATGGGTCTATCTATACATAATATGGGGCACCGACCAATACTGGATACACCTGTGTCAGGTGGAATAAACTGCACACATTAATGGCAGAACTAAAATTTGCGACGCCTATACTTAATAACATGTTAGCGGTTATACTACACTCTAAAAACCAAAGTGTTAAATCACCATTTAAAAGGGCTGAGGAGTGACAACTTTTTCAAAATGGTAGATCAACTCTAAACTGCTGGATTCAGCCTTTATAGTGTTGTATCCAGCATGTTAAAAGTGTCAATCTACAATTTTGAAAAAGTTGTCACTCCTCGGCCCTTTTAAATGGTGATTTAACACTTTAGTTTTTAGAGTGTAAAGGAGAGCACTAATTATAATTCGATATCTCTCTCACCACTTCATCATCAGTCAGTAAATAAGACATGAAAGAAATATATTCTTGTGTTTGTTAAAATAAAAGTTCAGACTTACAGCAGGGTACTTGATTTCATAGTTCAGGACGTTGTCTTCCGTGTTGGTAAAGAAGAACGTGTCCAAAAACGCAAAGTTCTAGAGAAAGACGAGAAAAAACAAAAACCACAAATACCCTAGATTGCAAGTTAAGTTTAAAAAAAGACGCATATTTTACATCGCTCTCAAAAATGCTTTCAGTCATTGTACATGTATTTACTCTATTCATTTGCAATTCATTATCAATAAAAGCAAATTTATTTAAAATAAATTGTTACTAAACTGATAAGATGAAAAGAACCTATACCATCGAAGCACCTTTAAATTTGTTATGTAATTTAGGCGACAAAATTTGGCATATACATGCATCTTTCTTTGTTATTTTTCATAGTATGATTATCATCATACATTTTACCTTTCAAAACTAACAAGAAAAAAATCGCCAATCAAGCCCATTATAGCACTGGCTGATTAAGATGATGTGCCATGTATTTAATAGTCATCAATATTTTCCCTCTTTATCTCTCCATTCCTCTTTCACCCCCATTTCTCTCCTTATTCGTCGCTCTCTTGTTTTCATATTTATTCATCAATAGGTATGCAATACTCACCTGTTCCGTATTAATTTCCCCGCGCTTGATTTTGGCATCTACATTGCTTGGAACAAGCAGAATACAGGCCAAAACCAGCACGAAGAATTTTCCAAGTTCCATGGTCGATCTTTCAGTAAGGCAGCTTTATTCACTTGATTTCATTTGCGAATTACATAGCTGTATTCAAAGTTTAGATATGATCGAGGAGAAGCTTGAAAAAATTGTGATTAGCTTGGTAGCAACGCGCAGATTATGTAATACATTGCTGTGACCGTGTGAGCGCGCAGGTAGTGACGCAATAATGCATGCGCGTATGAAAAACTGTGATTTCATGATACACATGAAATATAAGGCCTGGGGATGGGGGGGGGGGGGGGCACTCGACTCTAAAAGTGGTGGGTATGTGCCGCCGGCAAGACAAACAAAAAACAAAAAAAAAGCGGGGGGGGGGGGGGGGGGGGGGGGGGGGCTTCGGAACGAGCGTATCATGAAAAGGATGGTCTTCGGAACTACTAACATTTTGGGAAAAGGGAGTCTTTGGAACCGGATTACAATATAAATATGATGCTACGCTGTGTGTCATGGCAAGTCTATGGTGTGTGTATTCATATAAAGCAAGGGTTACACCGGAACCGAATCAGCTGCGAATACACCCGAATTTTCGAATTCGGGTGGATTCGGGAGCATTCTGTTCTCCCTCCCCGAATGGGCAAAAATTCGGGAGGTATTCTGAAACATTCGTGGAGGGATTCGGCTTGTTTTGAAATGTTCAAAACCATCCGAATACGCTAAAAAATGGTCCCGAATGTGGCCCCGACAAATTTCATTCGGGCCATATTCGGGATATATTCGGATGGAATTCGGCCGGATTCGGTTGGATTCGGGGAGGCATTCGGGGCATTCTAGGCAGATTCGGGCTTCGACCCGAATCATCTAGCCAAATAGACCCGAATAACACGAATAGAGCCGAATCTGCCCAGAATGCCCCGAATAGCTCCCAGAATCCATCCGAATCGCCATCCGAATACAGAGCAGAATACAGGCGAATAAGCCGAATAGGCCAGAATACAGCCGAATAGCAGACGAATAGGTCCGAATGAGGGGCCAGAATAACCCGAATAGCCTCGCACACCCATATATACCTCCGGGAAAATCATGTTTTTTGAATTCGGCTATAATTCGGGTCCAAATTTGGCCAAAATCCAACGATTCTATGGCGAATTCGGGTAATTCGGTGGCGTATTCGGCGCATTCGGCCATATTCGTCCCGATTCGGGTCGACATTCGGGTCATTATTCGGGTGTAATCGGGGAATTCGGGCCATATTGGGCTCAATTCTGGTCACATTTGGCTCGATTCTGGCCTCTATTCGGATTGCCATTCGACTATATTCGGGATGCCCAAAATCGATTCGGGTCAATTCTTGGCGATTCTGCTTGATTCGGGACCTATTCGGGACCTATTCGTCTCTGATTCGGGGAGCTCCCCGAATCAGAGACGAATAAGTTCCGAATCAACCGAATCCATCCGATTCAGGCCATATTCGGGCAGAATCGGTCCGAATTTATTCGGGAGAATTCGGTTCTGGTGTAACCCTTGCTTTAAGCGGGGTTAATTCGCATGCATGCATGCGCTCGCGCTCAACACGAATGAGAACTGAATTCCCTGGGGTGGAGTTGGAACCGGATTGGAAGCAATGGGGAAAGCCCGGAGGAATAAAGCACCTGGAATGAAACTCTTCTTCGAAAGGGTCCGGCGGGCCAGAACGACGGAATGAAAAAACTAAGCGGGGCTTTGGAACGGTTTTCTTAACAAGAAAAAAAAATGGTATGCTTTGGACGTACGGAAATTTGAGTGTAAAAAATGGGGGTCTTCTGGGCGGCACATACCCACCGCACACTATATACTGAGTGCCCCCCCCCCCTCCCGGGACCTAAGGGTACCTTGTGCCTTGTGTTGATAACTTCCGAATGGTCCACTGCATGGGAACTATGACTGGAAGTATAACTAAGGGCTTGACGAGAGAGAGTGTTTTGTGAAGATCTACTATGGTTATGCCTTTGGTTAAATTGTTGGGTATATATAGAGAATTTAAAGAATTTTCTAAGCAACCTATATCTGACTGAGGATGCGCGCGCTATAACTATAACTATTTCAATTATTTGTATGATACCTTATCATTTATTGTTCTCCTGAAGAAGACGCCAGGGAGCGTCGAAAATTTGAGTAGAAAAATAAAATTGGCCACAATGCATTACAAACGCTTTTAGCAGTTTTCTTTCTATATATATATATATATATATATATATATATATATATATATATATATATATATATATATATATATAATATATATATATATATATATATATATATATATAAATATATATATATATAAATATATATATATATATATATATATATATATATATATTTATATATATATATAAATATATATAAATATAATATATATATATATATATATATATCTATATATAAATATATATATATATGTATATATATATATATAACTCAACTGTTTGGAGTATATAAGTTTTGAAGTTGTATTCTAGAGAGTACGGTAACTTTGAATCAAACATGGGTAATTTAATTAGAGAAATCAGAAACGAATACTTATTCTCTTTAAAAAAAAATTTCTCAGGACAGCTCTATAGCTACCTCCTATTACATCAATACCCCAGGAGAATAACCCCGAATAAAACCACCAGAAAACTATCACTAGGACAACTACCTCCTCATGTAATTATCCCATAGATAATTTATGGGGACATAGGTTGTATTTTTAAAGAATTTAAATGTATCCCCCATCTTTTAGTGAGAGTCGATCCTATAGGGGGCAGAGTTATAAAGTCCTACAAGAAACTCACACGAGAACAAGAGGATAACTATCTCCTTGATAAAAAAAATATTTGCTGAATATATACATCTTATTCTGAGAGAGAATGTCAGGCTGATCTTTGCACTGATGTCAATATTTCGTTTCGGTTCTATTCTACAAGATTTTGTACATCATGAACAGCATACATGTACATACACATCACTATTTGTTTGTAAAAGAAAAGGAAAAGATAAATAAAACAATTGCAATAACCTTTACACAAAAATATAATTACAAATACAATAACAACATTGGTGGCCCCACTCCCTGCAAAAACACAAAGTCCAATCGGTTCAGTATGTCTAAACTTTACCTTCAGCATTTCATGTTTACAGTGTGTGTGTGGGGGGGGGGGGGGAGGGTATAGTGATTCATAATTTTTAGGAAGATTTTTTTTTTTTTGACAAGCTGCTTGACCTTAATAATGATGTGCATCGTTTATAGGCCTATCAACGTTTGAAAAAATAGAAGTTTCTAGAATTGGCTGCATGTGGATATTCATATCATTTGCCAAGTCAGAATGGCTTCAACCCTTGGCGCATAACAGTCAGTCAACAACCACTGGGTTCTTAGCAGAAATTTATCCTTGACGGTAATCTTTTATTTCTAATTTTGGCAATCATATAGAAGAGGCCCCCTGGAAGCAAACTTCACTTAGTCTGAAGGTTTGAGACTGTAAATAAATGATATCTGCCAAACGATGGGGTGAGGGATGTACAAAAGCGGTTCCATGACATTTGCTCCTGCGACAATTGCTCCGGTCTAACTTTGCCAAGTTAATCCTAAACCTAAACCTAACCCTAATCCTAATCTTCACATTGTCCTTAACAAAAAACCAAATCATGAACTTGACCTTAACCTTTGACCTTTCGAGATATGGATGGAGGAGCAAATGTCGCAGGAGCACATGTCTTGTCACCACAAAAGCTCAAGAAAAGTGCAATGAAACATAAGGAAATCTAGCAATAGTCCAGACCGAAAAACACATCATGTAGTCTGATACGAGCTGTGCTTTTCAATAAAATTTCTAACAAGTTTGTGTAAGTTATGCTAGTACAGATATTTGTTGCATGACAAACAACTGAGAATTAATTTGTTGCATAATGAAATATTGAGAATTAATATGATGCATAATGAAAAACTGAGAATTAATTTGTTGCATGATGAAAAATTGATAATTAATTTAAGCCACGCTCGAATTGCAATTCATCTACCAAATTTCAAGATAACGTTTAATTGGGCTTTACTCTGAATAATGAAACAGCAAGAGTTCCACACTTTCTGGCTATGCACATACACATTATTTCATTTATTGAATAAAAAGTGAATATAGAACGTGTACACAATATTCATGGCTTCATAAATATAATTTCATATTTCGATATAAATGTTCTTGATTATTTCATAATCACATAATAACATTACCCAATTTGATTTCTTAAGAATAGATATCGATGAATAAACACACGTTACAGAGGCACTGTAATTCATTTCAGATTTCGTTTAAATGAACAAATATATGAAATGGAATTGCAAATGCTAATTCGCACACATTCATCTAAATTATATGATACACTGCAGCTAAAGACAAGAATATGCATCACTTTATTTTTTTTACCCAATAAGCCTCAATCATTTATTGTTTATGCCATTAAAGGCCAGTAGACAAACCTGAATACACTGCACTGAACTTACAAATGATACAGTGGTAAGATATCAATATATGGCATATCAACACTAATCAAAGGCAATTTTATTCCTACAGAAGGCTCTCTATATTGTGTCCAATTATTATTGTACATATAATGAAGGCAATATTTCTTGAGAGAAATGTATATACTATAATGTATACACGGTGTACATATAATAACAAATTCAATTCAGATATATATATATATATTTATACAATACACAATGGTGGGAATCCAATATGCAGGCCCATGCCTTTGTCAATTTATGTACATATAATTTTAGTATGCCAATAACAAACAGTCTGAATTACCTCTCATGATATAATACATACAAAAACCCTATGCTGTAGCTGTTACATGACTGTTGATAATGATTCAGGTTTGGCACAAGTCACCATGAATATTGGTGTGTCAAAACTTAGTCTGAGAGTCTTGAGACTAGATTAAAGTATACAAAGACATCATCATGAATGCTGTGCAGAGGTCTTTCAAACGTGACTGACACAGATAAAAAAAAGGAAAGATGATGTCATAGTAACAGAATGGTGATAAAAGAATGTAAATTACAGATATTCCCTTTCACGAGATGAAAATAAAGGGAAAATGGAATCTAAATACAACTCATGAAACAGGCAATATGAATATTCAATAGATATTTCTATCACACCAAAATTGCATTTGAAAATGTATTTTCCATTTGACACTTTTTGCTTTAAATAATAATAAAAAGTTACAAACTACTATAAGCTGTCCAACCTTTTCTATAAAAATGTATAATTGGGAAAATTGAATATATTCTAAAGAATTTATTGGCAAATGGTACCTTATCAGTAACCTAGGGGCAGGCAAATTTGGCATTTTCAAAGCTTTGTTAATTATAGGTGGTGGTGATCATTTTGAGCTGTTTGCAAAATCACCAGTTCGAAATATTAGATCATTGGGAGGGCATGTATTGCACTTTTGGGATGTATCAGTTATTTCTGGCGCATAAAGACGTGAAGAAGATGTGTATAGGAAAATTGCAAGTTTTGTATGTGCTTCTAAAATTAGAATCAGACATATCTAAATAAAAGTTTTCATATTATTTTGCTTAAAAGTGTTCAAAGATTTAAAAACTAATTGTACATTCTAATATTTTGGTTCTGCCTCTATAGATTTAAAATTTGACTTTGAATAATTTTGTCATATGCCTCTTTCACGCATTCTTACGCGCCATGATGTTTCGCTAAGCTACCTAATACAGCAAGGTCATTTTACAAAAGGATGAGAGTTAAAGAATTAGGTTTTAGTAAACGATGCATTTTTTATGGGGGGGGGGGGGGGGAGGGGTTAAGAATAACAAGATTTTTTACAACCCATAATTTTTTGTTGTCAGCTAAAAATACAAGAGACTGTAAAATCTAACAATACCCAGCTATACTCAGCAGTAATATATGTTTACAATTGGCAATCAAGAACATTAATTATGTATCAACATTACATGAACCAGCACCAATAATAAATTTCCTGATAACATGCTCTCATGACACAACTGAATACAAATTAATACATGATATGTGGACATAAAATGCTATTATTCAAGACCAACTTATAAGAATGCAAAGGGACAAATGTTTGGAAATACGCTAACAATATTAACAAGAAGGAAATCATTCAATGGGAGGAGTTTCAGGAGTATATAGCCTTTTCAATGAAGTTGTAAAACATGTCCAAATATGTTACAATTAATACATAAAAACATACACAAATGTAGAAAAAGATGGCTGCATGTACATTTACATGGGGTAGGCAAAGCCATAATTATAGTAGATGTCTGCTTTGATCAGGCAGGGTATCAAATATGGGACACGGTGAAATTCATGTTTAAAGCAAATATGGGATGAAAACCATTTTTCTCACTTTGCGTATTTATAAAGAAATAATGACATTACGGACTTAAAATATGTCATTTGCTGCTCTAAAAGGAAATCTATGCATGCTCTTTGGGCAGGTATAAAAAAACCCAAAATGACAAGAGGATTTGAGCACCATGAAGAAAACTAGAAAATATTTCAAAAATCATTTTCAATTTGATATTTCAAATTGAAAACACACTTCCACAGGTGGGTAATTCCACTTCTTCTCAGTCAGCACTTTCTTTAAAAATATTACTATAATTCAGTGTACATTATTTGATATCAAATATATGAAAAGACGGCTTAAATTTCAAAATGCAGTTGAATATAGTTACGAGAGGAATTGATTTTGGCGATAACACGCACTTTCTACAGACCCGTGAGCCTGAGTGATGATCTCATTCTTACCCAAGGAATATTTGACATTTTAAACAGCATTCCAGAGTGTAAACATGAGAGAGAAAGGACATACTGTTTTTCTTTTTCATCCCTATTACTCTACCATAAACGGTGATCATCTGTACATCAACAGAATCATATGCTGTGCTCCTCACACACATCGTTATTCTAATGTAATCTTGATTACTGGTAGTCAGCTTATACTACAACAAAAAATAAAACAAAAATCTATTCTACCTGGTTTATGAAAAAGCAAATAAGAAACTTGATAATTTTGGGTTTTTGGATGAAAAGCAAAATGAAGTAAACTTAATTTTTGCAAATAGCCACACACACTGGACAGTACCAGCATGGATATGTACATGTAGGACCATGTTCTTGTATGTTATTCCTAACTAAGGTCTGGTCAACCATAAAAGGCTCTTTGTCAAACCATATTCCTTACTTATAAATCATTATTTTGCAATCAAAAACTCTTAAGTAGATATCCTTAACCTATTAGTCTTTTAAAAGGTAAATGTAATTGGATTCATTGTGAATGTTGCTTTTTATAAAATACCAGACATCAGGACTTCATTAGACTTCCCTTCAGGAAAGTTTATAGGTCATTTGACTGTATTAGGGAAAAGATTGGTAGGAATCTTTAAAATGAAATGCGATCCTACTGTGCTGATTTCACACAATAAAAAACAAATTTTTACAGGGCACCAGTCTGAACACCAATCTTAGTCTCGATGAAGAACTTCCACATCCTTGAGTGTGGAGGCAGCTGACTGGAGGACAAAGGCGACAACAGACATGTGCTTTCTCAAGGCTTCCCAATCATCGCTGACATCGCCGTCGGGGTTGTTGATGTCGAACATGAGATCGACGATACCAGGGAAAGCATCTCCTGTGTAGGCGTCCTTGCTGCTAGGAGCAAACACTACATGCCTAGGAGGAGAGACGGTAGTGATAAATACAAGGAAAAGGAAATTAAAACAAAAATGTTGAATGGCGAGAGGCAAATCAGTGATCCTAGGACAACTATCACCTGGACTAGCATCCCTGGAAAACTACTGTGCCCCGGGGTTGTTTTCCTTGTTGTTAATAGGAGCAGTTGAGATGGCGCTCTTTAATCTGTATTGCAGATTATTTGCACCACTCTTCAGCTTCGATGATTGATGTATGATTTTACGAGTTCTATGTTTGGTAGGGTGAGAATGAAGATTTTCATTCTCTTTTTTTGCAACTCCGTCTCAAGGACAAGTACCCCCTAATTTAAGTACTCCCGAGGTAGCTGTCTGAGGGTAATTGACTATATGAGTATAATTTTAAGGAGGTAGTTTTCCAAGAGGTAATTGTCTGAGGGTGTATTTGTTTGTTTTGTTTTGTTTTTTGGGGTGGGGGAGGGGGTGTTGTCCTCTTAATACACACATCAGCAACATTTCTGTGTAAAACTGTACAATTATATCTCCATTATTGCTACAGTTTACTGCTTTTTCTACTTCTGCTAATAATAGAAATATCACTACTACTGCAACTGGTGCTACTGCAACATATCCTGCTAATTCTATTTCCTCATATACTTTATTTCATCTTCAACCATTATTCAAACCTTTCAGCTTATCCCTTGTAACAGGAAATGAGGGAGATCTCCCCCCCCCCCCCCCCCGAGGAGACTTGTGCCTTTCAAACTTATTGGAATGTTGAAATGTACATGTAGAAAATCATGAATCTTTTTTTTCTTACTATAACAGCTCAAGAAACTTTGTATATGTCATATTTATTCTGTCACTTTGAGAAAGATTGTGGCCAGTTGAATAAATGGGGACTAAAATTAATAACCGCAATGTTGTTGCCTTAAACAACAACAAATAAATAAAAAGTCTGATCTTATATCGCTGTCCTACCTTTGAAGGTTCCTGCCAGGCAGACCAAGAGGGTCGATGAAAGCTCTCTCAAACTGAAGAAGCTGATCATTGACACGACGAACAGCAAAAGGACTATTGAAGAAATGAAACAGATAAAATGACATGAAAAGGGGATGTTACTTGACTTTATTAATTTGATTAACAACAACAACAACAAAGTCAAAATTCACATCTGCAAAAGACAATTAAATTACAATAAACTGGGAACTAACAATTATACTTATAAGCCAGTTCGTAATTACAATTTGCACATGTGCAGATAAAGGTCATTCGTACTGAGTACAATTGACCTTTATACGCTGTCATTTTGTATGCACCAAGATATGCGCAACAGTATTATTTTACAAGTTAACCCTTTCAGGAAAGGAATTATGTAAGGGCTAAATTGATCACATTTTATTCTTCAAATTGGCAACAATGATATTTAAAATGTAATACCTTAGAAAATAACATACATAGTTAGGAACTTTGTCGAAAAGTTGAAAATGTTTCCAATTTGTATAAAAACAATGATTTTGAACCTCTCAATGTGTTGCCAATTTAAGGATTTTAAAGCTTATTCTCCTTTTTAAAATTCCTGGCATCAAATGCAATATGGTCATGCGACAAAAATGGACACAGTGTGTGCAGAAATCTTTGCTCTTTCTACTCATGCATCTGGTATATTTTTAGGGCTCTGAATCAAAAGTTATTCAGCCAAACCACAATTTGTGGTCAAGTGTCCTGAAAGGGTAAAACATGTAGCGCATCCATCAAAACAAATGTACATGTGCGTACAAATTGGTGTTATTTCAGGATCATTTGTACCATGTTCTAATTACAAACTGGCTAATTGAGGTAAACACCAGTTTACAGCATATGACAACATAATGTACCTTTCATGACTGCACATAGAATATTTGGGATTGAAAGGTATTCCAATAAATGATTCAACTTCAAATTGGGAACAATTGTACAGGGAAAATTACAACATATCTAAAATGCATCCGTCTAATAAAATTCACAATCAAGTTTTGAAGTAAAGAAGATCAGGACAAACAAGAAATACAAATACAATTTATAATAAAAAAATCTTATGAGATTGTGATAAATAACTATACATATCACAAAACCAATCATTCTTATCAGAGTACCTCAATGGTGATATTTCATTCCTTAAAAGTTCTTTCTAACAAGGTCTTTGTAAAAAAAAAAGACTGACCTTTTACACTATCAAATGTTATTATCCTAAGTTAGGAATCCCTTCAAATGTTTTTTCTTTTCAAATTCAACTCACAAAAAACTTTGGTGAATTTTCAAATCATATAGTAATGGGGGAATCCCAAAGGAATACTATTACTACATAATAATAATAATGGTGAAAACTTATAGAGCACACACACTGTCCAAGGACGCTCATGGCGCTAGCCCAGCAACAGTTCTCTTTAATCCAGGTATTCTATAATTTATGTTATAATACTCACTCATTTTTCTCCATATTTGTCACATCACTCTGAAACGCTTTGGCTGCTGTGGTGAGGTTAGTCGCAGCTGAATCAATTGTATCTGTGAAGGAGAGCAAACAAAAATGCAAATTCAAACTGTATATTTAACCAAGTTAGTAGTCCTGAAAATAAACCAATGAAATAACTCCTTTATGTTAAATTATATCAGCAGAATTACATATTTGCAAATAGGCCACAAGGAAATGGAAATATTTGTATTCCATTTTGGTTGATCTCATGTTGACAAAGAGGACAGTCACATTGTCAAAATATACAATGTGAAAAGAAAAGGCAATACTGTCCAATACATATATACTTTTATGAAAAAATAGAAATTTTCAATCCATTTTCCATTAAAGGGATAGTCCACCCTGATTACAAGTTGGTTTTAAAAGAAGCAGAAAAATTAAAGAAACAGATCAGTGAAGGTTTGAGCAAAACCTGATAAGAAATAAGAAAGTTATGAATTTTGGAAGTTGTAATCAATCAGACACAAATTGGCAACTCCGTGACATATCTTGCGAGCTCCTCTCCCGTTTGCTCAGTACAGTAAATTTCATTAATTTTCATTTTCTTAGTTTTTGATGAAGGAATAGATTTTTTTCCCACAGGTTTTGTGTAAAAACATATAAGCGATGATTATATCTGAGTTGCATGTATGACTGAATATTTCCTTTAGAGAAAATGGAATTTAATGATTTTTGGGGTACAGGGCAAATGGGAGAAGAGCTCCCAAGATACGTCACGGAGTTGCCAATTTGTGTCTGATTGATTACAGCTTCAAAAATTCATAACTTTCTTATTTCTTATCGGATTTTGCTCAAACCTTCACTGATATGTTTCTTTAATTTTTCTGCTTCTTTTAAAACCAACTTGTAATCAGGGTTGACTATCCCTTTAAATGTTTACAATCCTGCACTTCCTGCAGGTAATCATATAGATATTCAGGGCAGCATATTAACAAATCAATAATCATAACGACAATATTCAAGTTTTAAAAGCGCAGATCACATATAAAACAATTAATGTCTCAATGTTCTTTTGAAATCATCACCCTTTCTTAGTTCTAGCAGCCATTATCAGCACAAAGTGCATTACAATGAACATATCCTACTGGGCTCTTATTTACTATGCACCTGGGTTGAGAGAAATGACTGAGATAAAATGTCTATAGCTCAGTAAAAGCAGACAGGTTGGAAACACTAACCCCAAGTAATGCCCTGCTCAGCCATTTGATCTTCATAGAAACCCTTCAATGTTGCAATGGACCCTGTGATCTTCTCTGCAGTGTCCACCACGTTGATGGGCAGGATCAGGCTGTCGGCAAGGCTACGGGCAAGCTCCGCCCACACCCTGGTGACGGCTAGGTGGTACTCGAAGGAGTGGTCCATGATCTCACTAACGAGGAAGAATGTCTCGTACATGGAGTGGTAGAGGGGGTAGCTTGATAACCCCATGTCCTGTGGTTAGAATCGAAAAATGAGGTAAAAACACTGGACGACTTATTTTGGGCTAAAAAGCACAGTCAATCCATGAATGGCAAGATAATTAGGGAAAAAAAACCCACTGAGAAATACATTTGAAGAAAATATGAAAAAAAAAAAATTTTGTACTTGTGTATTATGGAAGCCCACTTACACATAAGAAAACAAACTAAGAAAATAACTTTAATAATTTGGCTTAAAAATATCCAACTAATATTTTCAAAATTTCAGGAAATATTTTATTTTTTAATTTTACTCCAAAATGGCCACTTGTCCAAGGTAAATAAAATATGCTGGCAGGCAGGCAAATTAGAAACGTAACTGCTGGGTGAGCGATGAGACACGACAATAAAAAACAATGAGTGGGTCTTTCAATTTTCAAGATAATGTGGTATTAGACTTTCATTGTTAGGTTGAGACTGTACTTACTGAGTCAAAAGTGTATCTGAGATCCACACAAGGCACACCTATCTCTCCCATAAAAGCTGCATAGTCACTCCCAGAACCTATATTCCGAACACTGAAGTTAAATAAAACATATCATCAATTTCAAAGAACTTAAGAAGATCCTGCACATCCTTCACACATTGTCTATTAACGAAGGAACATATTCAGGTACAGTGATTAGCTTAAACTAGAATATCACTGAAGGTGATTAATACCCCCACCCCAATGTGTGTGCCAAATTTCCTGAGCATTGCTCAAAAAATGAGGAAGTGGTTTGATGTGCAATATTTTCCTGTTTTATTGCCATATGTCGTTACCATGGTAACGCAGTTTGCCACAATCTGAAACAATATATCTTGCACATCTTTACCACAAGACAAATGTGTGTGGCGATTCATTGCCATAATATGCTGTTGCCATGACAATGGAGTTTCTGACACATTCAAAAAATATGTCTTGCACATCTTCATCCCAAGACCAATGTGTGTGGCGAATTTCAGGAGCATTGCTCAAAAAATGAGGAAGTAGTTTGATGTGCAAGATTTCAACCTGATTTATTGCCATAATATGCTGTTACCATGGCAACGGAGATTCCGACACATTCCAAAAATATGTCTTGCACATCTCCATCCCAAGACAAATGTGTGTGGCGAATTTCATGAGCATTGCTCGAAAAATGAGGAAGTAGTTCGATGCGCAAGATTTGCAACGGACCGACTGCCTGACTGCCCGCCCGATCGCCCGCCCGACTGCCCGCCCGCCCAACTGCCTGACCGCCCGACCACACGCTGATTCCTATATACCCCCTTCAAACTTTGGCGGGGGTATAATGAGGCCAATGTTTAATGTTGTTTGTGATCTTGCGGGCGGTCGGGCGGGCGGTCAGGCGGTCGCTCCTTTGCAAATCTTGCGCATCGAACTACTTCCTCATTTTTTCTTGCCTTACATAATTTCAAAATTTTCCTTAAATTGTAGTATCCATGATTACAAGACTCGTAATGCCTCCAATTTTCATTTGCCCAAAATTAGAACAAATGTTTCAAAAAATTCAATTTTTTTTAACTCTTTGAGTGCGAGCCCGCGCACAGCGATTGTTCTCCCTGTGACGGAGCGATTTTGGTTACATTGCCAGTAATGGGAAATTTGGCGGTGCTTTCTACTTTAATTGCTCATTGCACCTCACTCGGTCATTTCTGTCATTTTTAGTAAATGCAAACATGAAAGGTCAGACTTTTCTCTTTCTAAAAATATAAGTTTTGTTTATCGAAACAAAAAATAAGGTTTGTTATTTTAGAGGGGAAAAGCCGTCTTATTTTGTTGAAGCTTCGCTTCCTTCCTTCTCAATACACTTACAATACAAATTGCGTAAGCGCCGTCGCACGCGCGGTTCGATCGATACCCCATTCATTGGCCCCATTGTCGTCTGCTAATGCTCGGCATATTATCACCCAAGTCATAGGCCCTACATTTCACATGAGTTTCCAACGCATTCTGACCAACATTGTGACATGATCACTCTAAATGTTTTTTTTTTAAATATGCAAACAGGTATAGGCCCATTCAGGGAATTGAATTTTCAGATGAACATTATGTTACTCAGTAAGATAAAAATAATCCTATTCACTTTCGACTTCATTTCTCATAATTTGTGTAATTATTTGCTTTAGTTTTTGTCTCCCGCTTCATTCGTTTATTTTTCTCTATCTATCCATCTCTATTTCAACATTATTTTCCTATGTAGTTGCTGTATCAATAAAAAAAAAATAATTAAAATTGTGTTCGCATATTTGATTTGTTGTTGTTTTTTTTTGTAATGGGAAAGAGCTAAATGAATGACAGTGATTGGAACAAAATAATACTTTGTCACATCTCAATGCCGCTCTCTCTCTCTTTGAATTCGTCAGGAAGTTCGTGCAATTAGAACTTTGTTTCAGTGCGCTTCATTTCCGCATTGCATGCAATTTTTCTTTTGAAGGGGTGTGGCTAATAAGGACTTATTCGCCGTATCTAAGAGTTTGATCAATTTGAAAATAAAGAGAACAGCAGAAAAAGAGCATGATATTGAGAGTATAATAATTCACTGTATGTTACGAGAAAAAAAAGAGGAAAGAAGCAAAAACCGAAACACAACAGTTGTGGTTGATATTGACGAGAATCATAAACAAACTAAAGCGATAAAAAAAAATGTGTTTAAAAAAATCCCGATAGTATAGCAACCGATAGTAATGGCTACATCTCAATGCCGCTCTCTCTCTCTCTCTCTCTGAATTCGTCAGGAAGTTTCGTGCAATTAGAACTTTGTTTCAGTGAGTTTCATTTCCGCATTGCATGCAATTTTTCTTTTGAAGGGGTGTGGCTAATAAGGACTTATTCGCCGTATCTAAGAGTTTAATCAATTTGAAAATAAAGAGAACAGCAGAGAAGGAGCATGATATTGAGAGTATAGTAATTCACTGTATGTTACGAGATATTGAGGAAAGAAGTAAAAAGCGAAACACAACAGTTGTGCTTGATATTGACGAGAATTAAAAAGCAAACTAAAGCGATGAAAAAATGTGTTTTAAAAAATCCTGATAGTATAGCAACCAATGGTAATGGCTAGCCCCCCCCCCCCTCCCTCCCTCCCCCCCTCCCCCCCCCTCCCCCCCCCCCCCCCCCCCTCCCCTCCCCCCTCCCCCCCCCCCCCCCCCTGGCCGTGACAAGAAATCGATGACAATATATCATGTCAGGACGGTTAATATAACACATTTTTTTAAAAGACGAAACATTTCTAAACCCTTACATATCGACCTTTGTTGTGTTTTTTTTTGGGGGGCGTAGAAAATCATGATCATTCAGAAATAACAGACAATGCTAAAATAAAGAAATGTAAACAAAACACATCATGTACCTCATCATATTATCCCCCCCCCCCCCCCCCCACTATTGCCTCTAATTCTATTTCATGGAATAAAATGACACGGAAGATACCAAGTGAACGCAAACTCCGAATATAATGTAATACATGTACAACTATGATCAAATATGATATTTTATGTAGCCCTATTGAAAGACAAATAAGGGCATTCTCATACTCTCGAAAGACCCTCAATGCGAGCACAGTATTGTTTCAATAAATCAAGATGTTTATAGGAAAAAAATGTATGAGTTGTAAGTTAATTCTGATGTAGGCTTACAGCTGAGTGACCAAATCAAGATTTCGTTATAAAGTAATGTTGCAGTATCTGCAATAACAGCCCCTCCCCCCTCCCTTTTTTTTTAATTTTTATTTTTTTACAGCGGATGACAGAATCGGGAATAAATTATAAAGACGCATTTAATTAAAGCTTTCATATAGCCAATGAGTGTTGTGTTTATTATCCTTTTGACACAAATCCCAGTCATCAGGTTAAACATTTAACGGACTGTATATACTGAATTTCATTTATATGTGTTCGTCTCCATCTTTGGTCTCGTTCAACCAATATATTTTTTCTATAAAACTTTGTTAATTCTCGTGTCATTTTTGAAAAGTTTTGTATATGACATGGATATAAATATATAATGGTGATGATGATGATGATGATGCTAACAAAGATAATTAGTAGTAATGATAATGAAGATAATGTTTTTTTTTTAATTTTTTTTTTTTAATCTTTCTCTCTAATTGCAAGGAACTTGTGTTTATGTTGCTGGGCATTTTTCCAACATTGGCGGAACCTTCCTTCACAGGAAAATTCTCATATTTATGTCTATTCCGCCGGAGTTACTCAAGACAAGGGTATCCTTCCGTGGGAAGAGATAGAGAGAAGGGTAAGGGGGTGCTTTTCAGAACATGAAATATGAACATTTCATTTGCCGCATAAATCCAAGACCGCTTGGGATTTGACAGCTATATTTTTTTTTCGCAAACATAATTACACTCTAAAATGGCTACATGCCCTCATAAACGTAGGCCCGAGTGGCTCTTTGTGTTGTCATGTATTCAGTAGATTGACCTCTTCTTTGAAAACGCTAATCTTCCTTTTAATAGTAGTTGCTTTGGCATTCTTTTGTTCCTCTTATTAGAGTGGGGCCTGCATGGTCCACTCAGCTGAGATAAGCGCTTCATTTTTAAAAAAGCATTTCATTTTGAAAGGTCCATTCTTGAATGATGCGCTAAATTGGTCAATTTCAATTTATAAAATGAAAGGATCCTTTCTTATGAAGTTGGATTAAAAGGAGCGAAGTCGAGCTGTAGCCTGTATGTCGTCAAGATCAAGAACGCATACACTTCGTGGCCGGCCGAAAGCGATGATATCACGTGATCGGAGCGGACACGTACGCGTTCGTCTCTAGGTATACGGGATTTACGATCCCAACAAGAATTTCGGGTGAAGTTGAAACGAAATCTATTTTTCTCGATTTTTTTCCCACGTAACCTCATTTTTTTTTTTAACGGGTATTGTGAATGAATATATCTCCATAATACTACTAAGAATTTTAGCGCATAAGAGCTGATAGTTCGCTGGAAAACTTTGTCAACATATTAGGCATAAATCTCGGCTTCTGTAGAAGCCCTCCATCACAGACTGAACACCTCGCTTGGCTTCTGTAGAACCCCGTCGTCTCAAAAGGGTTAAAGGTCCAGTAGTATGGAACAATATCCCAAACACTTTAAAAAATATTCCTTTTCTGAAGAGTTTTAAAAAATATTTTAAATCCCATCTTGTGAGTATGTATGAGATTGATTGATTTGATTTGCTTTCTCTCTGTTTTTGCTTCTTTCTTTCTGTTTGACTTTTTGTGTATCCGATTTACTTGCTTTATGATTTATCCAAGGGGTCAACATTTTATAAGGCTAAATGCTCTTTTTGTTGACCCCCCATTCCCATAAAATGTCTCTCATTTGTTTTGTTTTTTTTACATCATGTTATCATATTAATCATGTACCTTAAGTTAGTTTCATGTCACAATTTTTATCTCATGTACCATGTATCATAAGTATTTGTGTATTTCTATGGAGAATGAATAAATGAATTGAATTGATTAATTGATATGGATTAAATTACTTAATAGAAATGGTCCTTACCTGCTATTAAAGAGCTTCACATAATATAATATAATTTCCTACACTGAATAGTTACAACCCATCCCAAGTTACAACAGATGCACCCTTTTTTTACAACTAGCAAATCAAAATCAAGGTTTCAGGTGAGACTTATCAACAGATGGATCTGATCGGTCAGTTATAACTAACAGTATCTTATGACTAAAGTACCTTATAACTGATTGTAATTTATGACTGATTGTAATTTATAAATGACTGCACCTTGAGAGATAATGGGAAAAATATGAAATTTTGTGTACAAAACATATGGAGAGTTAAACTTAACCTGTCACTTTGAAGCAACATTGCCCATTTGAGGATTGCCATAGAAAGTAAATTGAGACTTTTCAAACTTTCATAACTTTCTCATTTCTCAATCGATTTTGATGGAACTTTTTAAAAATTGCTTCTCTATATCCTCTCTTTTCATTAAAATTGATGTTTCCCCAGGGTTTCATTCTCCTTTAAGTTATAATTGATCTTTACATATGGCTGACTGTAACTTATAACTGATTGTAACTTACAATTTAAAAACTTAAAACTGATGTAATATAACTGATTATAACTTATGATTGATTGTAACTTACGGCTGATTGTATCTTATTCATGATTGTAACATAGGAATCAGAGTAGCTAACAAGCAATTGTAACTTATAACTGATTGTAATTCACTACTGATTGTATGTGATGTACAATTCATTGTAACTTATGGCTATAATTTACTGTTACTTTCTTAGCAGAGAGATGCAGAAGTAACATTAAAGTCAGCCTACTGTACCTTGGTTTGTCTCCTCCATCCCCTGTCCGTGCAAGCCAGGTGTCATAAACAGTGTCTCTGTGGCCAGTAAATGGGGCATCAGGGACCTGATGAGGCAGGAGTATCAAATGGAAATCTGATGTCAGTTCAGTTCTGTCTGTGTATTCATCTCATTTTGTAAATATTCAAAAGATTGCATATGACAGTCCATTTCATATATAAAGCCATAAATATGATAACTACACCTATATCTTATGGTAATAACAAAATAAGAAATAAACAAAAACACACTTTAAAAATATAAGCAAACAAACAAGATGAGAGAGAACGGTGAAAGTAGAGGAGAAGTGGAAGACTGATACAATATGGAGAGAAAAGGGACTAAAATCTGATGGAAATAATCATTTGAAATAGATGAAATGGGTCACATCAAAAGCATTTCTAAACTACTCAACTACTTTACAAAATACATATTTCATTTTCCCCTCCTTGTTTGAAAGTCTCTTTCATCTATGACAGGCTATATAGTTACTTAAAATCCATTTTCACCCGTTTTGTAGCAGAGAAGACGGCTTCATAGAGGTTTGGTGTAGATTTAAGCCTAAAAGTGTAATTTCCTTCAACAGAAATGTCCACATTGAGGTAAGCCACTGTCCTGGAACCAAGGTTCTTGACAAACTCCTGCAAAAAAAATACATATTGTCAAATGACTTACTCTAAAGAGAAAGATAAAAAAATGGGTTTAAAGATAGAGTTGCATTCTGGCCATATGATTACATTGTGAAAGAAACTGTCTCAAGGCCATTGGGAAAGGTTGATCATGTCTACATAAGAATCGGTGTATACTGTGAGGTTTTGGAATCATCAAATTGTTAAGAAATCGACCCAATCTTGCTGAAAAGCACATGCACTGCATACAGAAATGGGTATATGGGACTGCACACACATGTGCCATGAATGTTTGGCCTGAACACTTTAGCTATTTCTCGTCATATTTCGAATATGAGGGCATTTGAGGAGCAATCCTTTTCAGGGGACATTTCTACTACAATGTTCTTCCAAACTGACATGAAAAGAATCAGAAAGCTCACAAATTATTTTTCACCTTTACCAGAACAATGTACACGTTCTATCATACACCTCTTGCTCTGCTAAAAGCCAGAAGGGCTCTCTGTGTTGACATGAGTTTAACCCTTCTGGCCCTGAGCGGATCATGTTAGTTCCTAGGGTAGTCAGATTACATTGTAAAACAGTTGAATCACGAGCGGGTGGCTACAGGTTCCCAGAATGTGTAAGGAGTACATAACTTGCTCCATCGATAATCAATCAATTGGTTCTCCATGTCCACACTGGCTCCTCCTTATAAATCAATTCATAATGATGTGCTGTTATGGCAGTGACCAGGCAGGTCAAAGGCTTGGTCCAATAATAGATACGCTTGATATCACTCATTGTTCAATGTACTTATGAAAGCAAAATATGAAGCATACCAGTATGCCTGGATGTTTGGTCTGGGAAATTAACTTTGCAAAAGGCCCACATCATTGGTTTGGAAGCTTCAGACCCCCCCCCCTTCCACTCCCATATCAATTTTCTATCCATCAAGTCATCGTTTGTGTTTTTAAGTATATTAAAATAATACCTTGCAAAACACAAAAATACATCCTCCTAAACCTTCATAAAAATATATTGCAGAATTTTCAGGAAAGGAATGGTTCTAGAGGAAAGGAATCTGTCTAACTGAGGAATTATTTCTGTAGTTTTTGGCAGTGTCAGGACTTGAATTGTTTCATTATAGACACCTCTCAATATCAACACAGGAACCAAGCACGATAATGCCCAGCAGGGAAATAAGCATCTTACCTCTACCCATTCAGTAGAACCAATCAAGGAGTACTCTTCTGCAGCCCAACTGGCAAACACAATGGAACGACGAGGACGCCATTTTCCTGCAAGTTTCATTAGGTTTGAAAAATATTATAATTTCAGGCTTTTATTCTAGCCTTCTCTTATGGAAATTAAATGTCTCTAAGATAAAGAATTGGGTGAATGGTTACCTGCCCCTCCACGTCACTGGTACAGACATACATGTGATGTATTTGGAATTAGATAGACTGGAAACAGTAGAATTGGCTCTTCACAGTGTAAAAACATGCTGGTCTAAAGCAGGGTTCCCACTTAGCCAAGTTATAGTGGCGAGTTATGGAGAGTTGTGGCGAGTTGCCTCAAGAAGGCACTCGCGATAACTCGTGTAAAGCTCTTCATGTAACTCGGGATAACTCGCAACAACTCGGCACGGCTCGGCGTAACTCGTTGGAACTCTGCACAACTCTCCTTGAAGTCGCAAGCAGTTCCAAAATTTTTGAACATGTTCAAAATTTTCACTAACTCGTTGTAACTCGTGCTGAACTCGTTTAAACTCGTAATATACTCGCAATATACTCGCAATACTCGCAACATACTTGCATTACTCGTAAGAAGCTCGAGATGCACTCTTCATAACTCGCCACCTTCAAGTATACCCGAGTGCTATTCGAGTTTTCAAGAGTGGGATACGAGCACTACGATTGTGTTACCAGTCAGGCGGAGTTGCCCACGAGATTAGCGCAAGTTTAGATCGAGCACGGCGACTTACAGCGAGTTTAGATCGAGCAAGGCGACTTACAGCGAGTTAACAAACAAGGCAAGAAAAATGCCACGGCTCGAGAAATCCAAGAGTGGTGGACATTGCGATAATGGACATTGCTGTAGTGGACATTGCGGTAGTGGGCCATTCTTTGTAAAGTGAAACTTTTTTTTGACAAAAAAGAAGTTAATTCTTGCTGTTTTTGAATAGTATATTCTTGAAGAGTAATGTGTAAAGTTAAATGGATCACATTTTTTTCATTAATTGAAGGCCCAATTATGCTAATTTTCATACAATTACATTGGCATAAGTTAAAGTTTAAAAAAAAAAATCCCCTTTTCACCATATAATAGTCATCTCGCAGTATGAGCTTTAATAGTTGTCACTATATAGTGACAACTATATAGTGAAATGATACCCTTCCTAGGTTCTTTGCAAGTAATTAAGTTGAAGGACAAAGGAAATTTGTCTATGCATTCTAATGTCACTCACGTGACCCCAAAACATGAAAAGTTTATGCTATTTGAAAAATACAATTTGGATAATCTATATTTTCCTGTCATAAGCTAACTTGTATATGTCTTCCATCTCACCAAATATTATTCCAAGTATGATTCTCGTTCTTTAAATATCGCCCAACTAACTTTGTCACACACGTGACCTGAGTGCAAAGGGTCAAGTGCATATGTACTGGGCAAGTCATTTGTACAGTCTGTTTCATCTATTATTGTTGAGTTTCTTGACCTATTAATTCTGTTTTCACTTTTTGTATTCCTCTTGTTTAATCCTCTGAATTGATTGCGTAACCCTATACAATTAAGTTTAGAAAACAAGCTGAAGATGAATATACTTGTATATCAGCATGAAAACTTTTGATTTGTTTACTTTGATTCTTTGGTCTGAACATTAATGATAATGGTAATAGAAGATATTAATGATAATTATATATAATAATGATAATAATTACAATAACAATAATAATAAGAATTCATAATAATAATAATTATATGTCTTGTTTACCCAGGGTGGCCTCATCAATACTAAATATTGCTCATCCTAAGGGCCCTACAAGCATATTATTACCCTGGTTTTAGCACGACAACCGTAGCGCTCAGTGCATTCAAGAAATAAATCCTACAGGTACTCACTTTACACCTGGATCGAGCATGGCAAATGCAGATAAAATGTCTTGCCAAAGGACGTTAGTGCAATGGCAATTAAATTGAACCCCATACCTTGTGATCTGCAGTAGGGTTACACGGTTACTTATCTACTAGACCAAAACACCTCCACGGTATGTCAATAAATATATCAATAAATGATATCCATAAATGTATAAAAATGAAAAAGAAAATAAATTGTGTGTTCCCTGTGTATTTTTCATAAAGAAAAGATCTGAGAATCACTTTCTACCGTATTGATGATAATTCATATAGAGCTAATGCAAAATGAATTAAAAATACTAAATATTATGATTTTTTCAATAGTTCACCAAATCTGTACACATTACCTATGGTATGTCACACACGTGACCATACATCATGATACAAAATATTACATAACAAAAATTTTATGCAACTTCGAACAAAATTAATGCTATTTTCTAAGAAATAGTACCATGAAATATAACTACCATTAATATGAACATTGAAGCTTCTGAAAATTCAGAGAGATTTAAAGATAAAATGTAAGTTTCAAAAACCTGCTTCTGTGCGAGGTCACGCACGTGACCTGAACGTGTTGACCTCTGACGTAGAACAGGTATCATCATTGACAATTTTTTTGTTATTTAATCCATGTACCTATGTCTGTATTTACTGTATATATAGAGGAAAAACCAACACACTTGGAAGGTTTTTAACATTATATAGAGCTCACAATAGCCCAGTTGCCTGGGGTTTTTGTCATACACGAGACTTAGAATGGCCCCTTTGCATCACTTTTTTTCTGCGGCGCCTCCTTGACGACAGGGTCACACAAATTGTGCAGAAGATCAAGGTCTCTTCTCCCTCAAGCAGAGCGAAAACGCTTCTGGCATCCATCTTTATTTTGCAGAGCGCCAAAAAATATGCACCCCCCCTGGATCGTATGAAACTCGTAGAAAGCTCTTATCACTCGTAACAAGATCTTGATAACTCGTTGATAGATCGGTATAAGTCGTACACAGGTCATCACAACTCATACCAAGCTCGGTGTGACTCGTTTCGCGCTCGGTTCACTCGTACAGCTATCGTAGTAAACTCGATGTTGCGTCGTATATCACTCATGCAAGTCTCATAAAATAGGCAAATTTCGCGCGAGTTCACACGAGTTCAAGCTCGCGCAGCTCGGCACAACTCGAGACTCCAACTCGGCTAAGTGGGAACCTTGCTTAATATAAGGGTTCCTAGCCTTTCATAAGAATTAATTCCCTGCATTTTCCCCAGATTTTTCTGCTTTTGCCTGATGGAGTTTCGAATATCATAAAAGGAGATATCTCACACGATACAAAGCTACCATCGCCATCATCCAGAGGATATGTTGTTTGGACATGAGACAAAATAGAAGAGATTGACTACTTAATTCTTTAAAGGGCCAATGAAATTCCTTGATTTTTCCCTGATTGGACAATAGGGAACTCATTTTCCAGGTTTTCCTGATTTACAGGATAGCTGGGAACCCCACAACATTGAGAGGGATTTCATTCCTCGATAGTGAAAGGATAAAGATCACTTACCATCTTTGACCAGCTTGCCCATAGCTCTGGACATTTCTAACATGGCTGCTGTACCACTGGAAGGATCCACTGCACCATACACCCAGGCATCACGATGGTTGCCAGCTATTACATAACGATCTGATACCAACAGTAATGAAGTGATACCATATGAAATCTGAATATCTTGATAGTTTATATTCGCATTGTGTGTGTGTGTGTGTGTTGGGGGGGGGGGCTACTGACTAAATCAATATTGAACATCTTTAACTGTATTTTTTTGGGAGGGGCATATTATTTATGGAGGAGGAGGAGTGCTATATCACACATACAATACAATAATACCAATCCATATTGAATATCATTAAGGCCACGGCACACCATACGATCGGTCTGCGATCCGATTTGTGAAATAAATCGCTATGGCATTAAATATTGACATTTTAACACATGAAATCTACCCTATTCAGATTCTGAAAAGTAATATGAATACTAATCACAGGGTTTGGGTGAGCTGTCAGCTTCCTATACAGGGAATAAGGGTAAAGTTAGTTTCAAATCGTAGGCAGTCGTACGATTTTTGTGACGTCACTACAACTTGGAGCCGATTTGGCCATTCCACCGGCTAGAAAACTCGGCAAAGGCCGTATTATCGATTTTACTATCTGTATGACTATTCAAACCCTCAATCAAAAGTATTTTTCGTTTTTAAATAATTTGTCGATTGATATTACATTTTCTTCTGAAATCTGATCGCAGACCGATCGTAAGGTGTGCGGTGGCCTTTAGCTGTTTATATTTATGTCATAGGGGATATCTTATACCAATAGTTCAATAATTGATATTAATATTTGTATGAAGGGTTTTAGGCGACCAGATAATTGGCGTATCTCATAGTTTGCGAAGAAGTACCCAGATGACTGTGCAATTTTAAAACAATATCTCATGGTTTGTGTAAAAGTACCCGGCTGGCTGTGCAATATTTTTCCACATCTCATGGTTTGGGGTGCATGTGACGTGTAAAAAAAGCAATACGTGTTTAAATACGCAAAGGTTAAGATGACGGATGAGTACGCACAGCCCTTGCAAGATGTTTAGGTAAGGACAAAATAATGTTTTTCTACCTGTTTTATGTTGAAGTCAATACAAAAACGCAAGGAAATTTCGTGGTGAAAATTGAGGAACTAGGTTTCATACAATTAATAATAAGAATAACATTGAATGGCTTTTCTTTTGTGAGTCACCAGGGTATATTGCATTCATTTTAAAAATATTTCACTCGTTGCCAACTCATGAAATATGCTCATCAGCTCGTGCGATATACCCTTGTATCCCACTCAAGGCCATTCAATATTATACAAATATCAAATCATCAAATAATATCTCCAGCTGTTCATACTGAATTTAGGGGGGAGGAGGGGAACTAATTATTACATAATGCCAACAATACAATCATATCAAATGGATAGGGAAGATATCTAGCAGTTCACATTCTTTTAATTGCCTGTAGCAAATACTAATCTACCAATATACCTGGTTCCATAGAGCCTCGTATAATGCCAATGGTGTTGTAGGTGAATCGTTCTTCGTTGCGGGTATTGACTTCAAGTTTTACAGTTCTGTATGAACAAAGGAATCACAAGTCCATTCATGAGGTATGATGCAATACTAGATTGATACAGAATAATTTTCTATGACTGCCCTTTCCTATATTGTATGAGGAAAGTTCTGAAGTCCTAATTATTTTGTTAGAGAGCATATGGATTGTTACATATTTTTAATGGCTCATCAGGGCCCCGTTGCATAAAACTTACCATTAACGGTAACTTTGCCATCAACGGTAACTCCCATGGAAACCTTGATTTTGATTGGCTGTTAAGTGATGTTGCCATGGTAGTTACCATTGATAGCAGAGTTACCATTGACGGTAAGTTTTATGCAACGGGGCCCTGGTCTTTTTGAAGTGTTTTACCATTTTTTAAGTAGTCCATAGACCACCTTGTGCAGTAAATTGTGAAGTATTTTGTTACTGCAAGGGAAAGGAACTATAATACCAAATACTCTATGGATTGAACTGGATTTGACTGAACATGAAAACATGTTCATAATATATTAGCAGATTCTATGTGAACTCACTAAATCATACTTTTTCAATCTATCTTTCTTGGTGTTACGAAGGTATCATCATGTGATGCAATATCAGTCAAAAGAGTTATAAACAGCAAATAACCAATAACACAGAGTAAAACAAACCCTCTAAAAATTTAAATTTGTAGACTTTCATAAGGAGTTCCATTTAACATTTTAATTGGCAATGCACAAAATTGTAAAACTATCACAAAACAAAGTATAATCTTTGTCCACAAAATGATTATTATTTTGCTTGAAATTTCCTTGATGCGATCTTTGAATAAATGCATTCAAATAATATGTGCATGCATATATTCAAAGATCACATTTCACGCAAAATAATTATAAACAATTTCAAGCAAATTAATGTAAAAAACAGAAAAACAATTGAAATTTTCAGGTCTAGAATTCAGGGAGATATAAAATTCCTATTCATATTCACTTTGGAAACAATATCAATTTGGGAACTATATCTGTTCAATGACATGTATATACATACTCACCTCCCTCCTATAAACCCTGGTCCAAGTTTGTATGTAAGATTTTCGATGTTTCCCTGCCAATCAGCAGGTACTTCAGGTCCTGAAAGTTGTCTGTCAAAAGGTAAAATAAATACAAAATTCTAGGTCATGAAGGTTGAATAGAAATATTGGGAACCCCCTGTAGAGCCCACAAATGTAAAAATCAACCACAAATGTAAAAATAACCACAAATGTAAAAACATTGCACCCGCAAATGTCAAAATAACCACAAATGTCATAACATGTCAACCACAAGTGTAAAAATAACCACAAATGTAAAAAAAATCGCCCACAAACGTAAAAATCGGTTTAACCACAAATGTCAAAACATTTCGCCTACAAATGTAAAAATTTCCATTTTTACCACAAATGTCATAACATGCCGACCGCAAATGTAAAAACTGATTGCTTGCATATAATGCATCGATGTAAGTTATTATGGTAAATTGTCACTTAGTCTAATGCCAATTGGTCTAATAACCAAATGGTCTAACATCATTCGGTCCATTCGTCCATCACCAATTCGTCCTATCAACATTTTGTCTAATAACCATTTGGTCTAATAATCAGTTTAATCACTTCGTCTAATCACAACCTCGTCTATAGCCAATTCGTCTAAAACCCCTTTGGTCTAAACACCACTTGGTCTAATAATCAGTTCGTCTAATGTTCACTTGGTCCAATATCTATTTCAGCTAAAACCAGTTGGTCTAATCATCATTTCGTCTAATAGCCATTTTGTCTAAACCCACTAGATCTAACACTAACATTGTCTAATCATCACTTTGTCTAATTACCATTTTTCTAATCACCGTTTGGTCCAGTTCTCAGTTCGTTAAATAACCGTTTGGTCTATTATTCACTTGGTCTAATATCCATTTGGTCTAGTACAAAAGAGAAATAGGTTAGCCTGTTATAAGTTATTTAGGCTTATTGCCACTTGGTCTACAGCGAGTTGGTCTAATAGCCAATTGGTCTAACATCATTCGGTCTAATATCAGTTGGTCTAAAAAGCGATTGGTCTAATCATCATATCGTCCATTTACCATTTGGTCTAATTTTAATTCCGTCTAATTACCATTTGGTCTATAGTTAATTTGTCTAATAGCCATTGGGTCTAATAACCATTTGGTCCATTATCAATTGGTCTAATTGCCATTTCGTCTAATCATCAAATGGTCTAAACCCAACAGGTCTAATAGGCCTAACTATTTGGTATACACGTACATCATTTGGTCCATTTGTCAGTTAGTCTAACCTCAGTTGGTCTATCATTTATTTATTTATTTCCACATAAAAAGAACACATTATACATAATATTTAGTCAACACCCATTTAGTCTAATAACCATTTGGTCTAATTGTCATTTGGTCTAATTACCATTTGGTCTAATCATCGTTTCGTCTAATGGCCAACTGGGCTAATTTCTTGTTTTCCCCCTACAATACTACTCTAGGGGGCTTTGACTGAACAGTCAGGCCTCGGTTCGGCGCACTGGCCGAAATTTTCGAACTTTTTTTGCAGTAATTGTATGTAAAGAATTTTTTTTTTTTTTTTGGTGGAGAGTAAAAAAAAGAGGAGAAAAAAAGGTGACCTGATGGAGCATGGCATGAATCAATTACATGTACCTAATTGATTATCTAGTGAATAAATCATTGATTAATTAATCAATTAATATTTTAGTGAATTTTAAATTGTTTAATTGCACTTTGCTTTTATTATATTGTTTTTTATCCTTTCATTTCTTTCGCTATCTTCTCTTATATATATATATATATATATATATATATATATATCTTTATCCTTCTATCATTTCTCTATCTTTCGTTATGTTATTCCTTGCTTTTATCCTTTCAATTTCCACCTTTCCTGTAGTTGTGTTATTCTTTAATTCCTTCTATCACCTCTTCCCTTTTTCCATATGTTAATCTTTATATTATTTCTTCTATCATTTTTCTCTTTCTCTCTCTATGTTTTTTCGCTCTTTATTCCTTGGTTTATCTTTCTATCATTTGGCCTATTTTGCATTATTCTTTCTTTTTCTCTCTCTTTTTTTTTTTTTTTTTTTGCTTTTCATCTCTAATTTCGTTTTGTCATTCTTTTTTTTTTGGGGGGGGGGGAGAGCGGGGGGCCTTTTTTATAATCTTCTCTTCCATCTTTCACCATGGTTTTCTTTATCCTTCTACCATTTCTCTCTCTATCTCTCTCTCTCTCTCTATCTTTACCTTAGGCCTATACAAACTACCCTTTTCAACATTTTGCGGGCGAGTGAAGAGAGCGGCCAAACATTATTACAATGTATTAAAATGTGATCTCTTCTAAAAAATATATATTGTACATAATCATTAAACCAAATTATATGAAAAGTGTCTACTCAAAAGTGAAGGGGCTGCAGCCCCATCACACATCCCCCCCCCCCCCCCCCCCTCCCGGGGCCCGGTTCCAAAATTGCCAAATAGACCAAATGGCTATTACACAAATTCACTATAGACCAAGTGGTAATAAGACGAAATGACAATTAGACCAAATGGTTATTGGACGAAATGATGACTAGACCAATTTTGGTTATTAGACCAACTGATATTAGACCGAATGATGTTAGACCAATTGGATATTAGACCAACTGGCTGTAGACCAAGTGGCAATAAACCCTTTCTTTTTAATAAAAACAACATGTAGCGAGCGCCGTATAGTGTAGGCCCTCTTCTTATGTGTTATCTTTAGGGCTCTTTGATTATCACTAGATTGAAACAATAACATACAGGGTTCAGGCATTTCTCAGCAATTAAATATTTCATCATTAAAAATCGAGTGAATAAAAAAAGTATTATTAACCATATCAGACATCTGAGCAATGCAATCTTTACATTTTATTGCCCGGCTTTGACAAGCCAACAAAATTTCCCGGTTTCGAAAGTCAATGGGATTTTGCATGTTAAAAAGGCCCAGCGGGCAATAAATTGTATTTTTTACAATATTTTGGAGTTCGCTCTAGATGTCTGATTTTGTTAGTAATAATGATATGGACTGGCTACTTTCGGGGGATACAACATTAATTGCCCTCAGTAGAATCGTATTAAGTGCTGTTCTATGTAGAGATCGATGGATTATGTGAATGTTTCTTGCCATGGTAAACTTTAAACCAATCATAAAAAGGGAAACCACAAGTATAACCCCTAGTATAATTTATTTTTACATTTGCGGTTGACATGTTTTGACATTAGTGGTTAAGGGTGTTGTAATATTTTAGGGATTTCAATGGTCAGGAAAACCTCACACACATGCATACACGCGCAAAAACACATACATCTCATAATAACTTATCTCACATGGGTGCAGTATGCAAGCAATGAGTTTTTACATTTGTGGTCGATATGTTATGACATTTGTGGTGTAAAAATGGAAATTTTTACATTTGTAGGCGAAATGTTTTGACATTTGTGGTTAAACCAATTTTTACATTTGTGGGCGATTTTTTTTTACATCTGTGGTTATTTTTACACTTGTGGTTGACATGTTATGACATTTGTGGTTATTTTGACATTTGCGGGTGCAATGTTTTTACATTTGTGGTTATTTTTATATTTGTGCTTGATTTTTACATTTGTGCTTGATTTTTACATTTGTGGGCTCTATATACACCCCCCCTGCCTGGCCCTCCCCCCCCCAAAAAAAAAAGAAGGAAGAAGGAAGGAAATACCTGTATCAATATCTACCAACCTACTGTGTGACAAGGTTATTACCGGTATACAAATACTGCATGTTTGCGTGTGCATTAGTGAATGTGCACTGCACGAATGTTAAGCCACAATGGGATAATGAACGAGACTTGAAGAAACTTGTTGAGTTCATTATCCGTCTCATTGTGACTTAACTGAGTGCAGTCATATGACTAATGCCCGAGCTACAAAACATGAATTATTTGTTTTATAAAATGGATAAACAATATGAATATAAAGTAAAAAAAATGGTTACAAACCCCATCAAAATGCAAAGAATCGCAGAGTCAAGGAGGCCGCCATTTGCTTTCCTTGATGACATCACATTAAGCGCAGCCAAAAAGTATAATGCACGAGTCAGTGTGCGCATCAAAGTCCTTGCCATGGCCTTCCTATATGAAACTACGCGCATTTCAAGATTCAAGAACTTTATTGTCTGATTAAAAATACAGAAATTCGTCCTCCACTGGCAAGAAAGTTAACAAAACAAGCATAAAAAAGGTTACACAAATAAATAAGTAAATAAATGATACAAGAAATATACAAGAGAGAATCAAAAGCAAATTTCACTGCGTCTGAAGTTTGTACGCCCTAGAGGTACACATACGCGCATCTCAGCTGTGCATTTTCACTTTTTGCCGTGGGATATCACATTTTGATGGGAACTATTTTGCATGGTCATGACGGTAGGAAAGAAAAATGGATAGATTATGCAACCCCTGGATATTGGGAAGTGACATGCTGAGATGCAATTCACATAACTCCATCACAACCATTTTCGAGGTAAAGCAAGAAAAAAACTTCATGTTTTTGTAAATTCAAGAGAAAGAATGTTTTCATCTTCATGGGTCAAATGATGTAGCAATAGTTTCGCAAAGAAGAAATTAATCTTTATTTTATTATCTCCAAATCTGAAGGTTTTTCATAATAACTAAAGAATTGTTTTGATGGATACATGTACGTACTCTAGTATTTTCTTTGCATCACCATAGCCAATAGGATGAACTGGAATGGTTGGAAGGCCAGCCGCATCTTCCGGTGTCTTATAGGCCGTTTCTAAACATAAAAGAAATAATGGCATAAGTGGTTCCTGTTTCAATACCTGTGCACGAATATCTTTTAATTGATCATGCAGGGTGAATGCAAGAAAGGACGTCATCGCTGGCCTAAGTTGGGAAAGTAAATCATAAAATTACTCACAAAGACATCCAATTATAACAGAAATTTTATACAAGAAATAATTTGATCAACCTTTTTGAGTGTTTTTGATCTATTAGAACAGATTTCCCAAAACTGCTTTGGTCACTGGTTCATTTTCTACAACTTTACTATTTACTTAGCCTATTACAAAAGAGACAGTTACATCAATTTTCTAGTCTCAAATGGACGGTAGGCAAATGGGTTCCAGGCACTTAGTTACATATTTCAACCTGTCTTTACTTTTCATTTTAATGCAATAAAATCTTCTCATACCATGTCAAATGTAGTACAATTTATCTAAAAATATAGTTAGTTTTAGCACTACAGAAAAATAAAGGTAACCTCATGTTTAATATCCCCAATATGGCCATTTTTAATGAATTCTTTTGAAACCTATCTCGTAAGATACTGTTATAACATGAGCAAAATCTGAATGTTGATTTAACCTGTATGGTAAATGAATGTCCCAAATGTCACAAAGAGAAGGAAACAATAAAGTAAACACTTCATCATAGGATGAAATGATTAAAATAATGTATTTTTGCAAGATGAAACACAAAATATACCAAATTCTCTTGAGTAATTTCATAAATTTTCATTTGATATTAAAAGCATATCACCTGAACCTACAACATTTGTATCAATCAGTGGCAAGTTTAAACTGATTCATTCCAGAATATAAGCAAAAAAAAAAAAAAGTTAAATAATTCTGTTACCTTTAATCTGCGATAGCATATCCATTTCAAGATAATTAGGGTTTAGCAAATAACTTGAAAGAACAGACAACAATATCACAATGTGGAAGCTGTCAGGATGACATACCATAAGCAGGGTAGCCCGGAGATAAGGGATCTCCTCCAATGCTCTGATAGCTGTACAGTGATCCCCTCTGTACCCCTGACCCTGGCAGATACACAGTGTCTGGATACACCCCTAAATCATTCTCTAAGGCATAGTCAGCTGGGTCAGAGTACAGTATCATCCCAATGGCCCCAAAGGATGCCGCCTGCTCAGCCTATCGAGGAGAAAAGATAATTATCACCCAGATCAGGAATAATGAGAACATATTCTATTTAAGGGGAAGTCTACCCTGATGGAAAGTTGCCTGGAACAAGAGCAGAAGAATGAGAGACAGACGGGTGACAGTTAAAGAAACTATCCAGCCTGTTTCTCGTAAGCCTTGTTCACAAATGCTGCAGTAAACTGCCGTAAAAAACGGCTTTTTGTGTATTAAATGAATAGAAAGTGGGGATGGATGATGCAACAAACCTGCATGTTATAAGATACAGAAACATGTGAAGTACAGTAGGCCCTATACACTTAACCCCCCCCCCCTGCATTTTTTTTTTAGGGGGGGGGGGGGAAGGTGGTTTATCGCTGCATATATGAACGAGGCTTTAATCTGCTTTTGTTGAAGCAACTGGGCGATGGAAGGAAATAGAGGCTCACCGTAAGCGGGGTACCCCTGGGAGAGGGGGTCTCCCCCTAGCCCCATGGGGATGTGAAGGGACCCTCGCTGTACCCCTGTGCCGGGGAGGTACCAGGTGTCTGGGTACACTCCCAGGTCATTCTGGACAGCATAGTCAGCAGGGTCAGAGAACAGGATGACTCCTACAGCACCATATTTAGTAGCATGTTCAACCTGATAGAGCACAAATGAAAGCAAATTACTTAATTAAAGGCTAGTGCATTGCAATTTATACAGCTTGGGGAAGACAATATCAATGCTTTGCCTGGGAAACAGATACATGTAGTTCGGAAGAGAAATGACAGCTTAAAGAAGGCTACTTTTAGTGGTTAATTATTTTTAAGGAAGAGGATTTGGAGGAGAACAAGACTGCAAGAGAAGCAGATAAGCAATGTCTACATGTAGAGATAGAGCAAAATTGAAAGGATTAGGCAAATATGAATTTTTGTTTACTGAACTAAATATCAGTGCACTGCAATTAGAGCTAGCAAAAAAAGAAAGAGAAAACTGGGGGGGGGGGGGGTGTTCATCTGGCCCATGCCCCCTGTTACAAGTCATGTCTATCTCAGTCTTAGTTGCTAAGCAATTATTCCAGCCAGTTTGACTGACTGCCCTAGATGTAGCACCTGGCCATGTCTTTTGTTCCTAGTACATGCATGAAACACAGGCCAGAGCTTTTAGAATAGATAATGTTATTCATGTTCCTTTTATTCAGCACAGGTTTAGTGCAAGATTGGCATATAGGTTCCTTTCATCGGTTGTTGCTAGGAGATAATAAGGTGTGGGGAAAACCTAAGTTCTTTGGCAGGGTGTAACATTAGGGGTGGCTAGTTTGGTCAAAGACTTTTAATAGTATCAAGACAGATTACTCTCACCTACTTCCGTAGTACATTCGGCAGACGTAAATTCCTGTGTTAAAATAGACTCGGAAAAATACGTTCGCCATAGGTATAACACGTGAAAAGATGTTTCATTTTTTCTTGATATTTCATATCTTACTCTATCTTTTTCAAGTCTGATTTCTGCATGAGAGAAAGGATGGATAGTTCAAAAAACATTTATTGAACCTTTATTATCAATAAATGCCACTATGAATCCTCGGGATCATGCATGCTTTTTGACATAATCATCTGCCATAGGGTTAACACGTGAAAACATGGATTTTAAGAATGATTATAGTTCCTCTTGTATTTCCTTGAATTTCATGTAAATGTGACTTACATGTAATTTGAGACTCTGAACAAGATTATTGATGGCTCAAAAAGTGGAAGGGACCCCACATAAATCCCCGGGAATATGCATGCTTTTGGCCTTCCAGCTCCCATAGGTTAACACGCAAAAACAGGGATTTTTGAATGAGTATAATTCCCCCAGAATTAGATTAAAATTTAAAAAAATGTGACTTAAATAAAATTTAAAGCTCTGAAAATGTATGATTAAGTCTCAACTAGTCGAACAGACCCCGCATAAATCCCAGGGAATATGCATGCTTTTGACCCCCAAAAAGTCTCGCCTGCCATAGGTTTACAAGCGAAAACAAGGAATTTTAGGATGATTATAATTCCCATAGTTTTTATTTGAAAATATAAAAACTGTGATTTACATGTAATTTGAGGCTTTGAACAAGCTTACTGAAGGCTCAAAAAATTGAAAAGACCCCACATAAATCCCGGGGAATATGCATGCTTTTGACCAAAAAAGTCTCGCCTGCCATAGGTTTACACGCGAAAACAAGGAATATTAGGATGATTATAATTGCCATAGTTTTTATTTGAAAATATAAAAACTGTGATTTATATGAAATTTAAAGCTCTGAAAATGTATAATTAAGGCTCAATGAGTCCAGTAAACCCCCCATAAATCCCCGGGAATATGCATGCTTTTGGCCTTCCAGCTCCCATAGGTTAACACATGAAAAGAGGGATTTTGAAATGACTTTAATTCCCCAAGTATTTATTTGAAATTATGAAAAATGTAATTTACATGAAATTTAAAGCTCTGAAAGTGTATAATTAAGGCTCAATGAGTCCAGTAAACCCCCCATAAATCCCCGGGAATATGCATGCTTTTGGCCTTCCAGCTCCCATAGGTTAACACATGAAAACAGGGATTTTGAAATGACTTTAATTCCCCTAGTATTTATTTGAAATTATGAAAAATGTAATTTACATTAAATTTAAAGCTCTGAAAGTGTATAATTAAGGCTCGATGAGTCGTTTAAACCCCCCATAAATCCCCGGGAATATGCATGCTTTTGACCAAAAAAATTATTTGTCATATAACACGTGAAACCGTTTGTTGTTATTGATGACGTAATGTGGGCGTGTAGTATCGATCACGTGAGATCACGGCATCAAATGAGATCGTGCGCTAGCAGACGACCATGTAGCAGACGTATGTCCGCCCGCCCAGGGGCCCAGTCTAGCCGGTATTAGAAGAAACTCTCACTAAATTCCAGTTCACTATTATATTTCTAATGTACCAGAGGCAAAATTCATTGTATTAAATTCATAAATTCATATAATCAATGTTCTACCACCGAATTACGCTTAGCTAAAATGACTGATGTGAGATCATGCAATCAGCATGAAATAGCTGAGCTGAATAGCGACCGACAAGGTGTCTAGCTCTAGCTAGGCTAGGTCTACCCCCTCTGCGATCCCGATCGAGGTGGTGACGTTACCGATGGAACTCTGTCAGTTTGCCAAAGGTGATCTCCTCAAACTTCGCTCATCAAAGTTTTTTACTTGCTGATCGTTGTTTACTTTGGCTTCAGCCAACGAGACCGACAATGTAGTGGGAGGGGACTTCTGAACCCTATTATGGATATGAGTCTGACATTGACTGTTCATGACAGGGGCGAATGCAGGATGTAGTAAAAAAAAAAAAGGGGGGCACAAATGCAGGGCTGTCAACTTTTTGGAAGTGCTAGAAGGGAGATTCGTATTTTTTTCTTCTCACCATTCCTCGAAAAGTTGCTCCGTGGGGGGGGGGGGGGGGGAGGGGGGGAAGAGAATTTTTTTCGCCAGTCCTCAAAAAGTTGCTCAGTGGGGGGGGGGGGGGGGGTAGGGGGAGAGGGGTGAAAAGAATTTTTTTTTCTTCTCACCGGCCCTCCAAAACAATAAAAAAAAGGGCCCGGGGACAATGATGTATGACTTTCTTTAAAAAAGAGGAGGGGGCATGGGCCGGGATTGCGCCCCCCCCCCCCCGCCCCTAAATCCGCCACTCGTCCATGCCCGGACTGTCACGTCAGTCTTGCGGGGTGGGCTTTTTTACAAGTTTTCTCTGAGGGTTAATAGACCAACATTGTTAGCCTCGTAGGCTCCCAAACTAATGGTGCTCGATCCGGTTTTATTTACACTTTAGGCCAGAGTCCGTGTATACCTGTAGTTTGTAGTTCAAAAGAATGTAATTCCTATTCCAGGGGAGGATCCAGGATTTTGTAGAGGAGGGGGCACAGAGCCGAAAAGTACACAATTAAAGAGGCAATTTTTTTTTTATTGTGTACTTAAGGTATGCCAGTTAATTGGGTTCCAAAAAGGGGGCGCGGTCGATTCGCCCCCCCCCCCCCCCTGGATCCGCGCCTGCTATTCTGTCATGGATGTGAAGACTGGGATTGCATGGTGTTGGTGGTCGATCTCATTAAATTGAACGATTGAAGGAAAAAAAAAAACAATAAGAGATCATTATTTTTGTCCTCATTTCTATTGGAGTCATTTTTATAGATCGGTTGTAAGAGAGAATAAGAGAATAAGAGATTATTAGAAAATGAAAGCCTGTGAGAGAGGGAGGGAAGGGACAGAGAGAGAGAGAGAGAGAGAGAGAGAGAGAGAGAGAGACAAAGGGGGCTGGGGCAAAAGGAATGGGATATTCCTACAAAGACAGAATAGGACTGGTAATAAATTATATCATCAGCTGCTATTGTTGGTTACTAGTTAATTCAATTCAAAATAGCCCTATACTGTTTTCTTCGCCTGTCGTCTCAAACTGCTACAGCAGAATATTACAAATAACTTACTGTAAGTTATTTATATTGGTGGAGTATCCAGGAATGCAGAGGAGAGGGGGGGCTCACACCTGACGAACAAAAAATCATCAGATGCTGTCTATTCTGAATTTTCAGACAAGCAAGGAAAAAAAAAGTCACATTTTTCATGTTCCTTCTTTGCCGGGGGGGGGGGGGGGGGGGGCACACAATTCCTTTCATTCGATGTGTAACTATAAGATATGTCAGATTTGGTTTTGGCTGGCACGTAGGGCACGTGCGTCCCTGGATACGCCACCAATAAAAATAAGAGAATCTTGGATACGCCACTCTTAATTAATCTTTGTATTTAAGGATTTGCTCGCACGCAGTCTCATTTTAATAAAGCCTTTTCTGTCTTGACTTTTAACATAAGGCCATAGATTTACATTATACGCCTATAATCCCTAAAACTTACATAAATCATCAAATCAAATGAAATATTCTGATTTAGAAAAATAAAGATAGCATTTTATTTATTTATTTATTTTTATTTTTTATTTTTACTTTTCTCGACATTCCCGTCAGATATCGCAGTGTTTGCTCATATAGAGCTTAATATCAGGGAACATGTTTGGACCATCCCCCCCCCCCCTCCCAATCACATAAATATTAATAGAAATTTCACAGCAAATCATGACTTTGACAAAAATACAAACATTCCTCCTAGCTCCCCCTCCCAACTCTTTCCCTCTCCTCCATGGTGCAGTTAGAGTATGTTGATTCCTATCTGTTTTGGGACATAAGTTTGTATTTGAAGGGACAATATCAAGATTATGCCCTTTACGGCTTTACCAAAAGCGATGTACAGAAAAAGAAGAAAAAATAAAGGAAATAAAAAATACAAACATCTTGATAAAGACTATAACCTTCCCTCTCGGCCGATCGACATGTACCACAATATATACGCGTGCTTTATTTCGGGACTGAGCACTCTTCGTATTTAAACTCTTTGGTTTGGTCACTTGAAGCTTTGATTCTGGGGAGACAAGACCTGTTTGAGTTGGTGTCTATCAACTAGCGCAGTAGCAGTTTGCCTGCTATGTGTTTGATAGGTGCAGCTAGGCGGATAGCAGCATGTTTGAGCTGCTGGTTTGAAATTGGGCGTGGCAGTTTTGTGTGTGTTTCCAGCTGTCACCAGCATTTGTCTGTACTGGACAAGGAGCTGTGTTCGTGCTTCCAAGCTTCATGTCACCAGTTGAACTGTAAGTTTAATTTATCTTCCTATGCATTAATTTTAAAGACAATTTAGGCAAAATATTTTATTATCACAGAAGAAAAGTGAAATGTATAAGTGAAATGTTGCAAGTGCTAAAATAATTGTCTTGAAGCAGTAAAGTTAAGGAGATATTATTTCATTGAAGTTTAGATATTATTGCACAATTTTATCTCAAATGTTGATTACAAACAAGACTTTATGATATTCAAGTAAGCTAAGAATATTTGTTGCCAGTTTAACTTGAAGTTGATAGTTATGAATAAGACTTAAAGTGTGTCTTTGCATAAATAATTATCATCCCTTGTGCAGGATTAAAGTATATTTCTTTGTGAAATAAATGTTAGAGATGGAGTTTAAATTTAGCTTCACATAATGCTTGTAATCATTAATGATGCTAAAATGTTTGAAGTATATATTTCAAGCTGAAATATGGAAATATAGTTTTTACGCAAACTCAACTTGTGTTATATTCTACATTATATTAATCCTAAAGTACATATTATGGATAGATAGTTATTATCCTTGTGTGATTTCATGTTCGTAGATGGTGTTAACTTAGACTCAGGAGTCAGATTCTAGACTCGAGATTAGATGCAAGGGTAGAGTCAGCGTAAACTTCTCTTCAATTTGGTCTGGGGTCGAGTGTCTTCAGTTAGCAGATAGATGTCTGCATGCAGTGTTTTGGGTGAACTTCAGAGGTTCCCCGTGTTGATGTCAACTTGGTTCTCCAGCATATCAGGTTCCATGTAACATTAAAGTCAAGTTGTCTACGGAACATTTATGAAACCAGGTTTTCCGTGTATAATTCAGAAATTCCAGAATTTAAGTGCAAGGTCTGATGGACTGAAGGAACTTTGGAATATTTATGCTCTGGAATTATAAACTGTAATCCTCATTATCTTTTTCTGACATGTCATTGTTCATACACTTGTTTTAAACCAACACTAAGTGTATTAGTACCACATTAATAATTTGAATGCAATATAAGGTTATAAGATACATGATTCTTTAGTAGCAAATTTCACGTAAACTTTAAAACCCAAAAGTATCTTGTATTTTCAAATATTTGAAACTAAAACTTTAAAGTCAAAACGTTGCTCATTATCATTTTGTGAAGAATAATATATTCTGTGAATACATTGTAAAACAGCCTGTTCAAGCATATGAATGAATTTTGAAGACTGGAATTAAACTTAATTCCCTTAAAGCATGTCTCACATTGTACTTTGTTTGAGTCTGGTATTCAATCAGTTACTCTGGACTAACAAGCAAATGACTAGCTTTCACCAGCTGTGACACCCCCCCTTCTGAAAACCAAGATTGTGTACAATGCTATGTTCGACAGCTTCCCATACCATCAGCTTTGTATTCGTTTTCAAAGCAAGAGCAGTCATGTGTTTGTGAACAAAAGCCGAGTGTATGAGAAGCCATAATTTTTGGCCCTCTTTGGAGGGCCCTCCTGGCCACCCCCCCCCCCACCACTTTGTGCATGGCAAACAATTGTTTCCTTGCATAGTTTTGTCCATAGTTCATATGTACATGAAAAAGAGTTACTTTTTTCGTTAGGTTGACCATCCCCCCCCCTCTCTAAACTGACTAAAATGACTAAACTGAATGTTAGTGTTCTGCATTTAGAGCTTGCAAAAATAAACATACCAATGTTTGACCTCGAAAGCAGATAGTTTGGGAAAGAAATGAAGACTTAAGGATAGTTTCAGTGATTAATCCATTTTACGCACAGCACGAGGAGGATACATGTGATACCTACTTTAGGTAAATATAGAATACAATTGAAAGGATGAAGCAGTAAAATCAAAATTTAACAACCAATAACTGTCAGTGCATTGCAATAAAAGAGCTTGCAAAAACAAGACATGTCATTGTTTGACCTGGAAAACAGAGTATTTGAGAAAGAATGACTACTTTAAAGGAACAGTTTTAGTGGTTAATCAGTTTAAAGCAGAGTAAGCTAAGCAGATAAGCAATACCTACAGTTATAATGACAATAATATTCAGAAATAAAATTAACAATAATAACAATACTAAGATTCTTTGATACTTCTTCTTGAGGATACAAAGTATTACAACACATAGTTTTTGACAAACTTTCAATGCAATGAGCTGATGGCATGTTTTGTTTTTGGTTTTTTGCTTTTCAGAGAATTTTGAAGTAAAAAAGACACCCCAAAATTCTGATGAACTCTTTTGATGATATTCTTTTTTTGCTTGTCAGTTTTTCAGGAATTTTCTGACTATGGTGCCCCCTCTTTTACAAACTCCTGGATCCACCCCCAGTAAAATGCCTAAACTAATAGCCTCTGATGCTAAATGGTATACTTCATAGCAGCATATATAACCTAGAAATATAAACTACTTTGAAAACATGCAATATTCTGGGAGTGAATGATTTCTTAGTTAAACTTTATTTTGGATCCTCCAAATATTAAGGGTTTCACCTTGAATTACCCATACATTTAAAAACAAAATATTATGAGCACTTGGCCTAGATACCATATCTGATATGAAAAACTTCTGCTCACATTTACAAAAGAAACATTAAGTATCATATGTAAATATATGTCACAAGTTTACTAACATTTTAGGCTATGTTCTGAATTTGAGAAAACAATATCACAAATTATCAAGTGCAACATAAGACTGCACTATCTCTGCAATGCAAACTGCTATATCATTGCATGTATTTACTTTACTGAACACCACTTGTATTGATATCACTGCTGCATACTAAGTTCAAGATCTGGGCCCCTGTTTCATGAAACTTGTTATTAATAACAAGTCACAATAACTGTCACATGCTACCAAAATCCTAGCATTTGATTGGCTGAGAGCACATTTGTCATAGATGTGTTGAAATTGTTATTGAAAACAAGTTTATGAAACAGGGCCCTGGGGCCTATAAAATAAACATTCTATGATAACATGGATCATACAAACCAAACGGGACATTTGAATTGAAGTAGAAGACTAATGAACAATTTTGAATTTAGTGGAAAAATGGAAATGTGTGTCAAAACTAGAATTTCCAGCACTCTGATTTCTTTAGCATTGTAGTTCATGATATCATTCACATTCCCACATATCCCACTCAGAACACAATGGAGCTATGATATGACCCTTCAGGTCTAGTGTGAGTACATGCTGGAGTACCCATTCCTCCACTTAAGAGAAGGTTGAGTTCTGGGAAAGGTGGAAAATGATATGTGTGTGCACTCCCATATATCTGTTTCTCTGTGCAGTGCATGTGCTTTTCAGTGACATTAGATCAATTTTTCTTATTACTTTGATGATTCAAAAACCTCACAGTATACACCAGTTCTTATGTAGACATGATCAACCTTTCCCAATCGCTTTGAGATAGTTTCTTTTGCAATGTAAACACATGACCAGTACTCAACTTCTTCTTTAAACATGTAGAGCATGAAGTCCATGGTCCATGTACACATGTTTAGCTGTACGTGTGCTTGTGTTTGATGAGCTATTTTCATTTGTTATCTATATTTAAATCAAGTTCAAATTGACATACTTATCAGTATATGGGAATCTAACCCATTATCTACTGAAGCACCACTGAAGTAGCAATTAGGTATATGATAAAAGCATTTTTTACCACAAAACAGGACAAATATAGAACCATCACAAGAAATAACAAGGTAAGAGCAAAGGCAAAGAATTGGCATTTATGCACTAAACCATATCTATATTCAATACTCATTGATCACTTAAGGAATAATAACACAATTAGAAGTGATGGGTTTTAATATACAATTCATCAACTAAAAACTACAGACCTGCAATAATTCACCAGACCATACACAGCAAAGTAATTTGCATGTGATAACACGATAACAAAACTTTATCATGGGCCGTGGAACCAAGGGGGGGGGGGGGGGCCGCAGCCCCTCCCACTTTTTTGAGTAGACGTTTCATAAAATCTCAGAAAAAAAGTTTGAAAAATTCAGCCCCCTCCCACTTTCAAAAATGCTCTGCGGCCCCTGTTTATTGTTTGCCCCGGGCGCCATAATCCCTAGATAAGCCACTGGGTGTGATAATATCAACATGAACTTAACTAAACCAAACTGTGCTGTACATTTCAGAACCATGCTCAATTAATGCATTACAAACTAGTCAAAGTGAAATACCTTGATGATGTAGGCCTACCATCTACATTTTCTTTGAATAAATATATTTTCAAGGGATAAACAAAAAGTATGCTAACTTACTTTATCTCCTCTGAATATTTTTCCATATCTGGCTATCGCAATCTTTCCTGTTAAGTCTATGCCGAGTTCCCCCTCTCCAGTTCCTGTTAATCTTTGGAAATCTTCAATCCTTCCATAGTTGACGTACACCAGTTCTCCCTATGAAGGAAAGATGTTGTATAAATACAAATGGTAATCTATCCCACTGCTGCCACCATGAAAATAAAGACAATGTTTCAATAATAGCTACCTTGATAAAGAGAAGGATGAGTTCTGATAAAGGTGAGACAATTTGTGAGTTTTTTTATTCTTTTTATGTCAGTGTGGAAGAATATCATTGAAAAAACATGTAATACAGTGGCAAAAGAAGATGAAGGAGTAGAAGTAGAAGTAGAAGTAGAAGTAGAAGTAGAGGTAGAGGTAGAGGTAGAGGTAGAAGTAGAAGTAGAAGTAGAAGTAGAAGTAGAAGTAGAAGTAGAAGTAGAAGTAGAAGTAGAAGTAGAAGTAGAAGTAGAAGACTGAAGTAGAAGTAGAAGGAGAAGTAGAAGTAGGATAAACAGTGCTTGTAGCAGTAGCAGTATAACACAGAAAGTATCTCAGGGAGTAGCAAATTAGTATTATGTAGAATACAGATTAAGCCTGATTTACATTTTACAATATCAAAAGGCACCCCAAGAGTGCACAATGTTGTAAACATCAAGCCAAGCAACCTTCCTACTTCAATCTACACAATAATCTAACTCCCAAATCAAAATGACATTTTAATTCAGTCATCTAAATTACTTATAGTCTAACATAAAGCAGCAGAATATACCCTAAAATACAGAAAAAGGATTTCCCACTTACAAAATATTTCACAAACCCCAAAATATTGAGATTGTTTTCAAAATATTACATTTTCATAATCACTCGTTTCTTATGTATATTATATTTTTACAAATTTTTTTTTCATGATTTTTATAGAAAATTATTTACTCTGTCTGTATTAGTCTATTCATGCAAAACATATCACTATAAATATAAGTTAGTTCAAGTCATGAGGAAATCCTATTCTTGGACAAAAAATATGAAATTTGTATTATGAATATAACCAAAATAATTGGTGAGTTGTGAGCCAAACTCATCACAAACTCATGACTGAGTTGCTGATTTATCTAGTGATTTTCATTTTTCCCCTAGTTTTGTACACCACTAAAAAATTCATAACTTTCTTATTAGTTGTCTGATTTTCTTCAAACTGTTTTTGATCTGATTTTTCTGCTACAATTAAATACAAGTAATTTTTGGACTGCTCTTCCCCTTTTCAAAAGACAAGCAATAACCATGCAAAAAAATTTAATAATGGATTAAGTGGTAAGTGACACATTAGCTACTAACAAAAATAAATTCTGCAAAATTTACTTTTTGTTTTTGTGCATTGTCTAAAACTGAAAAATAACAAGCTTTTTAATGATACATAACCTGTGTTTACTAAATTAAACCCACTTAAATATCATATTATAGTTAAGAGCAATCAGTAACATTTTTAAAGAGAAATTTCCTTTCCCACCTTTGTTCCATTGTTGGATTTGTAACACTTCAATGACCAGTACTTACACTGACTGTGCCATTTGCTGCATATGCATTGAATGGAGGGACTGTACCATCCTTCAAATCACCTTGTTCCAGTGGAGCTTCTTCTCTTGCTGATTTAAAATATTCTGACCCATTCTGATTCAATATGTACACCTATGACAAATGTAAAAAAAATAATGAAAGAAAAAGAAAGCTTCCTGGGTTTAAGGGAATTTATAGTAATGGCAGTATCACAAAATCATGAACAGAAATGCAGCTTGAGGAAAAAAGTTAACACATGGAAATGTTATATAGTTTATAGTATGATATAAAACCCCAACAGACAATTACCATTATTATACAGTAGCCTATTCTTTGGATAAACAACCTTCAAAGAACCAATATGCCATAGCATTATACTTAAACTGCACTTGATAATTGAGTTAATATGAAAAGTTGAAATCTAGCCCTACTTTATATTGTGGGCAAGTATTGCCAATTATTTTTTAACACTTATGCATAATTCGTTCAGAAAAAACAACTTCGCATCGTTATAACTCATAAATATTTCGCTTTTTATTGACACAAACCAACATGTCCAAAGGAATCTGACATAATGACAGTACAAGGGAATGGCAATACTCAGGGTGATTTGTGCAAAGGAGAAGAATTGAATAAGAATGTTTACTTTGAGCTGATTTGGCTGCACAATAGCAATAATAAATTTATTATCAAGAATATCTACATGAAAGATTTATTGCGGTTAAATCTTTCCCTATGGTCTTCATAACCCCAAGCTTTTGAGTCATAACTTGAGAATCTTTTGAAAAAAGTTTATAAAGAAATCAGCATTGTGATATAAATGCCAGAGCATGTCCTTGGGACAATCACATGTTCTTCCCTTCCCTCCTATCTTCCTTCTTTCCATTAAAAAAACACCAAACCTTTACCACCCATTCAAGCCAAAGAACTGAACTGAATTCAATTGAATTTACCAAGTACAACAAGTATACACATGAGAACAAGCTATTTGGTGTATTTCTGTTACCTTAGGACATTTACAAGTTAGCATTTGAGGCAATTTTCCTTTCCAGTCAATACAATAAAAACTTGACATGAACCAAAGAATTGGTAGAAATGACCTTTGCTCAAATGTACTCTCAAGCATTCTCTCCAGGGACTTAAACCATTTCAAGTCAGGTCACAAAATATATTGACATATGAAACTTTACTGGCAGTTGAGGAAAGCATTTTCTTATTGGATTCAACTGACATGAAAAAAAACCATCAGTAAGAAAAGCAGTACAGAGCACAAGTTTAATAACATTTAAATCAGATCATAAGGTAATCTTGAAATCCAAAATACATACAACATGAAGCAATGCACAATGTATAACATAAATATATTTCAAGACAGGTAGCTTAGCGAAACGTAATGGCACATAAGAACGTGGGAAAGACGCTTATGAGTCCACGACAGAATTATTTAAAATCATAGTTTTGTTCCATAGAGGCAGAACCAAAATATTAAGATGCAGAATTAGTATCTAACTCTATGAATATTTTTAAGCAAAATAATATGAAAACTTTAATTCAGAATAAGTCTGATTGTGATTTTAGACGCACAGACTAAACTAGAAATTTTTCTCTTCGCATCTTTCTTGGGTCTTTACGCGCCATTGCATTTCGCTAAGCTACCTTATATGTCATACATTACCAACATGAAGCAAAAAACCCAAAACATCTTGCCAAAAAGAATGAAACAAGGCTCGACTAGAACTTGTGGTTACTTCTAGTTCCAATTAATAACTTCACCTCAGTATTACAGGGCTTGCCCTTAACTTTTTTTAAAGGTGGCCAGGTTATCGATCTCTACCTTACGTGGATATCGCACGGCTCTATGCGAGCAGTTGATGCAGCCGCACCACCAGAATTAGGAGCCCTACACTCAAACACAGTATGTGGGACCACATGGCACATAGCGTGGGACATCGTCTGCTGTGTACGATTCCAGTGTACTCCTATACGAAAGAAATGTGATTCAATTTTTTTATTTAAAAAAGACGTTATACTAATTGTCACATTAAATCGCCTCTACAACTTTTAAGGGCACACTTGTTTTGCCTGATTTTGCAGTTAATTCGTGGAAAGGACTTCACAGTTTAATTGATTCTACAAATGCATAAAATTGTATTGAAACAGTACTACGGCGGTGTTTTTCTGCGAGCCCAAACATGGCGACGCGTCGCCTTGGGTCGTAATAATAATAATAATAATAATAATACTCGGTTCTTTTATAGCGCTTAACACATTGCAGGATAGCATGTCCCTATGCGCTTAAAATGAAAAACAGAAGAAACTACAAATACGAAAAATACAAAAAGTACATAATAGTGGTGTTGGGCACTGAGTTCATGCATACACACCTTAAGCATTAAATAAATGCTTTTTAAGAGAAACCTTAAACTTATCTAAATCATTAAGATTTCTCATAGAATTTGGAAGTGCATTCCATAAAACTGCGGAGGTGTGTGCAAAGAACGCTCACCATATGTTTTGGTTAAGATCGGAGGAACAACAAACAAACTCCTTGTGCTTGATCTTAAAGTACGAGTAGGCCGATATAATGTTAATAATTCAGTCAAATAGGATGGGGCAAACTCTCGGAAACATTCATATGCAAAAACTAATTTATGTATCTACCTATTATTGCTAGTTTGGTCCAAACTACGCTACCATCGAGAAACTAAAAGTCACATTCACGCACGCCCCACCCCCGTATGGCGCCTTCCCATAGTCACATGCGCGAGCGCACGCCCGCCATCTTCCTCTAACGAGCTGCCAGAGACAACGTTTAGGACATGTTGCTTGGCAAGGAGAGGGGACGGAGGGAGGGACATAGGTAGATACATAAATTTATTTAGCAAATAATAAAATCAGGTATGATTTTTCTGATTTACGACAATAAATTAATGTATCTACCTATTATTGAAAGACTAGCACGGATAAAAATCCGGGGTGGCATGTCCCAAGGGAAGGAGACTAACGGGGGTCAACTGCAGAAGATACCGCCCTCAGAGACGAAGTCGCAAACTGTACTTCTCCAGAAGGAAAGTCCTTCAGATAAAAGGAAGGGAAGGAATTGAGAGACCACCAAAAGGCAGCCCTCAAGATGACCTCTAGAGCAATGCCCTGAAAGGCACCCAAGAAGTGCTAATGCTTCTGGTAACATGCCCTCTAGGTTTGCTATCCGCGAGAAGGGCCTTAGGGCCAGTGGCCTGGATGGCCTCGACAATCCATCGAGAAGTGGATTCTCTAGAAACGGGAGAAAGGTTCGCGAGTAATGAGGAAATTTGCTCGTCCGAGCGGTAATCTTTGGTTCTAAGTACCATTTTAGCGCCCTCACCGGATACCAAACTTTGTCCTCCTTGACTGAGGAGAAGTCTGACAGAAGGCTGAGAAATACCTCAACCGATCCGGAGGAAGCCGTCTGGTTTTGGCTACAAAGGAGGGCTTGGGAATAAGGTTCAAAGGGAGGCTTTGATAGCGCGTCCAGAACCTTAGGAAGGCTCCAAGCAGGAGACAGCTTCGGATTTGCTGGTCGTTGTAAGAAAAACGATCTCAGCAACAGGTAATGGGAGCTAGAAACTCCCGAGCCGTCTGGAAAGCCAACATGAATGGCGGCAATGGCAGAGCGGTATCCACGGAAGTGGAAAGAGATCTACTCTTATCAAATAAGGAGATCAGAAAATCTGCACCAAACTGAAAAGGCCTCCAGATGGGAGTTGTAAAGAGATCTCGTGTAATCTCTACAACTCTGGACTAAAACCTGAGAGGCTCTCTCGGAGAGTCCTGAAGCTCTAGCGTCTCCCCCAAAAACGGCCAAGCGGTCAAGTGAAGGACCTCAGGCCGATGATGGAAGATCCCGGATAGAGGCTGAGACACCAGGTCTGGCCTCAGCGGGAGCGGAAACGACTGTCCATCCAGGAGGGACAGGAGTAGGGGAAACCCAGGTCCCCTCTTCAGCGCGGGGCTACTAACAGGACCCACGCTCGATCCTCCTTGATCTTACTCAGGACCTGAAGGATCAAAGGAGACGGAGGGAAAGCATACCCTCGAAAGTGTCCCAAAAAGAGAGCGAAGGCATCGAGTGCCCAAGCCTCCAGGTCCCGTACCCGAGAGCAGTACCTTGTAAGACGGTGGTTGAGAGCGGTCGCAAACAAATCGATCTCTAGCGGCACGGAGAAGATTGAAAACCTCCTGATGGAGGGACCACTCGGATGGGAGACACTTGCCCCAGGCCAGAAAGTCTACTATAAGATTTTCTTGTCCGGGAAAGTAGGAGGCTATCGGGACAATGTTGTTCGTCCGACACCACCTCCATAACTGGGCAAGAGAGAGTTCAGGGAAACTGAACGAGTTCCACCCTGACGATTGATGTAGGCAGCAACCGTGGTGTTGTCCATAAGGATAAGCTTGGAGTGCCCCACAATCGTGCGCTTGAAATGGCGGTGCGACATGAATGTCGCCAGCATTTCCAGCACATTGATATGGGGAATGGCGTGCAGATGAGACCAATCCCCCAAAATCATCTCGCCCCACAATGGCCGCCCCAGCCCAGAAGGGACTCATCCGTTGAGATGGACACTGACTGAAAAGGGGTGTGGAGAGGCTTGCCTCGAGCAAGAAATATCTCGTCTGCCCAGGGGGTGAGAAGACGTCTGATCTCCCTCGGTAATGGAATCCATACTCTGAGGAAGTCTACACTTGGCGAAAAGAACTTCAAGAGATGCCTCTGGAAGGGCCTCAACAGAAGTCTGCAGTCTGGCAATACCTCCACTAGTGCAAGGTAGCCCAGAAATTGAAGTCAGCGCTTAGCCTGTAACTTGCAAGAAAGACGCAGAGACCGAGCAGCTGACGTAATCGTCTGAATTTTGTCGCGGCCGGGCCGGGCGACATGATTCGGGATGTCTATCTCCGCACCTAAGTACACTTGGGGTACGGGAGGGAGACAGCTCCGACTTCTCCCAGTTGACTCAAAAGCCTAGCTCCTGAGTAGTCTGGAGCAGAAGGTGCAACTGGTCTCGGAGCACCGGCTCTGAATGTGCTACCGGGAGCCAATCGTCCAGGTAGACAAAGAGTCGGAGGCCGCGATTCCTTAGGAAGGCGGCTAGAGCAGGGAGCTGGTCTCAGCCCGAAAGGTTGGGCACGAAACCTGAACATTTCGCCCTGGAAGGCGAATCCCAATAGATCCCGCGAGCGGGAGAGTATCGGGATATGGAAACACACGTCCTTCAAATCGAGCGAAATCGCCAAATCTGTCCGCTCGATTGCCGGCAGGATGGACGCTAGCGTCTCCATGCGGAAAAGTTCTGGGGGGATAAAGGTGTCGATGATATCATATTGAGGATCATCTTCAGCTTCCCCGAGTGTTTTGGGATCACAAAGATCAGGGAGAGACACAGATGCGGGTGGTCTCTCACATTCTCTATAGTGCCCTTCTCCAGTAGCAACTGTATCTCGGTCGAGATATGCTGCTGATGATCCAGAAACCCTAAGGACAAGAGTGATCTATCTCCTAGAGTTGGTGGCCTGGACGGCCGCAGCGGCCAGCTGCGACCACAGAGATTCCTTTTTGTCAAAGCAAGTAGGATCTCATCCAACACCAAGCCGTCAGACTCGGAAATCTGATGCGAGGTAGGGGGTAACCACCCGCTCATCTCAACAACCATCTTCAAAAGGTGAAGAAGTTCATCAGGATCGGCTATGTGGGAAACCTGGCCCCAGAGGGGCGGGTGCATCCACAAGCCATAAGTCTCCTCACCGGGAGGGGCGCCAAGCGCCGCCCGGGTAGGAGCAGCTCTGGCCGGGAGGCTCTGGGCCTGCCGGGATCGAGCATGACCTTCAAGGGGCCAATCATGACCGGATAGTAATGATCCAGCATGAGCACAAGAACGACGACTGTTCAGCTATGCCCTCATAAGCAGCCTTGAAATTGTCAGTAAGGGGTATCCCCGATGAGGGGGCCCTTTGCCTGAAGAAAAGAGAAGCCTGAGCTGAGTCCGGCTGAGCCGGCAGGAAAGTCTCAGGTAAGTATCTCTCCAAAAGAGCCTGCGCGTCAGCTGCCAAACCATGAGGGGGTTGGGGCCGCACTGGCTTGTGACTCGGAGTCAGAGTCAACATCAGGGTCGGCTATGTGGGAAACTTGGCCCCAGAGGGGCGGGTGCATCCATGAGCCATAAGTCTCCTCACCAGGAGGGGCGCCAAGCGCCGCCGGGATAGGAGCAGCTCTGACCGGGCGGCTCTGGGCCTGCCGGGATCGAGCATAACCCTCAAGGGGCCAATCATGACCGGATAGCATTGATCCATCGTGAGCAAGAGCCTTTTGAGAGCCTGGAACCTGCAAATCAGGACCGGATATCGGCAAACCGGGGCCAGATACCGACAAACCGAGACAGGATACCGGTAACTCGGGGTCGGATAACGTCGAACCGGGTATAACCGGGTCAAGGTTCGGATCACCCAAGTCCACGGACTGGTCAGTGTCCGAGGGGGGGTCTGTGCCACCCGCGGTCGGCTGCAAGGTAGGGGGTAATCACCCGCTCTTCTCAACAACTATCTTCAAAAAAAACGAAGAAGTTCAGCCTGATCAACTGCCGAGGGAGAAGGGTCTGGCGTCTTGAGAGAGGCCTTGCCCTTCTTCCCAGTCGTAGTCATAGGTGTGCCCGAGGCAACCTTAGACTTTGACTTAGAGAGAGACTTGGCCGAATGGTGCCCTTTAGACTTCTTGCAAGGGGGGGCAGAGCCCTCCGGCAAAGAAGTCGGCACCTTGGCCGTACCCGAGAGGCCGTGCTTGGCAGGGCGCTCGGATGATCTCTCACGGCTACGCTTGGCCCGTTTAGAACGGGGGGTAGCCATCTCCGTAGTGACTAGGGCTGCGTCAGTGCTCGCCGAGTCACTAAGAGTGTATAGATCACTGGATGGAGAAACTCCAGTGTCTTTGTTTAGGTGGGAGCCAGAGGTCGGTACTCCGACGGCTCCCCCTGAGCGGACATGAGTGCCAGTGGCCGGTAATCCGGCAACACTCACGCCCTGAGTTCGGGGGCCAGTGGTCGGTAATCCGACGACCCCCTCGCCGGGACTGCGAGTCCCGACTGTTGTTACTTACCTTTCGTCGACAAGCCTGGGAGATAATCTCTGACCGAGTCGACGGCTTCACGTCCGTACCCCTGGTAGCTAGTGTACTGCGTTTCATCGGAGATGAAGCCGTGACACTAGCTCCCACCGTGTCAACCTGCACACTGGCGGGGCCAGTACGGGTAACAGGATTCAGAGGAGAAGAACTCATACTGATCCTAAAACAATAAGAAATAAGAGACAAGTACGTAAGGGTGTAAAAAAATAATGAGCTCACAGTATTTCTAAAGCAAATACAAGCACAACTAAATGCAAGGGAAGGAGCTACGCAAGAATAACACCCCGAGGGCTATGCACGAAAACTATTACAAAGGAAAACCCTAACGAATGTAAACAAGCGCTAAGCAGCGGATTGCTAGCCCAGCAAACGTGCGTAAAAGCTACGTCGGGGGGAGGAACGAAAGGGGAAGAAAAGCGAGACAGAATTTGATTTAATTTCCTATCTAGCAAGAAAAGTGACTGGCAAATCCGTTCCACCAAATTAATAAGAATTAAAAAGAGGACGGAATTAATTTATCAAAGCAGATCAGAAAAGCGTAAATCAGAGATAAAACTCGATTTAGGCGCAGCGACTTATCTGACTGTTGTCATTCCTCGGCAGCGAGAATGAAAAGAGGAAGATGGCGGGCGTGCGCTCGCGCATGTGACTATGGGAAGGCGCCATACGGAGGTGGGGCGTGCGCGAATGTGACTTTTAGTTTCTCGATGGTAGCGTAGTTTGGACCAAACTAGCAATAATGGGTAGATACATTAATTCATTGTAGTAAATAAAATACGGGAATGGACAGGAAGCCAATGTAAATTTCGTAAGACAGGGGTAATTACTTCATATTTTCGAGTTTGAGTCACTAATCTTGCATTTTCAATAGTCTGTAGTTTTCTGATTTGTCGCTGTGGTAAACCGAAAATAAGACTGTTACAGAAATCAATGTGGCAAAAAACAAATGCATGGACTTATTTTTCAGTAGTGGGTCTATCCAAATAATCACAAATTTTCCCAATTCTGTACAAAGCGTATGAAGCAGCGCAACATTTATGAGATATGAAATTCTCAAATGTCAGCCGACAATCAAAAATCACCCCTAAATTTCTACAAGATCTGCTGGCATGTATTAATGTTCCATCTAGATCTAAGGTCTGAATTGATTCTGTTTCTCGAAAACGTGAAGAAATGTGGAGGAACTTTGTCTTACTACTGTTAAGCTTAAGGCTATTCATCTGGGACCACTCTTTGATGGCTTGTATACAAAGCAAGATTTCATTGATTGGGTCGAAATCACTAGACTTTGTAAAAGAAACATACAGCTGTGTATCATCCACATAGACCATCTTCTGTACATGATACTTATCTATTATAGACTCCAGTGGAGAGGTGTAAAGTGTAAACAAAATAGGACCTAGTACAGATCCTTGCGGGATCAAACGTAGAGGGCATTGCTTTATCCACTGGGTAGAGATCGATTGGCCAGCTGGGCCACTTGAGCATGAGATCGAGGTGGCCTGGATGCTTCATTTATTTGTATCTTACACTATATTTTTTCAGTGGCCAGCGGGGACCCTACAGTTTCTGGTGGCCCAATGCCGTTTCAGTTGGACATTAGGTGAGAGTCGAGCCCTGTATTAGTCTATCTATATTACATTTAAAGTGTACCAACCACCTGAAAAAAGAATTTGTATATCGCTAGGAAGTATAAAATTAACCTGAAAGAACTCTATCTGAAATTCTATAGGTCAACAGTTTAGGAGTATGAAGGAAATAAAGGATAACATGAAGGTGCTCACGAGGAACCGAACCTCCAAGTTGGGTTCCGCGTACGGGTGCGTTGAGTAGTCTACTCATGAGTCACTTTTATGCTTATAGAGCATATATTAAACTTGTAATATCTCTTTATAGAAGTGATATTCGAAGCTCATATTTGGAATATAGCAGAATGACATGGAACCTCTAACATACAGAGTAAAATATTTTTTGGTGATTGGTGCCCTTTAATTTAGTGCTTATCATGTACATTTGACTTTATGTAAACCTACCTAAGACTACATTTCGTTGCAAATCCATTTCTGCTCATTCATGTATATATATATATATATATATTACTTTTTACTTGTTTATGTATAATATGTATTCATGTAACATGATTATTCTTTAATACATGTGATGTGTTGTTAATAAATTCAATCAATCAATGATATATATTAAAAATCGAAATGAAATGAAATGAAATGGTCATGGTCATGGAATCCAGTGAAACTAAAAAACTTTTAAATCATTGCCTACTTCTAAAACCTGTGTTAGTACATTGTGTAACCCAAACAGGATTTAGAAGCTCCTTCTCGATTGTTTTGAGACAAGTTTCAAATAGCTATCCCCCATATTTGCCTCTATACAAAATTCCAGTTTACACTTTCATTACCCAAACTTACTCAAGACAGTTTTTAGGATGGCTTTTGATTTGTGGACAATATTGTGGCTATTTGATGACACTTCTGAATGCAAAGTAATACAATAGATAATTTAGATACATCATCTATATTTAAGTTGGTAAGTACTTTGCAATTTGGACTGTCTGAAGAAAATATTGTATTCATTGCAGCCTATTTCTTATCTCACTAAAAAGCTGCATTGTGATCAAATATCAGTCCTATTCCACTTTCAGTAGTTTAGTTTAAAGTTTGAATGGAATAAACAAAACATAATGATATTGGAGGACACTATATGTTTCTATAAAGTCTGACTGTTCAACTTATTTGTTAATATAACCAGGTCATATGCATATAGCATGCAAATATGAATGTTTATTAGGGGGCGTTGGCCCACTACTGATGTTATAGTCTATTATCTTCAGACCTTTCTCATGAATATACCTTTTTACATACATTCATATTAATGTACTGAAATAAACGAATATTGACAGACATCAGTAAGCATAACAGATTTGAATAAAGATGTAATAATGAATAGTCGACTGCATGCAGGACAGCATTTCTTGAAAGATGTTTCTCATATATCATAATTATCTCTTGGGAGAATAATTCACCATCTATCCTCATAAATGAATGAACAATTTGTTTTACTGCCCTCAAAACAGACCACACAAGTGCAAAGGTTTAAGTTTTCAGGCCAAACCATCACTGAAGCCCTAACTGATCTTGATAGAATTGGACTGGCCATTAGAATTGTAGCCATTGTCTTAAACACTGTCTATATCATAACATCCCTATGCGCTATATAAGAACTGTTTGTTATTTATTTATTATTATTATTATATGGGCATCTTTTGTATCCCCTCCACCCTCCTCCTCCCCTCCCCCCCCCCCTCCCCCCTCCTTCCCCTCCCCCCTCCTCCCCCTCCCCCCTCCTCCCCCTCCCCCCTCCCCCCCCCCCCCCCCCCGACACTCAACAAATATTTCTCCAGTGGATACAGAATAACATAACTGGGAATAAAACAAAACATGAGGAAATGTTTTAGGACATGTCATTGAAAATTACATAATCTATTCCCTCCAAAACAAACCCCTAAAACAAAACAAAATAACACAAATGCAAAAAATATTTCTAAAAAAAGGGGGGGGGGGGGGAGCCCGGGGAGGCTGTTACCATAAACAGGATGTAAACAGGTAGGAAGAGTCATCTTTGCACCTGTCAATAATACACTTGTTCGCAATTTCTCTGGTTAGTAATGCTTGATTTTGACAATGAAACTCCCTGACTAAATACAGCAAAAGGAAACAGATGGGGTATAGATCTGCTTTATTCTGTAGCAAGTAATCAACCAATATTGAAAGTGACAGGGGCAATCATTACAAGGTGCGTTCCATTACAAAGTGATGAATTGAACACTTGCCATCCAATAAAACTTTCCTATGGCTTGCCCCAGCAGGGCCAGGTGAGCTGATATCACTGACCTCCAAAGATGATTTCTGTTGGTGTTGTTGGAGAGTGTTTTTGGGGATGCTTTAGCAAAGTTTTGAGAAACTGATTTGCTTGTAAAGTGGTATGAATTTGTCATTTTTACTTGTGTGGTCTCTTATAAGTGTCTTTTATACTTGCATGCCAAACAAAGAAGAAGAAACAATATAAGCATAGTGACTTAAACTTGGAGAATGATATAGAAGATATGAAGATGTGAATGTCACTGCCCTGTTTCAATTAATATTTCAGAAATTCAGATGTTACACTAGTTAACATTTTATAATTAACACATAATCTGACAGACAACACAAATGATGTGTAGGCCTATAAATGACATATTAAATTACAATGTATGACTTTATAAAACAGCAAACTTTTCAAAGAGAGAGAGAGAGAGAGAGAGAGAGAGAGAAATAAAATGAAGGATATTCAACAAATTCATTTGTTGGGGTTGATAGTATGGTGACGTAACCAACTGTTCAGTCTGCCAAATTTAAGTTTTGGAGGTCATTTACAGTGGACTGCTCAAATTAGCACGAAAAATCATAGAACAAAATCAAAAAAGGTTGCCATATAGCCAACTTGACAGTTTATGAGCCTTGAAAAGTTCTTTCCATTGAAGTTTTTTTCTTGATTTGTGATCCCATGTGGTCTCTGAACAATTTCAGCTTTGTTGCCTAAAAATCGACTTTGGGCATTTTGCATAATTTGCATAAATCTAAATGGCCCCTTTGAAGAAATATTTAGTGGCGAAAGACAACTTATGCAGATTGTGTCAACTGATCTACGTACTGTTCTATATGCGCGATGATACATGACTGCAATTGTGTTGTTCATCTTGTTCATGTAGCCTGTGAGACACCGAAAGGAGGATACTCAGTAATGTCCGATAATAGTGTTTGATACCTCTATTAAGGTTTTTTGTGGGGCGTAGAATCCATTTCAATGTTATTTTTTGGCAATTACATATCATGTAAATTCCATGTAGAAACCACCTTAATTATAACTGAACAAATGTAATGGTATTTCTTCAGTTAGAACATGGACCTACAATTCCCTGGTTATATGGAAGTATGCCTACTCCTAATGACTTTGTATGAAATTAGAAGGATTTAGGAGTGTTCAAATATGACGTTGAATTAAATGAGAATCAACCCTTTTATGGAAAATGGGCTTGAATCGCTTAATTACTGTTGGTTGGTTTGTTTATTTAACCTGACTGTTAATGAGTTTGGATGAAAGCAGAAAAATCAAAGAAACATATTCATTTAGTGAAAGTTTGAGATAAATAGGACAAAGAGAAAGGAAGTTATGAATTTTTGAAAGTTGAGATCACTAGTGATAAGGCGATCTTCACATTGATAATGCAGTCACGTGTGAAGTCATATGGAGAACTTTTCCATTTGTTTGACATTACTCAAAGTATCCCTTTTCATAACTCTTATCCTGAAAAAAGACATTTTCCATGGGAGAGCATGTAAAAAAATTATGTTTCCCATAATGAATCATGGACAAATAGTCAGTTTTGTCATTAAAATGGACAAAGGGTATTTTGGAATTTTTTGTAGATAAAAAGGGTTCTCCATCTCCATAATATGATATCACACAATGATCGCATCGCCAAAATGAGATACCCATTATCATTATCTCGACCAGCTTTTAAAAACCCTTTATAACTTCTATATTCTTTTCAGAGTTTTCTAAAATTTTCACTATTCTCTCCTGATTTTCTGCTTCTTCTCAATATAAATTTCCATAATTATGTTCATCCCCTTAACCTCTTGTGGCTGAAACTGACAAGAAATTCAAAAAGAATAATAAAAAAAAAAGAAGGAAAGATACATGAAGATAGTCACTCTAAACCCCTTTACATTGGTAGGCATACTTCCATTGTTAATGTTTCAAAAACATGCACTTTCAGTTGTTCAAATATAATTAAGTTGGTAGAACCTATTTACATGGACTTTACGTGATATGTAATTGCCAACAATAACATTAAAACTGGATTCTACACCCAACAAAACACCTTAATAGAGGTATCAAACATTATCATCGGACATTACTGAGTAACCTCCTTTTGGTGTCTCACAGGCTACATGAACAAGATGAACAACACAATTGCAGTCACGTATCATTGCGCATATAGAACAGTACGTAGATCAGTTGACACAATCTGCGTAAGTTGTCTTTCGCCACTTAATATTTCTTCAAATTAACGAACCATTTAGATTTATGCAAATCAAGCAAATTGCCCAAAGTCAATTTTCGGCAACAAAGCTGAAATTGTTCGGAGACCACATGGGATCATAAATCAAGAAAAAAACTTCAACGGAAAGAACTTTTCTAGGTTTAATACAGACTAAATAGGACTGTCAAATCAACTAATAAGAGGCCACAGGTAAGACTTTTATAAAGGTTGGACAGTGAAATTTTAGGTGATTAATTTGCAACTTGACCTACTTTTTACCTGGATACTGTAAAACCAGAAATTTGTAATGCCAAATAAATTAATAATAAAAGAGACACTTACGAAGTTTGGTTTGTCGACATTTGGGTAGCTAAGTAGCACTTTGTAGGGTATAACATTGGCTGAATCTAGACCATCTTCCATCCAGCGGTTCTTGACCCATTCAGCATTCTCCTTATCTGCAGGTGTCCCAGCGAGATGGGGTTGAGAGGTCAGGTACCTGGTCAGAAAAACCAATATTATAACAGGAAGTATCTTAAATGATCTGATAAAATGTATCTATTTCAGATATGAGATGAGGTCGAGAGGTCGGGTGCCTGGTCAGATAAACCAACATTATAACAGGAAAATATATTCCATCTGATACAATTTGTCTATTTTAGATATTCATCTTGAGTAGTACATTTCCACTAGTTGTCACCTTTGGGGCCATACCATGCAAACTATTAATGATATCAATTGTAATGAACAACAAAATAATGAAATTCATGAAAGAAAATTTTGTACTTAACAATTCTTAATTATCCTTATAGTTTTCAAGAAAATATGAGGGGGATATCTGAATTAAGTTTCAATTTGTAATCAGAAAGTGCTTTGTAGTTTTTAAATCTCTTGAAATGTCACAAATTTTGTATCAATATGGATATAAGTTATAGGCCAACTATACATCTTTTTAACAGCAGTAAAACAAAATCAAAGATATTTATGATTATTAGCATTTGAATTCAATATAAAATTTTAGAATAACAAGCTCATAAGAGGTCTTTACTACTTTTGTTATCAAGCATTGCTTTAAAATGACAATTTTTGACATTATATTGTTTATTTTACTTGGTGTCATTTTCTTTTATATATGTAGGACACAATTGGAACAAGTTTTAAAAATGAAGGGAGTAACTTTACTGGATAGCGCATGAAAATTGTTCAGATTTTATCTAATAAGATCCTAATAAATTACATGACATTCAGAGTTTCTTGACAAATTTGCAAATGCATGAAACTGTCAATCAACTAATGAGGAGAACATTTACACAGAAATTAATATTTCTTTTAGCAAATCATCAGGCACTGGTTGCTGCTTATTTTTCTACATGAAATAATTACACTGTCAAAATATTATCATTATTAAATTATATAAGTTAAAGGGTACCAATCACCCATAAATATTTTGCTCTGTATGTTAGAGGTTCCATGTAGCTATACTATATTCAAAATATGGGCTTCATATATTACTTCTATAAAGAGATATTGCAAGTTTAAATACACTCTCTACAAGCATAAAAGCGACGTGTGAGTAGACATCTCCACGCTTCCGTACGTGCTCACCAAGATAAGGGCTTGTACGGAACCAAACTTGTAGTTCGGTTCCGCACATGCACCTTCACATTATCCTTTATTTCCTTTATACTCCTTAAATGCTGACCTATGAAATGCAAGATAAAGTTCTTTGTGGTTGATTTTATACTTTCTAGCTATACACAAATTATTTTTCAGGTGATTTGTACACTTTAATATTCCTTAAAATAGTATAAATGAATAAACAAATAAAGGAACAAACAAAGAAAAAACCCCCATAAATATCTAGTACTCAAAAAACATTGAAATGAGGAGTACCTGAGATTTTCCTTGATGTTATCAGCCTGGAGCTCATCAATAAGAAGTTGCGATATCTTGTCTGCATCCTCTTCTGTCAGTGCCTGTCTCCACAGGTTGTATGCTTCCTCATCAGGAAACTTTGCTTGGGAGGAGAACCATCCAATGAGTACCCCTACACCTATACCTATACACAACCCCACTATCCATATCAGAATTAGGTGTGATCTATTGCCGCGACCCATCGTACCTCCCTTTGACTCGCTCTTCCGAAAAGTGAGCACCGAATCGTCACCACCCAGCGACTCGTACGCCGCCCCTGATGGGCTCTCCTCCAGACTCATTCTGATTGGTTGATTGCTTTGCCAGTGGTTGGTTTAATCAAGCAATGGGTGCGTGTGTGTGGGATGTGAGAGCTGGAGATTTGACTGTTTGCTCTCTTGGTAGGGTGGCAAGGCCTCTGGCCCAGGAAGCCAGAAGCTCTTTCACGTCAATGACCTCTGTCCTCTATATCTGGGATCAAATCAACCTTCTACATCAGACATCACGTTAACTTAGGTCCAAACTGTCGGGTGAATGTAGTTGTAAATGAGCACTGATAATCTGTAATAAAGCAATAAAGATTACAAAGTAGACCTGGGACTATATAATTTGACAAAGAAGTGTAATAGAAATTGTAATATTCTTTTTTCTTGGTCAGAAGAATCAATAAAACTTCATAACACAGAAACATGATGACCTTTTTAAAAATTTCAGCGATGCTGGTCTCTTATGGTCCTTTATGGCAGGCATGTAGCCAAGGGGGGTTGATTGGGGCAGTTGCCCCCAAAAACACCGACTAAAAAGAAAAGAAGAAGAAAAAGCGAGAGTGAAAAAGTGGGGGGAGGTGAGAAGTAAAAAGCCTAAAAAGGTGCTAATAGTCGTTATCTTTCTCTTAAAATTTGCCAAAACATCAAAGTTTTCACGCTTCACGTGGAAAGGGGGGAAACTCCCCCATACCTGGGCCCACCCCTGTTACATACAGTGCAGTATTGGGTCCAAATAATTGGAAAGCAGTCAGGGCATCCAAATAACTTTCCGCCTAAAAAGGTGCTATGAACCGTTATATTTCTCTCAAATTTGCTAAAACTTAAAAGCTTTCTCCCCCCTCCCTATGCCCACCCCTATTACATACAGTGCAGTATTGTGTCCAAATAACGTAAAAGCAGTCAGGGCGTCGAAATATCTTTCCGCCTTAAAAAAAAAAGATGCTATGAGCTGTTATCTTTCTCTCAAATTTGCTCAAACGTTAATTGAGCTTTCGCCCCCTGGGGAGCATGCTTTGCGTGCTCATCAGCAATTTTGCATGCTTGGCATGCACACAACTGCCCCCCCTAGAATTAAATTCTAGCTACGCGGTTGTTTTATGGTATCCTTAATTATATCACTATTATTTGCATATGTACTTTATAAAACAAATATGATAAAGGAATGCTCTTGTTCATTTATATCTTTATTAGGATTTAACATATTGAACTTGAACTTGAAGACTATACAACTAACTAGATGTGGAATCCAGCATCACATCAATTCGAAGAATGTATTTATATTGAATCAACTTGATGCTCTTTTATGCACCCAAGGAAAGTATTTGTAGTTTTTACTTATTGTAGATGAGTTCTACAAACAGTCCTATAAATAGATCCAGGGAAGTATACATGTACCTAGAAAACTTTGGATGCTTTGTATATCTTGGTCAATGGAATCTTTTAACTTAGAAACTTTGAGTCTTACGATATAAACATAACCTGTGATATCAAGAACAAAATTTCATGCTACATGAATGAAATTTTAGTTTGTAGTCGATGAATACATCTCCAAATTGATGCCAGTTGTATATCTAGCTACTGGAGCCAGCATGCATTCCCTCCCCATTTCAAGGCCTAGAAGAAAAAAAAAATCATCAAAGAAGTTACCATAAAGTGAATATAATAATTTACTGTAAAACCAGAAACTTTTGCATGCATTTAAAGTTCGCAAATTTCACGAGTGGTTCAAATTCGCGAAAGTTTCATGCCGCAAAATGATTTTTAGCAAATCGCCAGTTTCTTGCTGTGAAAATGGCTGTCGTTTACAATTCGCAGAAATTTCATGTCACAAACATTTCTGATTTTATAGTAAGTATGGAGGATATAAACATGCCATATTGTTGATATGTCAGGCAAGCATTAGGCAAGCCTTGATATGAGCAATACCTGCCAATGAAATGTAACTGTAAAATTAATCCTATTTGAGAGAAAATTTTATCCTTCATCTTTAAGTCGACAGAAATCCATCAACAGATATGTCTGTCATATATTGTAAACAACTAACAATGACGATTATAAAGTCAGATAACAAAACTGAACAGGTGGCAATATGCTCTATACAAAAATAAACATGATCTAAAATTTCAAACAAATTTAATTGCACCAAAATTTGTCAGCCCTCAAGTGTTCAATGCACCATTTTATTGATTTTACTGAAGTAGACTAAGTTTTTGTTACAAAATCTTGTTCAATAAATTAAAATGCAGTGATAATATCAATAGGATGATGAATAACATGACAGCGTGAAAAATTTACATTTCAAGTAAATTGGTCAACAAGGAATAGTAGAAAATGGGAAATGTCATATGGCATTTTATTAGAATGTCCAAACTGGTAATTTGGGTATATGTACTGTCATGCAGATTTTTCTCATTCTGTTGAGTGTGTCCTTTTTTCTACGAAATATTTCCTTAATTTCATTAAAAAGTGCATGCCAAACTATATATTGCATGGCACACATCACCGCTCTAACCATGAACTGAATTCCGATTTTTTATCACTCTACTGATATTTTTACATAGTGAATGCACATTTTCTTGACATAGATTCCGATTAGCTAGGGCACAGGTAATGATGGGAACGTGCAGGCCATTATATGGGTGATTAGACCCTGTTTTGCTTCCTTGGCTAGAGACATCAAGCCATCAGCATTCATCAAAATCTTGCTGTGGATTCGATTTGCTCATTTCTAGGTATGAAAGCCTGATGACCCCAGGGGCATCATGGAGGGGGGGGGTAGGGGTGTGACTGAGAGCCCCTCCCCATTTGAATTTTTGGGCAAATATCATTTTTTAAAGTTTTATGAGTATTACAGGTTGTTGGCAAATCAGAAAAATGTATAACACTTTCTTTCCCTTTTTTTTCACTTGTTGGAAAATTCTCATCTAACTTGTTGGCAAATTTCATTTGACATCCCCTCTTCAAAATGGTCTATCGATGCCCCTGGATGCCTCCTGTGTGATCCATTTCTGCAGGCCCCTCCTGCCCGATTTGCTGAACTCTTGGCACTAGAATCTGCCAATCAACAAACAGCTGACGCAAACAGGCTTCAATATAATTAGTTTGCAAGCAAAACCCACTTGTCGGTCATTGAAAAGAATGCAGGGTTTGAAGTCTGAACTGTGCTGCTGTAGACAACTATTACTTAGGCAGGCAAACAGGCTCAATGTTATTACTGCATATAATGCAGGTCTGAATTATGCTAGCTGTAGACTATCATAAAAACTATGTTCGCACATAGGCACAGACATTATTTGTCAGTCATTGCATATAATTCAGATCTGAATTATGCTAGCTGTAGACTTAACTATGATAAAAGCTATGTTTGCAAATAGTCATAGACATTATTTATCAGTCACTGCATATGATGTCTGAAATATGCTAGCTGTAGACTAACTGTCATGAAAGCTATGTTTGCAAATAGGCACTAATATGATTGGTTTGCAGACAACAACTTTTGATTGATGACATTCATTTAAAAACTAAAAGACTTTTGCAACATTTCAAAGTATTCAAGAGATCGTTCCACATGATCGGCCCTGAGTATTTGATAGTTCACCTAGAAACATTATATTTATAATTAGGTACATAAAAATTATTGTTATATCTTATATTATATCCCTCATATGAATGCATAATGCTGATGCCGATGAAGAAAAATGTGCTATACTGTGACGTCATTCATGGTATAGTGCACTATACCATGAATGTCGTCACAGTTAGGCGATCGATCAGTGGTTTTTCATCGATAACGTGTGAAAAGTGCTATCGCCATCGGCCTCATAGACCACTGTGTAAACCGCTGGACATTTCTATAATTATTTTTCAAGATTCGTTGGAGGGATATAAAATAAATATATCATGCACTGTTTCGAGCCACTAGTGAAATTATGGATTCCTTGGTGACAGAAATAGCACTATTTTCTTTGGGGCTAGGCCCCTCAGAAAATAGTGCTATTCCTGCCACCTCGGAATTCATAATTTCAACTAGAGCCTCTCAGTGCATGGTATCTATATATTAATACTCAAAACCGTAAAAGGCCGTTTTTTGTGGAAGCAAAAACTCTTTCCCCCCGCCATGTCCGCCCTCGCCGTGGCGCGGGATCGGTGGCATAATTCCACAGGTCGTGTAACCCGTAGTCCGTGTGCCACGTCGACCCCGTCGTCGCCGTCGACGTCCCTAAACGTGATTTGGGGGATTGGGGAGGACGGGCAGGCCGAAGGAACGGCTGCTTTCCGTGTGGATACCTCGCACGACGGCGGTGTCGTCAGCCGTGCAACCTCCCTTACGGCCCATCACAGGCACAGCATGGCGAGTGACGAACAACGTTGTGCACGAGGAGTATCAACTTGCATTGTGCGACCGTGTTAAACGACTCGCGTTAGCCATCTTGCTAAACTTGCTCTTACCGGGGGGAACCCCCGTAAGAAAATAACGATGGCATGGGGGTTGTCCCACAGTGTCCCAGCCTCGATAGAGCTCCGTGGTATGTGTACGTATGTATTTCATTGTTTCATAGTACACTTTGTGATAAGTACACCATAGGAGTAGCACCCACGTACTGTGATGCAATTTCAATGCAATGCATGCGATTGACGCGACAATGCATATTATGCATGCAATTTGTATGTACTGTACACACATGCACTCAACATGAGTTGACTACGGTTTCCCCCCGAGCTTACAAATACATTCTAAGATTGATTTTGGACGTGAGTGACATTCTTTAGATCTAACAAATTGTTGGAAATTGTATTTATTTACTTCCTTTGTCCTATTTTATCTGCATGAAATTCTTCTCTTTGTCGTTTGTCGTGTTCGGTCACGGCAGCGCCCGCTCTCTGAGGCTGGGATGGCTGCATGGCTGAACTCGAGGGGAGGAGTCCGGCAGTAAATACTGAGCTGCTTATTCCAAGATTGGAAGCAGTTGACTATCTTCTGTTTTTTAATGCTACAGTTAGAATTTGATGATAAATTCACCATATATCTGAGTAGATTCTACATCAATTTGAATTCTAAAACGGCAGTAAATTCCTCACTGGGTTGCTTATTTCAAGACTGGAAACAGTTTAGGTCGAATATCGTCATTTTTTTTAATTTGATGATATTTAATTCATCATAGTTCATACCGTATATTAGAGTAGATTCTACATCCATTTTATTACTCTAAAAAAATAATTCCGGAATCTGCTCAGTGAGAGCCGAGTCTATTTAAAAAGTATGTGTGTTTTGAAACCACACGGATTTTTCTGTCTATGTAGATCCGTAGACTATCATGACTATATAGACCTATTAAAAGGGGCTTTCACACCGGGCTTGCGTAGAGTTGCATAGTGCGGCGTATCGCCTACACTGAGCTTATGCTGGCCTACGTGGCAATACGCAAAGGGACAAAAAGGGGTACGCGAGATGGACCCCAAAAATTAACATGGCTAATTTTTTCGCGTACTTTCGTCGTAGACCACTGCATGCAGAAAGTACGCAGTTTTTACGCAAGTATAAAACACTACGCTACTGTACGCCATGCCTACGCTATAGTACGCTATCATACACCAGTCTGACGAAAAATCCTTTGAGGCTGGCGTAGTGTTGCGTACTTTTGCTTATTGTGGGTTCTGCATAAGCAAACTTATATACCCTTTACGCCAGACCTACGTATACGTACGCAACCCTACGCCTGTTATACGCAATCCTACGCGTAGGTACGCCAATTGCATATGTTGTAGGTACGCGGTACCTATGCACAGGGTACGCAACAATACCCCAGCCTACGCCGATCCTGCGCGTAATAAAGGGGCTTTCACACCAGCCCTGCGTAGAGTTGCGTAGTGTGGCGTACGGACGATGCCGAGCTTACTCTGCCCCAAGCAGTGCCTCCGTTAGCCTACGTGGAAATACGCCAAGGGACGCAAAAAATTAAACATGTTTAAAGAGCACTGGACGCGTCACGCAGAAAGTACGCAGTTTTACGCAAGTCTACGCAACACTACCGTAGAGTTACGTAAGGAAGGGCGTAGTGTTGTGTACTTTTGCTTAGTGTGGGTTCAGCATAAGCAAACCTACGTACCCTTTACGCCAGACCTATACGTATTCGAACGCAACCATACGCATGTTATACGTAATCCTACGCGGAGGTACACCAATTGCATATGCCATAGGTACGCGGTGCCTATGCACAGGGTACGCAACCATACGCCACCGTACGGCAGCCTATGCAAAACATATGCAGGGTCTACGCCGGTCCTGCACGTAATTTTGGCGTACTCGGTACGCCGCACAACGCAACTCTACGCAGGCCCGGTGTGAAAGAGGCTCAACACTATAGATCAAGCTTAATTCGTTAATAATAGTGCTGATGAAAGTTGGCCACAATATTCACTCTTTCAGTTTCAGGGGCAAACATGTGCTAGGGGCGTTAACGGTTAATCCTTTGAAGAATTAATAGAGTATGCTGGAGTCATGGGCATAGATAGCGGGGTGGGGGGGGGGGGGGGGGTGTGCAGTGGTTGATGGGGGATATGATTAACTTCATTGTAGAAAAATTTGAATGAAATCACTGGAGTCATGTTCATAGATAGCTGGGGGGGGGGGGGATGGGGGTAAGTGAAAAAACAAAAATTGGCCAGCCCTCCATGAATTTTTTTTCGCCAGCCCTCCAAAAGTCCCTCAGCGGGGTGGGGGTGGGGGGGGGGGGGGGGGGGGGGGGGGGGGGTGTAAGTGAAAAAAAAAATTCGCCAGCCCTCCAAGAATTTTTTTTGTTTCTCCAGCCCTCCAAAAGTCGCTCATTGGGGGGGGGGGGGTTTACCAGATTTTATGGGTTCCAGTTTTCCCTCATTATTCTCACAAGCAACAAAAAAAAAAAATCAGCATTTTGGGCTGTCTTTTTTTCCCCCAGGGGAGGGGGCCAGGCCCCACCCCCCCCCTGGATCCGCCTCTGATGGGGCATATGTGAGTGCATCAATTTTATTTTATTGTACAAAAAATGTAATCACTGGATTCATGGGCGTAAAAAGCGGAGGGGGGGTGGGCATTAATTAACAGTTTATGTTCATTGTAGAAAAAATGAAATCACCCCCAAAGAAAGTGGAACCTTTCTATACGCCACTGGCTGGAGTGAAGGGAGGGGAGGGGGCATGATAAGGGGATAGAGCCTGCACTCACCATCCATAATTGTCCACAGATTATTATTAAGTGGTGGATTCACAATTTTATCTGGGGTTTCAAATATTGCAGGGGTACGTGAGTAAATTGGATTATGACTTTTGCAAATCATGTTTCATTACAAAAAAATGTAATGGATGGCACGGTAGAATTTCATGTTTAGGCATCAGGCACCTTCGCTCACGTTTCTCCTTAGGTGATATTGTGAGAACGGGGTGGGAAAGGACAGGTAAAAAATTTGCTTCAATAAACACACAAACATAAAACAATCTTCATGGAAGTTAAAAGGCATTAGCTCAAATAAAATAAGATTAATTTCACAGTATTATATGGCCAGTGATTTTCACGAGGAAACAAGTTTTGAAATAATTATATTGTTATTTCCTACATAAAAACAGTAGATATGCAATCTCTCTCATCAGCAAAAGTGTATTATACATAATCACCACTATAAGACATAAAAATGATTAATTATTTTAGCCCAAAACCAAATAAAAAACAAACAGACTTTTACCTTTCAAAAAAAGCATGTGACATATTCTATAGTAAGAATGACATGTTGTAATCTTAAACTTATTTTTCTCTTAATATTTCATGTATTATTCACTTGAACTAATAAAACAATACTAAAAGAATCTAAGATAAATACAAGAGAAACTAAAAATTAACTTAGATGAAAAACAAAAATTACAAAATATTTCTTTTAGAAACCATTACCCATAGAACCATAATTATTAAGCATTTGTCTTATTAATTAAAAAAATACATGATATTCATGTACACATATTAACCTATCATTTGAAAACATATAGTTTGAATATGATTATTTGGTAACAAAAACATTGTAATATGTTTATCCCATTCAATATAATTTTCATAAGCCACAATTTAAAACAGTAATAATTTCAACATTGTTCCAAAGAAGATGTGTTCGCAAAAATCAATCCATACTTCCCTGGCTAGCACCCGTGGAATTTTTCCACGGGTACTGCTGCTAGTATTTGTTTATTATACATATAATTTTTCTTGATGAAACAATTATCCAGATATTTTGGCAAGGTATTGATATATTGATACATACATTGCAGCTTACAAAGTTTTGAATATCATATATAGCTAATAATTTCATTCTTTTAAACAAAGGATGTGGATGAGCACTGTAAGGCTTAGAGAGAATTATCGTGATTGCATGTTTTTAAAAGAATATGAATATGATTAACAAGTCTAAATAGAGTCTGTGTCAATATACTAAGCTGTCATTAAAAATCTCATTATAAAGTCATGTAACAAAAATATTTGACAAAATTCAACTCTTCATGGTGTCACAAAAAAACTAAGTCTAAGAGAAATCTGTGCAGAGAGTCATCAACATCACCTAAATACAATTGAGAAGTGGGCTTCAGACTGGTGATCATGTTCAATGCAAGCAAGACTGAGGAGATGATCATAAGCATAAAGCATTTTCAGAGCTACCCTTCTCTTAATTTTGTGAACAAGAAGCTGAAGCCTACACAGAGCATTACTCTTCTTGGTGTCATCATCACCAGCACACTTACATGGACTCATATATCAAAGGCCTTGCTAAAAAGACTGCTAAAAAGACTGCTAAAAGGTTATACATCCTCAGGTGCACCAGAAATCTACACCCTCTTCAAGCGCGTATAACTCTACAAGGCCTATATCCGTCCCCTCATGGAATTAGTCTGCAAGCACAGACCCTAATTTGACACTTTATCAGAAAATCATTGTGTCTTGAGAGGAGCCTAATCCAGCTACCTACTGCAGCTACAGTACATGGCCTATGGTAGTCTTACAGCGCAGACTCTCTTGTACAACTGACCAGGGTTTGTGCCTGCAAACTATCATGGAATATGCTTCTCCGATATGGAGTGGAGCAGGGGTCACAGCTCTAAAGCTCCTAGACAGACTGCAGAGGAAAGATCTCCGCCTACTCCAAATGAAAGGGTACCTGAGGCCTGGAAAAATAATTTGTGTATAGTTAGCTTACACAAAATCAACCCCAGAAAACTTAACACGACATTCAACAGTGACAGCATACAGGAGATATTGATTTTTGCAAATAAAATACCCCCCCCCCAAATTAACATAAATAAGACTTGAGCAAAGACTAGTCGATCGATCACGATAGCTCACCTAACGATATATCGATTCAGGAATGTCTTCACTGTCAATTTTCGATTCGATAAATGTATTTTGCGTCATAGTTCTAATTTATTTGTTTCATTTTGGTCTGTAGATTTTTTGTAATTAATGCGCCAAACCAAATTTCTATTCGATATAAACATTTTGCGTTGTATACTTCATCTATTTCATGTTTTATTTGGGTTGTATATTATCCATTAGTCACACGCCAAATCAATTTCAAATCGATAAAAAATGTTTTTTGTTGTATACTTCATTCATTTCATATTTTATTTGGGTTGTATATTATCCCTAAGTTAAGCGCCAAATCAATTTTCAAATCGATAAATGTATTTTGCATCTTAGTTCTAATTGCAATGTCGTTCTACGACATTGACCTGTTTCCGTTCGCGTTCTGCACATTCCTATTCTTCTTCTTCTTCTTGATCTTCTTACCTCAAACTCCTATTCATTTTGCACGTAGTGCTTGTTCCTCCTAATTAGGTCCCTTCCTCTCGTCCATTTCATTTCAAATTTCATAGCCATCTTCCTTGCCATGTCTTGTTGTGCACCTGACTCTTCTTTTTCCGAAATCACTCATGCATGAACATCCAGGCGCCATTTTGTCCATTTTCGGGCCATTTTCATGTCTTTCTTTCTTCTTGCCTATCTCCACTATCCTACATGCTACAGACTTCTAACAAAGTGCTCTATATAGAGTAAGACTTGTTCTTCAACTTTCTTTTTTTTACCTAACCTTCAAAATTTCATCTTCATACTCTAAATTCAAATCCGAAATCGGCAACATTAAAAAACATTAAAATTTCTTAAAATATTCATTCCCAAATTTGAAAAATTGCCATAACTTCCTCATATCAAGTCATTTTTGTCTCAAATTTTCACTGTGGCTTTATCTTGTCATTGCACACATCCCTGATCAGTTTCATGCTTCAATGATTCGGCATAATAAAAATAGCGCCCTCTAAAGTTTCCAAAATGGCTATTTTCTTGTGGCCGTATCTCCATCATGCCTGGCTAAAACCGTACCCTTTTTTGGATTTAGGTGCTTCAAGATATACACTATTCAGCCAACTGAAAAAATATATACCTTATCACAGACCAACTTGGCGAAAATTGCTCGTAAAAATCATGAAATTTACGGAAATGCCGAAATAACTTCAACTTGCTCTAAAATTGCGAAATTTAAACCTACATCTTTGAAACTTGGTAGGTGTGTGTATCAATGTATTTGACAACTGTCAGCTAAATTTGGTAAAAATTGATGACGTCATCACGAAGTTATCGCAAAAAATCTCAAATTAATATGCATTACATAATATGGCGTAATATGCTTATCTTAAATGGCGCACTAATGACATTCAGCTCAAAATGACCGCAATAAAATTCCCTTCTCAGAGATACCAAACACGGTATAGGGTCTCACAGAAAATTTTCAGTAAATCGTAATTTTACTTAGGTCATTATACAGATCCTGCACAATTTCCGCCCATGCATTACACGTATTGTTTATGGGACAAATCGGTTTCCCGCTTTTGGCCCTCTGAACGATCTTTATTTTTCTTGAAAATTTGCAGGCACATTCTTTGAGGCAAAATGAAGAGAATCTCGAAGCCGGATTTTTTTAAAATCGGTCAAGCGTCACATTTTAGATGCCATTTTGTGCATTTCACGTATTGTCTATGGGGAAAATCGGTTTCCCGCTTTTGGCCCCCTGAACGATCTTTATTTTTCTTGAAAATTTGCAGGTACATTTTGGGGGGCAAAATAAAGAGAATCTCGAAGCCGGATTTTTAAAATCGGTCAAGCGTGACATTTTAGACGCCATTTTGTTCTATAAATTATCATGCATCACACGCTCCGATAAGATTGTCAGAAAAATATGAGAGTGGTCTCAAAATGACCGCTATGAAATGCTCTTTCGTATGATACCAAATACGGCATATAAAGAAACAAAAAAGGCCAAGATAATAGCAAAGAAAGTCATTTCAGTACATACCATTTTAATGACATATTCTTCAGTACAATTCTACACAGTGCCAATGTGCCGTGGTATACTATACGTCACATATAGTGTGCAAGCCACGTGGCCGAAGCCTATCAATATATCCTCATCATCATTATCATCATCATCATTATCATCATCATCACCATCTTTACCACCATCATAATAATCATCATTATCGTCGTCGTTATTAAGACATCATAATCATCACCATTATCATTACCTTCATCATTATCATTATAACAATCATCATCACCATAATTAACATTATCATCATCACCATCATCTCCATCATCATCACCATCATTATATCATCATCATCATCATCATCATCATCATCACCATCATTATATCATCATCATCATCATCATCATCACCATCATCGTTAAAGCATCATAATCATCATCACCATCATCATTACATCATCATTATCATCATCATCATTGTCATTATGTCATCATTATCATCACCATCATCATCATTATAGCAGCATCATCTTCATGATAATCATCATAATCATCACCATCAACATCATCACCATCATCATCATCACCTTTATTATCATCACCATCTTTATCACCATCATCATCATCATTATATCATCATAGTAATCATGATCACAATCACCATTATTATTATTATTATATCTCACTATGATCATCATCATAATCATCACCATCATCATCATCATTATCATAATCACCATCATCAGCATCATCATCATTGTCATCACAATTAACACCATCATTCTTTGTTTTTTGTTCTTTGTTTCTTGTTTTAATTTTTCTGTCATCTCCTAATTTTACAGTATGCATTATTTTCTCCCATCTTATCTGATATCAAGTTTCAACATGCATAACTTTATATTTCGCATGTCAACTTTTCAACAAAATAAAAGATACGGACGACATTGCATGCACATCGTTCCGATACGATTGCAGTTCTAGTTTATTTGTAGTTTCATTTGGTCTGTAGATTCTTTGTAATTTATGCGCCGAGCCAATTTTCTATTAGATATAAACATTTTGCGTGGTATACTTCATTCATTTGATGTTTTATTGGGGTTGTATAATATCCATATAAGTTAGGCGCTAAATCAATTTTCAATTCGATAAAAACATTTTGCATTGTAAAATTCCTTCATCTATTGTTTTATTTGGGTTGTATATTATCCATAAGTTACTAGCCAAATCAATTTTCAATTCGGTCAAAAATTTTGCATTGTATATAAATTCCTTCATTTATTGTTTTACTTGGATTGTGTATATTCCATAAGTCAAGCCCCGATTCAATTTTCGATTCGATAGAATTATTAAGCCCCGTGTATTTGATTTATTTATTTGTTGATTCATTTTGGTTGTAGATTCCCTGTTAGTTCCACCCCAATTAAATTTTCGATTCGATCATAAAATTCTGCGTTGTATACTTCATTCATTTGTTGTTTTATTTGGGGTATAGAATCCCCGTAAGTTATTCCCCAAATCAATTTTTGATTCTTTAAAAACATTCTCCGTTGTATGACTTCATTCATTTGTTGTTTTATTTGGATTGTGGATTATCCATAAGTTACATGCCAAATCAATTTCAAATTTGATAAAAACATTTTGCGTTATCCTTCATTCATTTGTTGTTTCCTTAGGGTTGAATATTATCCGTAAGTTCTGCCCCAAATCAATTTTCGAGTGTTTGTCAGCCCCAGTGCTGCACATAGCAGACGACAAAGTGATAATGCCATCGCGATAATTCCACTATCGCGTCTTGGCGTTTGCTGAACGTGCACGCATAAAAAAAAACGCACACGCATAGAAAACTGCTTGCGTGGAACTCAACTCGAGTTGTGTTCTGCGCGTCGATCGTTTACGCTGTCCTTTATTTTCTTCAAACTTCTTAACCGCTAACCTGTAGAATGCCGCGTAAAATTATTTGGGGTTAATTTTATACATTCTAGCTGCATACAAATCATTTTTTTGGCCTCAGAGACCCATTAAAGGAGAATGAAACCCTGGGGAAATATCAATTTTAATGAAAAGAGAGGATAGAGAGAAGCAATTTAAAAAAAGTTCCATCAAAATCGGTTATGAAATGAGAAAGTTCTGAAAGTTTGAAAAGTCTTAGTTTACTTTCTATGGTGATCCTCAAATTGGCAATGTTGCTTCAAAATGGCAGGTTTAGTAGTACAACTCTCAATATGTTTTGTACACAAAATTTCATATTTTCTCCATTATCTCTAAAAATGCTGTTTGTATTTTTGTGAACTCAACATATATGTTGTGTCAAATACATTTTCCCATGATATATTTTGAGCTAAGGAGACAAGCTGCACCTTGAGAGATAATGGGGAAAGTATGAAATTTTGTGTACAAAACATATGGAGAGTTGTACTACTAAACCTTTCACTTTGAAGCAATATTACCAATTTGAGGATCGTCATAAAAAGTAAAATTGAGACTTTTCAAACTTTCATAACTTTCTTATTTCGCGTAACTCATTTTGATGGAACTTTTTAAAAACTGCTTCTCTCCATCCTCTCTTTTCATTAAAATTGACTTTTCTCCAGGGTTTCATACTCCTTTAATGACCCACAAAAGAACGACATCCTTCCATTAGAACACAGGAGGAAAGTTGCATCGCCCTGCACCTTCTACCGCCATTTTTTTCTCCAACCATCCACTGAGCTAATTAGAATTCTACCTGCTCAACTGTCTAATGTACGACTGACCAGATCATCTGCGAGTCATCACCCATGTACTGTGTGTGTACCTAAATCCAACATCCAGCTCCATCTGGCGCATTGTCCGCTTAAGTGTTTAAAAGGCAAAATTTTTGTTACCAGCCATTCTTACCCATTTCGCGCCTAATTTTTACCCACGCCGATAAAATCGGCAGGGTTATGTAAAGGGTTCCGTATGTTTGTATACATGTTTGTTTGTTTGTTTGTTTGTTACCCACGCCGATAAAATCGGCAGGGTTATGTAAAGGGTTCCGTATGTTTGTTTTTTTTTGTTTGTTTGTTTGTTTGTTTGTGTACAAGATAACTAGAGAACGGGTGAACGGATTTGCACCAAATTTTCAGGGATTGTTTGGATAGTGACAGGAAAGAATCGATTAGATTTTGGTGATGATTGGTTGATCCCTGCAAATTCTGTGTGACCTTCTAGTTTTGACTCTATAGTATAGTATATGTAAAGATCACCGTTTCGCACGTATCAGATTTAAGGAGCCGATACCGATATCCCAACAAAGCGCATCGATAGCTTAACACTGGTAATGGCGTCAGCACCATTCTCAACGAAGAAGAAAAAAATGTTTTTAACTACTGAATTATTAGTCTAGAATATTGTAAAATTGCCCGGGTAGTCCGGTGATTCTAAAAGCAATCCTTATTTGATCTAGAGACCGGTAAGAAACTTCACAGAAATGGATAGTATTGATAGGAACAGTAAGTTTAGATTTAATTTCTCTTGAGTTTCTCACTTGCAGCAGAAAATGCTGCGGTAGCTAATGCAGCTAGACGCCGGATCGGACGGCCCAGCGCGTACATGGCAAACGGCCAAATTTCGGGCATCGGCTCAAATTAGCCGTGAAGTTTCATTACTTCTGCATTGTGATTGTTGATTTAGAACTCATCCTAGTTAATAATGTGGATTCTCTGGGTCTTTTACTACGGAATATCGAGCATCATATTTATCAAATCTATCTGGAAAAAAAACTAGGTAGGATTTTTTATTCACTCATTCCACCCCTTTAAAAAGCAAAGGTAGATCTAGTTCCTTTCCGTGTGCTCTAGATCGAACGTTGGACTAAATGTTGGCCTAGATTTAATTTCAGACCTATATGAACATACTACCTCATAACACCTGTAAAATTACACTTCGAATGATGCCTACTGACTTTATTTCTCACGGCTAATCCCCCAAATTTCCCGTATCTAGCATACAAGTAGCAACACCAGCACCAACACCGAACGTGAAATGAAAATTTCTTAATCCCTAGGGTATAGTGTTAGTGAACGGAATTTTGTACATGAAATTAAACACCGGCTGCCGAGCTCGGTTCAGCAGACAACATCTGACAAAAATTAAACACCGGCAACTGGAACTACGTCAGAAAATCAGAGGTCAACACCTAACACCGACTGATTTTTTTCTCATTTCATAGTCGGTGTTAGATCATGATTTCGCGGCAAAATAAACACTAACCACAAACACCAACACCGAGCGTGAAATCACCCAATGTAGATTTCAGTTTTGACCCCATAGTATAGTATTGCAACTACTCTGTAGCACCGCCAAGGCGTGGGTCTGCCGCCTTTGACGCCCCTCTAGTTTACTTATCAAATCGTTTGTAAACGTGATGATTATTCCACGTAGTGTTACAAAGTAGATCAGTGAAATACTCCTTAACTAGTGTCTTTCATTGCCAGATATGTTACCACACACACAGTCTCTATTTTCATAATACATTTATAACCAAGAGGCATAGTTCATTCCAATTAGATTCCATTCTTGATTAAGATGGACATAAGCAAACTTTCAAAGAAAATTAACATACCCTGCCAAGTTTATGGTTGAAGTCTTGAAGATTTTTTTCTTGTGATGTAGAATATCTAATTTAACACATAATTGACAACACCTGTCAAGATAAAAATTTCTTCCTACATTGTTTTATCCAAGTGATTATCACAGAGATTATTTCACAGTTGTTAGACATCATCAAACGTTGTTATTATATACATGCTGACAATAGACACCAAATATTTTCTTTGAAATTCAGTTGTTTCTTCATGAAAAACTTGTGGTAATGTATCTTGCAGGCCATTAAAAATGGTAAAAGCATGGTCAACTTTGACTGCTTTTCCCCCACAAATTGGATTTTGTTGTGTCGTATTCAGTAAGTATTCAAGTTTGCGAATCTAAATAACTTTCATGAATTTTTGCTGGTCAAAATTTTGTCATTTGTGCCATCGGAATTGATCGCTTTAGCTGAGAATGTATCATCTATCTTCATACATCCCAAGGACTAGCAGGCTGTGGAACTCACTCCTAGCTTCTGTTTTTCCTGATGTTGCCAATATGGAGAGATTCGAATCTGCTGTAAATTCATTTTTCCTGAATTCATTATAGATACATGTACATCTATTTTTTTGAAATATTGTAACTGATTAGAAATTCATGTATTTGTAATGTGATTACTCTTCATAACTTCAGGCCGTTTTCATCTTTTTGATGGCAACACCAGGCCCAGAATCTGCTTGTTAAAAAAACAAACAAAAAAACTTGAAACATGAAACTGCATTATTTCAAGGAAAACTGATTCCAAGTTTCTCATTTCTGTTCACTTGTGAATATGATGTGACAGTTGCCCAAATATTGTTGTTTTCCAGGTTTTCTTTTGGAGTATGGGGGGCTGGACCTGGGTCAATTAGGTAAATTTTCAATTCCTCTGAAAGTTCTACAGCCTTATAAGTTTCACTGATTGGTCAACTGCCCTCCCCATGATTGTTTAGTGTTTTTGGTAAACAGAGTAGATTTATTGGATGACAAAAGATCAGATCATGATGGTTTGTGTTGTATTGTAAAATAAGATAGATTGGACATTTCAATAAAATTGACTGTTCAGCAAACAAATCATTTAAATAGGAAGATTGCCTCTTATTTTCTGTGTTTTCCACATTCATTTTGTAATATTTTGCTACAATGTTCAGGCCTTTCATTTTAAAAGCTATTTCATTCACTTTTTATGAAGTATTACATTTAATATTTTTGTTCAAGTTTATGTCACTATATGTACCAAAATACTTGAGTTAAGATGAATTTACGAAATATCATTGTAAGGCTGGCAGAAGTTCAAGCCTGTTGTGCTGTTCTGCTAAAGCACGCTACTGTGTTGAGCTAAAGGTCGTGACACAAGAATACTTGAAAGTTGATACATGAAACTGCATTAAGGCGAGGAAAATTGAGCTATTGAGCTATGAAAATTGAGCTATGAGCTCCATCCCTTGCACTCACTCATACACAGACTATAACTTAAAAAATTATGTGCTTATTTGATATAAAACTACCAAAATTAGGTAGTTACGATCCATTTTCACTTTTTTATTAGTTGATAAAGAGAGAAATCTGTCAAGTTCTAAAAATGGTATGACATGCGCCGTGTTGTGGGTCTCAGTCTCGAGACCCGTTTTTAAAGTGTCTCGGTCTCGATCTCGGTGTTGAACCTCAAGGTCTCGAGAAAACTGCTGAAGATCTCTCGAGACCGACTAAAAAAACTGCAAGATTGGAGAGATTGTTTTCCTTGCTAGGTAATCAAATAGGAGTAATTTCAAGATATTTTTAATAAGGCTAGATCAGCTAAAGTTTGCTATATGCATAGGTTGTGGAGCTAATAAAAACTTGAAATAATTACAAAGCAATGTATTAAATGGAAAGGGATCCATATGCCTCCATTTGAAAAATACCCAGATATCAACCAGTGAATATAAAAAGAATCAAATGAAAGAATGACAGTCAAATCAATATTTCACTCAATAGCATAACTGTATAGATTGGAAAGTTGTCAATCACAAAGCAGTGCCTTAAAGGGTACCGATCACCAAAAAATATTTTGCTCTGTTTTTAAGGGGATCCATGTCGTTATACTATATTCAAAATATGGGCTTCAACTATTACTTCTATAAAGAGATATTGCAACTCTCTATAAGTATTTAACTAGTCATATTAACCGACTCGTGATTAGACTACTCGACGCATCTGTACGCGCTTGCCAAGATAAGGTCTCGCGTGGAACTAAACTAGGAGTTCGGTTCCACGCAAGCATTATCATGTTATCCTTTTTTCCTTCATACTTCTTTATGGGGCCATTCCACATAGGGCAAGACCTCTGAAAGACCACTGAAAGACTGTAAAAATTGACAGATCTTTCAATGACCTTTCAGTGAACTTTCAAAGATCTCAGGGAGTATGTCAGATGATCTTCCAGTGATCTCTCAATAGTCTTCTTGGTCTCTCAGTGAACGTTTGGCAATCTTCAAGGTCCCACAGAGATCTCTGAGAAATTTGCTGGAAAATTACTTTTTGGTCTTTCAATGATCTTTCAAGGGTTTTTAGAGCCATTCCACATTGACACTATTTTTATCTGGTCTTGGAGACTGCTGAGAGATCTTGCCAATTTTGTGTCTCTCAGTGGTCTCTCAAGGGTCTCTGTTATGTGGAATGGGGCCTTTACTGTTGACCGATAGAATGCCAGATAAAGTTCTCTGAGACTGATTTTATACTTTCTAGCTGTACACAAATTATTTTTTCAGGTGATTGGTACACTTTAACATTACACATATATTAATTATAAAAAATTGTTGCTCATTCAAAGTTGATATATATATTATGGATAGTTTTAGTTTAGTTTTATTTGACTCTATCATTATATACTATCATTTGTTAGTTTTAGTTTACGTTTTATTTGACCCTATCATTATATACTATCATTTGTTAAAATAATATTAATAATCTACTACTGCCCTCCTTATAACCTTTTGATTTTGAGCTTTTGGACCATGCCCCCACTAACTCTTGTTTCTTATTCCTGTATTTTTTTCTAAAATAGGCCTCTTTAAATGCTGCCCCTATGAATAATGAAGATCCTTCCCCCTTGAAAAACCAAGACCTAGATCTAGTAGTACTAGTACACATTAGTAGTACTAGTAGTACAAAACATGTTTCCCTTGCAGAGATATATTTTGCCCTTCCCGAGGAGCTAGCTGTGATCTCGGTATATTATATAGGGACCTGGTAAAATGGAGAGGGACCTATGGTAAAATGAGGAGGGACCTGGTAAAAGGGAGCAAGACATTAATTAGGTCATGATTTGCACTGCACTCATACACACAATGACGTTAAACTGCACATCAGACTGCACACCATTTACGTTTCCAGCACACGCCACTGACATCGCGGTAATTAAGCATGCCACCACACGGCACATGTGCAAATAAATCACTGCTCTGCCACTGGTACTGGTAGTGGTAGATCTACGCTTTTGTCAAGTTACATGTATGTGTTATTACAACTAGCATTGAAATCATAGGTAAAAATACGTCAGGTAAAAGGGACGGTAAAATTACTTTGCACTCACCACCAATCGATGGGGAAGGTTATCACTGATAAGTTAATAAGAGCTTCGTAACTAACACCATTGCCAGAGCAACATTGGCAGGCGTTAAGCGGCGACAGGTGCATCGTCACCGGGCCGTGGTCAGATCAGAACGATAGCAAAGTTATTAACCGGCGTGCCGTACCCGTGTCGTCTGCTCACTTACATCATGGACCTACTACTGAAAATCGAAGGGATTGTGCAAAAGTGTGAAATTTTGCATGCAGGTAGAGTTTTTGATGCTGAATAATTCTAGATAGGGGGCGCCTAATATTCCGGAACTGGGGTTCTCTCTCTGGGTATGATACCTATAGTTTTTAATTAGATTTTGGTGTCCATCTTTTCAAATAATGGGCCATTCCATTTGTCAAAATGTTATAAAGTCACTGATTTGTTGAATATATTAAGTAAAATGCTTCTAATTGTGATCAGTCAGACACTATATGGCACAGATAGGTGCCCATTATGACCAAAAAGTCATAAGAAAGGCCCAAATCAGTCTCTGTGCGAAATAAGTTTTTGGTTTAACTTTTTATGGTAGACATCAAGGCCTATGAAAAGCCCACTTTAGCGAGCACATGCAGTGGCGGATCTACGGGGGGGGGGGGGGGGGTTTAGGGGGTTTAAACCCCCCCCCTTGGGCTGCCAAGTAAACATTTAATGTGCAAAGGAAAAAAAAAAAAAAAAAAAAAATAGAGCATGCAAGTATGCTTAAAATCGCAAGCTGGCAACCCTAAAAATGAAAAATCTCCCTACTGTGGGAGGGCACCCTCCCCCCTCGCTCGCTTCGCTCGCTCGGGCTCGGTCGCTACGCTCCCTCGCAATACCCAGCTCAGCCCCTCAAACCCCCCCCTTGGAAAAAAGCTAGATCCGCCCCTGACATGGGTCCATCGATGGCCCATTGGAGACAATTCTTGTTCAGTTTGATCTTTATTCACGAGCTCACAAGAGGATGGGGAAAATAAAAAATAGCTGCCTATAAATGTTAAAATATGACTACCAGTATATTTTTGAGTTCGGGCTTTCTATTGGCAAGACGGGTATGTTTTATAAGCAGGCCCGGGCAGGCCGGGCTATAGTAGTTTAGGGTCACTTCATTTCACCAAGATGACCGTCATATTCTAGATGGCTGCTGGTCAGTGTTTCAAGATGTGGCTCATTTTGATGTGTCTTCATAAACTTATAACTAAGGTAGAAATTTGTGTGCTCTAAATTCCTGAATATTGCATGCAACCAGCTTTTGCCTAAATCAGATCCCGGAATCAAAGCAAGTTTACTATGCAGGTGTGTGTTTTGTTTTAAACACCTATTCAGAATGCTGAATAATATGGGCTAGTGGGCCATTTCATTTCCAAGATTGCCATCTAATCGAAAGAATACTACATACCGGGTGTTAAAATGTAATTTGCATGTGATAAATTTGCATTTGGGCATTGAAAGCATCAAGATGAACAGTTGTGGTGAAGAATTATGAATTCAGATTATATCTTCAATTCTTCGTGTTGTATCTTAAGGACATATCATTCTTTTTCAATATGGCCGTGCAGGTGAAAAACAGGGAAAGTGTAGTTTTGATATTTATTCAGTGTTTTGCAACTGATTATAGTGGCATAATAACATTTATTTGCAAAAGATTAAATTGTTATGCTTCATTTGTATATCAATGTATTTTGTTCATGTATAGCTCGATCTTCAATAAGAAGAGAAACGTGAAATCTTGAGTTAGAGTATTTTCTGTTTATATACATTTCCAGCATACCGGTACGAACTACTAGAATTTATAAGCTTCTAGACACAGTGTAAACTTTAAAAGCAAATAACCACATCTTTAATGACACCGAGCAGGCATATTAATTCGGCAGTCATTTTGAATCTGGCCACCCTTTATCTTGTGAGGAAATAAATTAAACAAGAACAATAATTACAAGAATCTTCATGTGCCCGCTCAAGTGGGCTTTTCAGATGACCTTGATTTCAAAATTCTTGTCTACCATAATAAGTTAAAACAAAAGACTAAAAACTCTTATTCTGCACATAGATTAAAGTTTGGGCCTTTGGGGCATTTTTGGTCATAATGGGCCCTGGTGCCACATAATATTATGATTTCAACGAAATAATATTTGACTGACCACAATTAGGAGCATTTTACCTGTAGTCAACAAATCAGTGAATTTACAACATTTTGATATATGGGAATATGGTCCTTTATTTGAAAATGGGCACCTAAATCACTTGTCTGAATTGAGAGGCCCGGAAATCGTACATATATTTAGTATATATAAGAACTAGATATAATCAAATCAACGACTGAAAAATACCGCGAGAAGGCCATGTTTTAGGAAGAAAAAGGGCACAACGGGCCTCACTGCCCGAGGTTTAGGTGGCCCCCATATCCAGAATAATTCATCATCAAAAACTCAAAACTACTTGCCAAATGTCATGCTTTTATGAAAAACTAGTGTACAATGATTTCACCAATCCGCCGGACTAGTTTGTCATTTTGTATTTTTTGCTTAATTATAGTCAGATAGTGCTCCCACTTGGGAACACAAAGCTGCGTAATAATTCATTTGATATGACAACTACTTCCGGGCAAATGAATAAATAAATAAATATAGATACAGAGAAAGAGCAAAAGAGAAAAAAGGAAGGAAGAAAGAAAGAAAAAAGAAGGAAGAAAAAAAAAGAAAGAAAGAAAGGAAAGAAGGAAAGAAAGAAAGGAAAGAAGGAAAGAAAGGAGAATAATAATAATAATAAGAAGAAGAAGAAGAAAAAGAAGAAGAAGAAGAGGAGGAAGAAGAAGAAGAAGAAGAGGAGGAAGAAGAAGTAGTAGAAGACGAAGAAAAAAAAGGAGAAGAAGAAGAGTAGAAGGAGAAGAAGAAGAGTAGAAGAAGAAGAAAAAAGAAAGGAGAAGTAGTAGAAGAAGAGGAAAAAAGAGAGGATTGGAGGACAAATTACTGCGGATGTCACCCTTGATTTCATTAGTGGTATAGAAACATTTTTAAAATGAGGAATGAATTATTTACTCAAGTTATATTTTCACAAATAGAGAACGAAATTTCTTATCGATTTGTTTAGATATAATACAAAATTGTGTGCCGTTTTAATTTCAGACTCAGTCTTTGTTGTATTACGTTTCCGTATTCTCTATCGCTTAGTTGCCAGCTGAACTAACAATGTCATAAAATTTGTATATAGCCATCAATCATTCATATATATATATATATATATATATATATATTCTGTATTAAAGGAGAATGAAACCCTGGGGAAAAACAATTCTAATGGAAAGAGAGGTTAGAGAGAAGCAATTTAAAAAAAAGTTCCATCAAAATCGGTTACAAAATGAGAAAGTTATGAAAGTTTGAAAAGTCTCAATTTACTTTCTATGGTGACCCTAAAATTGGCAATGTTGCTTCAAAGTGACAGGTTTAGTAGTACAACTGTCCATATGTTTTGTACACAAAATTTCATATTTTCCCCATTATCTCTCTAGGTGCAGCTTGTCTCCTTAGCTCAAAATATATCATGGGTAAATGTATTTGACACAACATATGTTGAGTTCACAAAAAGACAAGCAGCATCTTTAGAGATAATGGAGAAAATATGAAATTTTGTGTACAAAACGTATTGAGAGTTTGTACTACTAAACCTGCCATTTTGAAGCAACATTGCCAAGTTGAGGATCGCCATAGAAAGTAAATTGAGACTTTTCAAACTTTTTCATTTCGTAATCGATTTTGATGGAACTTTTTAAAAATTGCTGTATCCTCTCTTTTCATTAAAATTGATATTTCCCCAGGGTTTCATTCTCCTTTAACAACAACCCCGTGGGCATAGGGAGCTTTTGTGCTATCACAATAAAACATTTCTTTAGATTCCTTGATGTAATCCGTTGGCCCATCACACTTTGTCTGGTTCTGTAAAACCTGGCTGAATGTATGAATTTCTGAATGTTTCCGAGGATAGAATTTGATATATGCAGAAATTTCGTATCGCAACAACATTTTAAGAAAAATTATGTGGGCTATCACTAGTGTAGCCGCGGGCGGGGGGTGGAGGAGCAATGCCCCCAATAATGCTTTTGGGGAGTTCCTTGCTAGATCAGCCACCATCATCATCCTTAATAAATCGTCACCATCATATTTAATCATTTGTCATCGTTGCTATCAGCCACTATCATCATCATCTTCAAACTATTATAAGAAAAATTATTATTAGAGGAGGCGCGTGGGCTCAGTGGTAGAGCAGGGGTCTTGATACTGGGAGGACCTGGGTTCGAAACCAAGGTAATGCGCAAGTGCCCTTTGGTAAGGCATTAAATCCTCATTACCAAGTCCCTCGGAGAGGACTAAAAGTATTTGGTCCCCTGGTTGCTTTCTTACAAACATACACATGCTTTCTTAGCAGTCCGGTAAAATAGGCCATCAAACCAACCATTACCATTTCTGTCAGACATCATTATTGTAAATCAATCATCATTGCTATCAGCCACCATCATCCTTCCTAATTAATCGTCACCATCAAATTATTAAAATCATTGCTATCAGACACAATCTCATCCTTCATTATTCATCATCCTCCTCTACAATTCGTTTGCTACAAAACATCATTTTCATCAAATGTCATAAACATCTTTTAACTACATGTATAACCACCATGTTATATGTGAACCAATTTCATTATTCTTCCAAACATCCCTTTCAACCACCATTATTCATAATTTGTCATTATCATCTAATCATTTCATCACTGCTACCAACAATCAGTGATAAATGTCCAGCTTCAAACTGAATACTGAATTTATAACCACATGGAGTAAAATATCAAGACTATATTCTAACCAAGTTGATATATTTTTAACCTATCCAACTGCTATTAAAGGAAGCAAGTATATGCTTGTAGGTAAACAAGTAGGGGACCTATGGCTGTAAGTCCCATTTGAGGGACTTGGTAATGGGGATTAATGCCTTGCCGAAGGTCACTTGCACATCGACTGGGTTCTGAGCCCTGGACCTCCCGATTAAGAGACCACTGCCATACCACTAAGCCTCTTCTTAATGGCATGAAATAAACTCGTAACGGATCAGTCATTCACATCACTGCACAAACATCACTGATATCACCATCATTGCACAGTGACTCCAGTTTATAATTCATACAGCTAATATTCACAGCTTTCTGTCCACAGTGCTGATTCTCTCAGCTTTTATTAAACTGCAAGGCATTCTACCTCTCTCGCATGGAGATATTTTTATGCCCAAGGCATTCATAATACATATATATCAAAATAATAGTACAAAAGGAACAACACATCAAGCATGAGATATATTATGAAATTAATTACAAAAAAGCTTACGAAGACAACTATGAATTATTTCACATGCCTCCCTGATTCTCATTACTCCTTCAAGAGGAAAACTAACTCTCCAGTGAGTGTTTGGGTTAGAATCACTGTTGCACTGCGGGTGCAGTACAAGGATGGAGGACCCTCTGTAGCTATGAAACTGAATATGTTGTCCAGCCACGTATCAGTGACCTTGACCAATGTTTTAGAAGCAATGAATTGATAGCAGTTACATGGCAGATGCCGATTTATTTAATTCAATATTGAGACCAAATTAAAAGGGAATGCATCCAAGTGGAAATAATAAATAATGGTAATAGCGGGTTCTTGTATAGCGCACATGTCTATCAGACTTGACACTGCTGGCGATCCACAGTTATTACCCCGGCTTTAGCATAGCTGCTCTTACGAGCAGAGATATGACTTTCAAGTTTGATATTCAATTTGAAGAGAAATCTTATGAAAATGCAGTTTTACAGAATACATCACAGAAAGTAATCAGCACGTATGCACACGTTGTGTCCTGCGTACTTGATATCTGCCCTGCAGATAACAATAGAAAGTGCATTGCTCTGTACAGGGTCCTATAATAATATCTGCTTATGGTTTCAAACCTACAGGTTTAACTCGACTACTTCTGGCTATTTCCTTGACATGTTTTAGAAGAATAAGAATGACATATATGACCATGCTGCTTCCACAACAGGAATGTTGAATAGACATGTACAAATCTTACAGGGTCATAGGCTCAGGAGCTGGGTTTATTTCAAAATCTTTTCTACTTTTCCTTAGTATAAAGAGCCTTCACTTTCCTTTCCTGAAGGGTCTTTCTGTCTATTTGTGGGTGACAAATGAGGGTTTTGGGTTGTCTCATAGTTGTATGCATTTACTAACGGTGCTGTCACGATACTCCACTCAGCTACAATTACATAGATACTGCTTCACTAATGACCATACAGCCATGTAGGTTATCGGGAATTGACCTAATGGGAGAAAGAGAGAAACAAAAGCAAAATAGAGATTTAAGTTATGAAATTCTCTTTTAAAACATTAGTCTTGCTTGCATAACTTACTCTTCGTTACTAAAACTAATTAAACATACTGCGATACCAGACACTTTCACATTATGAACCTGTTGCCAATTGTTAACAATGGCCACTTTTGTGGCAAAAAACTGTGACTTGCAAAATTTTCTACTGTAATTCTATCAGTCTTGCAGATATGGACCACCCACGAAATTCAATTGTTTGATTCTGTGAGACTTCATTTTTGCGGTTAATACAGAACTCCATATTACCTTAAACTCTTTACAGGCTTTGGTCTACTAATGGAACAAACAGGGGACTGCTACAGTCGACTTTTGGCACACGTACAGTGTACATACATCATATACTCCGAACAATGTGGCAGTCTAGAGCTTTGCTCCATAGTGAGTGAAGAGTTATTATGAACCATATCAGACATCTGAGCAATGCAATTTTTACATTTTATTGCCCGACTTTGACAAGCCAACAAAATTGCGGGCCAATAAATTGTTTATTGCCCGTTTTTGAAAGCCAATGAGATTTTGCCTGTTAAATAGCAGGCAATAAACTGTATTTTTTTACAATATTTTCAAGTTTGCTCTAGATGTCAGATTCTGTTAATAATAATGACATGGACTGGCTACTTTCGGGGGATACAACATTAAATGCCCTCACAAGAATCTTATTGCCCTTGTCATCGACTCGGGCAATACGCTTCTAGTTCAGGCAACAAATATATCCCCTCATGGCCAGTCCATATTATATTATTATTACCTATACAGGGCATTATAGCTTCAAAATAAAAAGCCGTATTTTGCACGCTACTCTGAATCCGTAAAAATATCGAAAATATTGCCCTTAACCCTTTCAGGACAGGAATTATTTAAGGGCTAAATTGATCACATTTTGTTCTTCAAATTGGCAACAATAATATTTTCTTTTAGTGCTACATGGCTCTAATAAGGTGTAATGTCTTTGAAAACAATATACATGGTTAGGAATTTGTCGAAAAGTTTTAAAAATTGCCAATTTTGATGAAAAAACAATGATTTTGAACCTCTCAATGTGTTGCCAATGTAAGGATCTCAAAGTTCATTCTCGTTTTTAAAATTCCTGGCATCAAACGCAATATAGTCGTGCAATAATAATGGACACAGTGTGTGTAGAAAATTTTGCTCTTTCTCCTCATGCATCTGGTTTATTTTTTAGAGCTCTGAATCAAAAGTTTTTGAGCCAAACCACAAAATGTGGTCAATTGTCTTGAAAGGGTTAAAAGATCCATATTGCCCTCGTCTTCGACTCGGGGCAATATGATTCTGTTGCGGGCAATATATTCTGATATCCCCCTCAAGGCCAGTCAGTATCATATAAATATTACATGCTATATAATTACGGTATTCCCTCATTCAGTAATATACTCACAATGTCGTCAATCTTCATGATACTCCGCACAGTCTCTGAAGCCAGCTGGATTGCACTGGTAGATACCAGCAGAGGCTGGATTACATTCTCTTCTAGGATATTAGTGATTGCACCCTGGAGAAGTAGGAAGATTATTGAAACAATGATTACCAGATGCTTTCTGAGGGTTGTTCAAGGTGAGCATTAGCAAATGGAAGCTTTTGGCTAGGCCACTTGTAATGCTTTTAAAAAAGATGTTGATATAATCCATTCCTCATAAGCGTCTTTCTTTTGACATAGGAATATACATTAAACACATTTTCACAAAGACTGCCTCATAGGGTTATCAGAAGCTTTTCATTGTTAAAACGATTTTACAACTTTTATTTTACACAGAAACTTTGTATTCGAACATGCTTGTTCTTTTCTTTAAAGGCATATGGTAGGCAGTTTCTATGTGCAGTACGTCGTAATTTGCAGACACCAGACATGGTGGAAAGCACTGGAAACATTAATGGGTGTACAAGTTTGGGACACAACAAACCCTGCTGTCCAGCCAAGAAATACCCCCTGGTCTCTCATAGAGTCTTCGGGTGAGATAATGGGGTGATGGGTAGAAAATGCAGAGCATTACATAAGGCCTGTTGGTGATAAACTGTGGTCCACTCTGGGTGACTGACAACACCTGCTATTGGGTAAACACCCAAATAGTGTCAAATTCCCCACAAGAGCCCAAGATTATGTGACTTTAAACAAAGACTGGTCAATGCATTGTGAAAATTCATTTATCATAATTGTACACAAACTCGGTTGCACAGATAGAGCTCACATAATTGTCCCATGAAGCTTTTTTTAATAATAACATTATTACCGTGAGGCACCACCTACCTTCCTGACATTGATGCCAGCAGTCTTCTCTCCCTGTGCATGCCTGTTCCTGAGCTCTGTCACAACGCTGATGGGATTCAGACCGGCGTTCTCGGCCAGTGTAGATGGGATGACCTCCATGGCCTCGGCAAATGCTCGGAAGCAGTAAGCCTCCATGCCGCTCAGGCTATGGCTGTACTCGGTCATGCGGTGTGAGACTTCTATCTCGGGTGCTCCTCCACCAGCTATCAGAGCCCTGTTTGAAGAGAGACACCAAGGTTTACTCCAAAGAATATTAGAGTTTTATAAACAAAATAAAATATAATGATTTCACTTGCTTTAACAACACAAAAAATTGGAAGTAGACGATACAAAGCAGTAAAAAAATCTGACTTAAGAAGGAAAAACGATATGCATAAACAAATATTATACAGAGAGAGTTTACTAGGGTTTGGGCCAGGCATAATATTCATGTTATGTAATGACTTGGTAATTCAACATTTATCCCTGTTTGAATTTGAAATAGCAATTAACCAATTCTTCAAGATTTTTTTTTTTTTACTAAAAGTAAATTACCACCCCCATAGCCTGAGGGCTTATTTTCAATCTTGAGATCAAATTACAAAGAAAAACAAATGACCTGCATGGAACTGTCGCAGATATTAAAAGATACCGCACTCCACTGGCTGTATTTCTTTTCATCTTTCAACCTCTTTGATTCCCCATTCATATCACTACCAATAACAAATGCAAGCCTACGTTACCTCTTCTTGACCAGGCATCTGATGACACAGAGAGCATCGTGAATTGAACGTTCAGCCTCTTCAAGTACAAGCTTGTTGGATCCCCTCACCAGGACAGTCATGGTCTTGCCTGGGGTAGCTGCACCAGTGACCTAGGGTCAACAAGAGATGAAATGGAATAAACCACGGAAATACACTGTACAGCCTTGTATCATAAGCACCAAAACAATGCCTTAGGCTAGTGAATGGACAAGATATGCCTGTTAGATGCACACTAACAGTACATTTTGTGTGACCACATATGAAATTTGACCAACTGATGTAGAGCTGATATCATACATAAAATGAATAGTATGTAGTAGGGTTTAGAAATAAAAAAAAACAAATTTCTGCTAATTTTGTTATTAATGGACCTTGGCTTGAACACATGATAACAAATACAAACTAGCAGAAAAATATATAAGAACCGACTACTTATAAACTCATTTTGCCTCTTCCTACCAAGGATTAGATATTCTCAGAAAAGGTCATCACTTGTATAATTGTTCAGCATCAACATGGTCATCATTGTCCTGTCTTGAATAATCCCAATCAATGCTAATATGCTGAATAAACTGAAACATCTAATCACATGGAATGTTTCAACTCTGCAGTGTTGGTTACATGCAATAATCTTTTGGACACTAGCACTTGCAACAGCACTTTGCACAGCACAGCCCTCTCCAGGACAGCATCTTTGCTTTTGGAAGAGTACTAATTCAAGGTTCAAGGTTCAAGGACACTGCACTAATCACTGTATTTACTATTACACAAATAAATTGCTGTTTCAAATTATATATTATTTGCTGAGAGCCAGGAAAGCATTAAAAAAAAAGCATATCACACAGCCTAAAAGTCCTTCTAGCTGTCAACAGACAACTCATATTATGATTTTCATTTTGGCTCACCTTGACAACCTTGCTGGTACCTGTAACAACTTCTTCTACGAGATCAGCTGAGGCTAAGAATTCTGGTGTGAAGTGGTCAATGCTGGCAATGGGTTTGCAACCGATGGACTGTCATTACAAAGAAATCAAGAAAATTAATGGCAAGTTTTTATCTCAAGTTCTAAATGTGAAGTGGTCAGTGATGGGAATGAGATTACAGCCAATGGCCTGTAATTACAAAGAAAACAAAAGGCTGTATTGCAAGTTTTTACAAATCTATGTGAAGTGGTCAATGATGCCGAATAGGTCTCCAGCCAATCATCACTACTTTTTGGAAGAATGAAAAAATTATTGCAAGATTATTTATTCTGATGTGAAAAGTTCAATCTTGGCAACTGGTTAGAAGCCAGAGGATTTTCAATACAGTAAACATATCAACACAAGTGTATGGTGTACAAATAGAAAACAAACTTAACATGCCACAATGCATCATATAAAACCTGAATATACTGTGATAAAAAATATTGTTACAAAAATAATTAAATTTCATTCGAACAGGGTGATCTCAACAGCTACGCCATTGCCATTAACGAAAGACTCGTTATTAAGATTATACTATGCTTTGCTCAGAGATAGCCTTTTTCAAATCACTGTTGGACTCATAGGTGTCCTAAGTAAAAGCCAAGTCATCATAGCATACCGGTACATAATCTTGTCTGACATAATCTTACTCCTGTTAATCTGATTTTTAAAAATGTTTACTCACTAGTTTAAAGGAGAGAAATGAAACAACTTGCAAAATGTTTTAGCATACAGTTTTGAAGACAAAGAAGATATTCACTTCATATGGGGGAGGAGCATTTTATCAATATTTTGCTCTTTTCATCTGGGCCAGAATACAAACTTGAGGTTCATATATGTCAAGTCATATCAACACAATACTGCCATAAATTATAACTAATGTAAAATGAGAAACTTACGTGTGGATGAAATGTTTGCGATTCAGCTAGTGGGTCAGATGCATTAAAGAGTCATGCCATGAAAAGATTGAATTATCCCATCAAATTATGGCGATTCAAGAAAGTTTCTGCCGTGAAAACGTACATTCTCAACAATTTGAGCGAGTTTCATGTCGCCAAAGTTTATAGGTTTACATTACTTATTAGGTCTTTTGAAGTATCTCACCTTGCAGATGAACTCGATGTCTTCCCTCTCAACATCCTTTATAACCATGATCTTCATCTTCTGTAAGAAGTGAAGGGCTAGATCACTCAAGCCATCCCTGCACAAACAACAAGAAATTATACATCCATTTGAACTGTGTTGGCGAAGACACATCATTTTATAAACAAAAATATTAATTGTGGTTAAAACATGGGCTGACTCAATATGTTGGACTGATGAAATGACTGTTCAAAGCAAAATTGTTCATGATTTTGCAAAAATGGTTAACCAAAAATTCTAAAAGGAAATAAGAAAAAAAAAAAAGTCTGTCCACACATAATACACTATGAACATGTAGAGCTTTGGAATTTCAGTGGTGAACATTAAAGGTCATTTAAAAACTGCGATCCTCAAATTACAAAAGAAATATTGAAGTGTACCAACCACCTGAAAAAAGAATTTGTATACTGCTAGGAAGTATAAAATTAACCTCAAAGAACTCTATCTGAAATTCTATAGGTAACAGTTTAGGAGTATGAAGGAAATAAAGGATAACATGAAGGTGCTCGCGCGGAACTTAACCTCCGAGTTGGATTCCGTGCGAGCCCTTATCTCGGCGAGCGCATACAGGTGCGTTGAGTAGTCTTCTTACGAGTCACTTTTATGCTTATAGAGGGTATAATCAAACTTGTAATATCTCTTTATAGAAGTGATATTCGAAGCCCATATTTGGAATATAGTAGAATGACATGGAACCTCTACATACAGAGTAAAATATTTTTTGGTGATTGGTACCCTTTATATATTTGCTGTGGGAAATTTATTGACTGTGAGTACCCTACAGGGCCCTGCCATGTGATATTAATCAGATAATTAGCTCTGCTCAGAGATAGCCTTTTTCAAATCACTGTTAGACTCATAGGTGTCCTAAGTAAAAGCCAAGTCATCATAACAAAGCATCATACTGATAGATACCGCTACACCTTTTCAAGTTTTCTGTTTAACCCTTTCAGGACAGGAATTATTTAAGGGCTAAATTGATCACATTTTGTTCTTCAAATTGGCAACAATAATATTTTTATTTCAGTGCTACATGGTTCTAATAAGATCTAATGTCTTTGAATACGACACACATGGTTAAGAATTGTGTTGAAAGGTTTTTAAAAATTGCCAATTTCGATAAAAAACAATGATTTTGAACATCGCAATGTGTTGCCAATTTAAAGGATTTTAAAGCTTATTCTCCTTTTTTAAATTCCTAGCATCTAACGCAATGTGGTCATGCAACAAAAATGCACACAGTGTGTGCAGAAATTTTTGCTCTTTCTACTCATGTATCTGGTATATTTTTTAGAACTCTGAATCAAAAGTTATTAAGCCAAACCACAAAATGTGGTCAATTGTCTTGAAAGGGTTAATACAATATTTATGACAATATAATGCAGTGTTTTTAGGTTTTTTGGAAAAGTATTAAAGGTAATCGCTCTGTTCTGGAAATAAATCTGGACATAAATCCATCACCACACATTCCTAGGTATACTATGAATATGCCATATATATAGACACCTTGTATTTTCTTAACATCACAGAAAAGAACATGGTATTCCATGAATTACAAAGTACAAATAAAAGGTGACCTTTGTCTGCCACCTGAGGTGTGCATTGTGGTGATGGCTCTTTTCACAGCATATTTTATATATAATAATATATAATTATTATTATTTTAATTTATTTATTTTTTCTTTTTTTTTAAATCTTTTTTTTTTTTTTTTTTTTTCCAGCAAGTTACTTTTAATTTGTCTGCATTTTGCTTATCCAAACAATACCTTAACTTATGGTATTCATATTTACTGAATAACATTTCAATATGGATGAGTACTCAAGTTTGGCTTCTATCTACCCAGAGAAAAAAAACCCATTCCATACCTGCCAACTGTCCCTATTTAACATGGACAATCCCGATTTTTGGTAAAAGAAAGAGCCACTTCTACCACTGTGTCTCAATTTTTGCAAAAATTTGTCTGTAGTAATGTATAGACAACTCAGAAATGTCCCTATTTTCATCCTCTGCCTTGTCATTTGTCCCTATTTCTCGGGTTTCAGGGTTGGCAGGTCTGCCATTCTACACCATGGTCTTGCTCTAGAAGGGTTTCTGACAAAAGCGTAGTTCATGGTAATACCTGAGAATAGACTTTTGGATGAGGAGTACATTACAGCCTGCCTTCTTGATCTGTTTAACAAGGTTGAGGATGTATGCCCTCTCCTCCCGTAGCACACGGTCCATCTGGGTGTAATCTGATACAACTACCTGGTTGTCCATCTAAAACAACAACAGGGGGAATTAAGATTATCAGCCTATATTCACAAAATAGGACAAGTTATTGGTGTAATTGATGCCCACTGATTTAAGTGATATCAAGTGTCAACTTCTTTACCGTGGAAAAATTACTGTAATTCTGTAACAAAACTCATAAAAGCAGACAGAGTTTAGCATAGCGTTAAAGAGAAGGTTGAGTTCTGGGAAAGGTGAAAATTAATTTGTGAGCTTTCTCATTCTTTTTATGTCAGTTTGGAAGAACATTGTAGTAGAAATGTCCCCTGAAAAGCATTGCCCTTCAAGTGCCCGCATATTTGAAATATAATGAGAAATAGATGAAGTGTTCAGGCCAAACATTCATGCCACATGTGTGTGTGCAGTCCCATATACCTATTTCTGTGTGCATGTGCTTTTCAGTAAGAGTGGGTCAATTTCTTATCAGTTTGATGATTCCAAAACCTCACGGTATACACAAATTCTTATGTAGACATGACCAACCTTTCTCGATTGCTTCGAGACTTTCTTCCATAATGTAATCGCATGACTAGAACAGAACTTTATCTTTAACTGAGGCCCACTGATTTATGGAAAATTGCTGTAATTGAAAAAAAAACTTAACAGAGTGAATGAAGTCACAAAAAGAGGATGAGAATTGACTTCATAATAAATTTTTTTCTGGTCTTATTTATTTACAGAACTATGGTAACTAATGCAGAATTGAAAAGTTGACACTTGGCACTCCATATATCAGTGGACTAACACTTTATACCTATTTAACTGGGGTTTAAACCAGGAGTTTAAGAATTCCTGTCTTTAATGAAATATACATATTGTCCTTTCTATTTCTCAACATGTATATAGTTTAGATAATACTAATATTCTTTGCTCAGAGATAGCCTTTTTCAAATCACTGTTGGACTCATAGGTGTCCTAAGTAAAGCTAAGTCATCATAGCATACATATCTTGCCTGAGATAATCTTCCTTCAATTAATCTGATTTTTTTTTTCTGTTTATTCATTACTTTAAATGATCTTTTCCCATTCCTTAATCAATGCAAAAGTGGAAAACTGCAAATAGAAATTGCACTTTACATAATAACAGAGGGAACAAAAGGGACAAATATTCATATGCTGCGAAATAATCTTTGAACAGTTCTTACCAAGATAACTGTGAGGTGATTAACATACAAGATGATAATTAACAACATAAGTGTATTGTAGTAAGTTACATAAAAACCAACAACATAGATATTCAGATAAAATAGCATGTACAGAAGCTGAGAGAGATTGAACTTACGTCAGTCTTTGGAGCTGAAAGACAGAACTGGATAAGACCAATTTTAGCCTTTTCTACTTTGTGTGGCCCGGAAGATCCAGCCGACTTTTGACTGAAAACAACTCCTTTCACTAGCTCAGTATCTTCAATAGTTCCACTGTATATAAAATGAAAGCAAAAGGAGAAAAATGGATTAGTAAAAGCCCTACCAGACAATAAACAAAACAATGGTCAAGTTAACAATTACCTCGGGGGAAGAATAAAGTATCCACAAAATTGGGAAATCATGATTATATGAAATCAAACGCTGCTATAGAATCATTAATTTAATGACTAAAAGGTTTCAAATCACCTTTCCACGAAAAAGGTTTTGATGGTAAAGTTTGACGTATATAATCATGACGATTTTTTTTTTAAAATTACTGATTCTGTAACAACGACAGCATTTCTAGTAGCCTAACCCATGTGTTATAAAAACATATATATTCTCAAGTGATAAGTGGAAAAGCAGAAAACTACATAAGGCTTGTAGCATATGCCTTGTAGACCTTGTGGCTGATTAGCTTTGTGCTAAACAAGTTATCCAATAAAGACTTCTACTACTACTACTGGCTGGACTAAAATAAATTGACAAAAAGCTGATGGTCAAGTAGAAATTGACCGCTTCCTGCCCTGCTCCCCCCCCCCAAAAAAAAACAAAAACAAAAAAAACTCCACAACAACAACACATTAAAAAATTCAGAAATGCTACAATTTGGGCAAGATATTCCTTAGATTAAGCAATGATTATGGTTCATTTCCAAAGCTCCTTTTTTTACACTTACCCAAGTTTCTGGATGCATTTGATGTCGGTTAGATCGACGTTGGTAGCTGTGGCAGGGTCTATGACTTGCAAAATAGCATCAACAGCAATGGGAGCGAGGAGACTAGAGTACTGGGACACAACCTGAAAACATAATACAAATAATAAGTGGATACATGTGTGAAATTCTTTTCCTATGGATAGGTGGAATTAAACAATAAAATAATCATAGTCTTTGCTAGTATGCGACAATAATCTGATGAAATGCTTTGCTCAGAGATAGCCTTTTTCAAAATCATTGTTGGACTCATAGGTGTCCTAAGTAAAAGCTAAGTCATCATAGCAATGCCAAGTTTTGACCTGAGAACAGTAGCCTTTAACAATGTACAAAAACTTCAGGTTATGAAAGATTATCCTTTTACCAATGTGTTTTCTTGTAGGGGTGGGTCTAAAAGACATGTGTCAAGATCTGTCATATAAGTTCTGATCCACACTTAATATTGGAAGGGCTGCTGAAAATACACAGTTGCATATCACTATATCAGGATCACTGCATGCTTATCCCCCCAAACAAAACAAAACAAATTATAAAGAATGTTCTGTAAATACATATTTTATGTAAATTCTAACATCCTTTTCCTTCAAATATGACACACATATGAAAATTTCCTACAGGAACGTCCTTAGAAGCTCAGACCCTGCTCCTGATCTATAGCAATGGTTCTATGACACATTCTTCAGCGACAATCTCCTGCACTTTCATGCACCGACTGCTTTTCTTACCAGGACCAAACGCTACAAATAATCCTGAGTCTAACCCAACCCCCAAGACAACCCTAACCTTAAGTCCCCAACCCTATGGCCCGTATTCTGAACTCCAGTTCAACTTAAACCGCGGTCTAAGTGTGGTTTAACTTTGTACAGAGATTTAGACTGGACTTGTGGTTTAAGTCAGTTTTTTACTGAAGTTTTAAGTAAAACCAGAGTTCAGAATGTGGGCCTATATCTTTTACAAGATAAGGCCCAGAGCAAATGTTAGGACACGCCACCTCGGCAGCAGCTGACTGCAACATACCTTGGAGTTAAGCGATGTGGTGGCACTCTGTAGGAGAGCCTCTCTCTCATTGAGGTTTACAGGGACAGCCATATCAGCTAGGATCTTACAGGCTTTGTCTGCTGCATGCTGAAAGGACTCTGATATGATGGTGGGATGGATACCTGATAGTCGCACAAAATACGAAGCAATGAGACAGTGAAACTTTACGCATGATGCCATAGATATATTGGGGTAATTATAGTTTTGATCTTGCTAGAATGAGTGAAAACAAAAGATTTAAGACTGTTGTCGTATACATGTAGATATACAGTTATGAAAGACAGGGGGAGGTGGAGTAATGTCCTACAATCTCAAATGCTGAACAGTATGCTTAACGGATCTAACACAATTCTAATTTGGTAAAAATCACTGTGATTCCTATCTACAACAGAATGATGACTATGAATTAACACTTTCACACATATATTTTCAAAATAAATTTGAAACATGCCCAAAGCACGAGGCCAGTGGACATGGGCCCTAAACTTTGAACTCCCAACTCCAAAATTGGTTTAATTCATCCCCTTCATTGCCATGGGTGGCATATCATGACCCAAGATATCAATGCTACACTATTGCTAGCTCTTTTGTCCTGAAGGTACATAAGTTGTTCTTATAGAAGATATTTACAAACTTAACAATGAAACCAAGATTTACGACCCCAATTTGACTCCTGAAATGTCATTTTAAATACTTGTTTGCATTCCTAGTGGGACAGAAGGGGCCTATAAAACATCCAGACAGTCCATGCATACAAAACCCTACAAAATTAAATTTGGACTCCTATGGGGGAAAAAGGTTGGTGTTGGCCCTGCCAAACGGCTGAAATCATCTCTTTCTCTCTTCTCCTCCTTTCTTCAGTTAAAATGCATGAGGAAACTTACCCTTGTCCAAAAGCCTGGCAGATGCCTCTAGAAGACTCCCAGCAATAACTACTACAGAAGTTGTTCCATCACCAGCCTCCACATCCTGTGCCTTTGACAGCTCAACCAGCTGAATAATACAAAAAGAAAGATTGAAAAAGTTCACATATTGTTAAAATAAAAATCAGGCATGGGGGAAAATAGTTCTATAAAAGAAGCAAAGGCATCAGGACTTTCTCAAAAGAAGTTTATAGCCTGTATTTAAAAAATAAAAATTACCCTTGACACTCGAAGTTCCAGGAACAAAGCAAAAGGGTTTCATTGATTTCCTTCAAATCAACTTTAGACTGTACTTCAACTGAGCGTAGGGGTAAACTCTTCGGTGGTAGTAACAAACAATTAAAAAAAATATATAGGTGGGTATACGAATAACTGTGAACTGCATCAAGAAAAATTGAACAGTAGTAACACAAAACCTAAATCTATCACCACAAACTACAAATCCACAAATGGTTGTATTTTTGCCACACAAAAAAGAAAACAAAATACTTGGGGTAGTATTTTGGGGATCCATTCATGACGTAAGATGATCACTCACTAAGTATAATCTCTTCAATGCTATTAAAGAAATGAGAAAATTATGCACCACAGTACAAAGGTGCATGCACTAAGCTTTCAATAAAGAGGTCAAAACTCATCTTTGCTCATTAGGCATTTCATCTGTAGATGCCTTTCTCCACCCAGGTGTAGCAAATAGGTACCTAGTAGGATCATTCTTTGCAATGTACCTTGTGCCAACAATGGCTGCTAGAGCTGCAGCAAATGTAATTTTCAAAGTGCATCAGAGATATTTCTTCATATTACATGCTCTCAGTATAAATAAATAAATCAATCCAAATCATCATCATCATCATCATCACTATCATTATCATGAACTTTAAACTCTGAATAATGAACCCAAGCCATACCCACCATTTTAGCAGCTGGGTGGAGGACCTGCATCTGTTTCAAGATGGTAGCACCATCATTGGTAATTGTGACATCTCCCTTAGCATCTTGGATCTGCAAAAGAAAGAAAAAAATAAAATTAGAACTATGAAAGGGGCCCTCTAGTGAAATTGGAATAGAGTCTACTGTTAGTTGCATGGAATATTTACAAGTACAACATTTAATATTTGTCAACCCGATTGCTTTTGTTATCAATTTCCCTTTTTTCATCATCATGCATAGAATAGTGCCTTCAAATAAGGTGATCTATCTTTTTATATTATGAGTACACCACCCCCTTTGTACATTTCTAAAATTTCAAATTAAGCACTTTGTTTCCTCTGTAAAAAAAATATACCATCTACTCATGGTTTGATAGCAATTATTATCCTCCATACAAAACTGAGAAGAAACAAAAGTATTCTTACCGGATACTTTGAAAAAATTCAGAGGTTTTGTCCATTTCTATAGGTACTATATTTGATGTACATTGCCTTCACTTTGTAGCAATTTCTTCAACAGCTAAGATTAGATGAGAATCACTTTTTGATTGCTAGCTTAAACACAATTCATCTACCTGTAACTTTTTACCCAACTTATATTTCAAGCATAGAATAGATGCTGCGAAGTGCGGCCGGTGTGCGGCTGGTCCATCGTTTGCATTGCAAAATCACTTAAAATACATGGCATCATAATATATCACATATCACACACACAGGGTACATTACCCTGTGTGTACATTACCCTGTGTGTGTGTGATATGTGATTATGATGCCATTTCATTACCCTGTGTGTGTGATATGTCATATATTATGATGCTATGTATTTTAAAGTAATTTTGCAATGCGAACGATGGACTGGTCGCACACCGGCTACCGGCCGCACTTCGCAGAATCTACTCTAGGGTCTAGCCTATACATTTAGATTTATTGATTAGTACACAGATCTTTCAGCACATTGATTTGTATTAGTCAAAGAAGTGGTAGATTCTATACTTGGAACAAAATAAACATTGCAATTTAACACAAAACTACTGGCATACTGACCATCTTATCCATGCCTCTTGGGCCTAAACTTGTACGAACGGCATCTGCTACAGCTGTAATTAAATAAGTGAAAACAAGAAATCTTATTTTTAAAAAAGGCAATGGAAAATTAAACATATTTTTCATAATGTAGAGATCTAGGCATGGATTTGAAGGAAAAATTAGTTTTCGAGATAATGGCATTTCAAAAGATTTTTGCCCTTTGTTTAATGTAGTCTAGACTATCTCCAAAATGGCTTAAATAATTGAAGTAAAATTTTAACAGTTTGTAGAAAACATTATAAACTCCCGATTCTGTAATTTATCAAGTGTACAATAGGTCCAAGTACTTTTTAAGTTATGACAAGTAAAACATGGAGTACCCTTCTGCCGGGTACAACATACGAGTGCCTCCAGAGTGCCCAGCCAAAGGGACGTGAAGCGCATCACCTCTAACGTTAAGTGAACCTTGCAAATTACCTTCAAAATCTTCCTCTTCATACTCTTCTGGAAGTTCCTGCCCATCTGACCACCTCAATGATTGGATCATAAGAAATATTTTTTAAAAATGGCAATTTATTGTGGCAGCTATTCATATTAGTTACTGTTCACATGTAGCTTTCGCTGCACGTCTACAAAGACGCAGCATGCTAAATTTAATTGTGCTAATATATCGCACCGTCGCACGCATAGACGGCAGTGTATACGTGTGCGAGATATCAGCACAATTAAATTCAGCTCAGGCACAGCCTTGCACTGGTACTAGTAATGGCTAATGCCTTGTACTCCGTTCATCTACAGCGCACATTCCGTGTCGATCTCGCTGTCTCTGTAATGCTAATCGCACAGCGAAAGCTACATGTGAACAATAAGTAAATCCATATCAATGTCGCCATAAATTGTATTTTTTACGTTTCTCATGATACAATCTTTGAAGTGGTCGGACGAGCTGAAAGAGGAAGATTTAATCTACAATAACCTTGCATACATACGTGTGTGTGAGTAACTATACACAGCGCTTTCGCGACTGCGCTGTACAAGCCTGCCTTTCTCTGCTAGCGTTACAAACTGCAACTACAAAGTGCGACTACATGCTTTTCGCTGAAATTACATATTAGAGTCTAGAAGTCTATATTTTTAATCTAAAAATTAAACTAAATATAACTTCAAGTAATGATTGATTGCATTCATTAAGTTAAATTTAGTTAACCAACTTACAACTTACAAAAAAACAATGATTTATTGCGTTGTCTGCCCACAGTTCGTAATCATGGTAATGGCAGTATGTAATCGCTGCACTTTTTGAAAGGCCATATCCGTGCCACTCACGGGACCATCACTATATGGAGCTGTGTCAATTTCTGCCTGCCTGTCACGACCTCACAGTTGAAGAGGTAAAAACACCAATATAATCGGCAATATTTTGAGAAAATACTTCCTTCTACATTTTAGAATGATAGAATATCTAATTTCATGCCAGATCCTTTGATAGGATCTTTATCATCTTGATCAAGTGAAATTTTCAGGCTGTTTTTGGTCGGTGATCTTGCTCCTTTGCTGCACACATGATATTAGACCGAAAGCTTCAGTCTCTCATTTCGGCGGTTGTTACGCTGAGACTATGTCTGGCTCCACTGAGACTATGTCTGGCTCCACTGACCGCCTCCATTTAGAGACTGAAGTCTATGCTGTGCTGTGTGTTAGGAGCCAACGGAAAGGGCAACGGGTACGGGATTGCAGAGAAGAGATTTGAATTTCGGACTCTTTATGGCATTTATGTAACAATGACACTCATAAAGATACGCTAATTATGCCATTGAATAAATTTAGAACACACTCCATGTATTTTGCTTACCATACCTTGCTTCTTCGGCTCCTTATTTCAACCTGAAGTTGAAGTAAGACATCTTCGCAGGCAAGAGTCGTCGTAATTGACGTGACCCAGTTCTTCGAAGTGCATTGATATGAACGTATATACAGCTCCCGTAGAAGAAGATGAGGCAGTTTTATGGCGATCACCACAAAGTAAGCTCATAATATTCTTATTTTCATTCAAAATTTTATATTAAATCATATACCTTCCAGGTATTAGATACCTGAAATTTCATTTGTGATAATTTTTAAAATAGAAATAGAGTCTGGAGTCTAGATCTAAATACGTAAAAAATGAGGATAAATGGAATTCCCCAGATTCGGGGGAATTTAGGTGGTTTGGCACCCTAACAGTGCGAGATAGGCACGAGTACCGTCTGTGTATGGGGAAGGTCGAAAATGTCAAAATTATTAAATTATTCCCCAGAAGCAGACGGTTATTTCTGTCTAACATGATGTGCAAGATATCATTCACACACTTGCCTATGGGAGGAAATTGCTCACGGTGAAGGTACAGAGTGCGAGGTTATCTCCAATAACCTTGCACAAGTGCGAGTGCATCCGTGCATAACTATACACAGCGCTGGACAGGTTTTGGCAGGTTTTTGCTGGGGATGAACATGATGAACTTCAACAAATCCATCCAAGCAATCGATTTCATGCGAGTAGACCCTATAACGGAAAATTGGAAGTTCAACATACATTTTCAATTAAATTTGGACATTGTTTTTAGCGACATTGAGGGGTGTCGCATCGCATTGAAAGTCTAACAACAGTGTCTAACAACAATGTCCTTGTCAGACATGTCAGACATATTGTCAGACGCCGTGCGCGGCGTCTGTTCGGGCTAAGTAATGTATGAGTAGACCGAAAATTCTGTCTCTCGTTCATTAGCCTCTTAGTCTTAATTATTTTGACAGGGTCGGCCATTCACTTAGAGACAGAAACACTCCTATCACTCTGCTGTGCAAACTGTCTGAGAGCCGACGAACAGACAGCATGTAGTCGTAAAAAGGCTAATGAACGAGAGACAGAATTTTCGGTCTAAATGTGTGAGTGGATTTTTTTAGCAAACTCCGAAGGTGGTTTGCAAGGTTCACCGTACGTGGAAATAAATGAATCTTGCCCACTGATTTTTTGTTTTGTTCACTTGTCTCTCCATACGGGAGATTGCTTCTGTGTGACTTGATGTTCAATGTCATATTTTACAAAACATCAAGCCCGTGTAGCTAGGTCCCCCCATCATAAGAAAGGGGCAACGAAATTGCAAAATACCTTTAGCTGCGGTAATGTTGCTTCGTCGAATCTCAGCTGGTTTTTCACGATCAACATAGGCCGATTGACTCGGCCCATGGGTTGGTGCATTCGCGGTTGGCATCTTCAAGAAGTCAACTTCCAAGAAAAAATGGTATGTTGTAAAAATATACCAGGTTGCTACGGATTTTTGTGGATTTTATTAACGTAAATATTCGTACACATACATCAAGCTCACGTTCGAGAGGTTTTGCAGTTACACACATTGGCCTATGGGCCATTCAGTACAACATTTACTAATGTGTAGGCTCTTTTCCAGTTGTTTTTAACGCAAAGTGTCCTTGTCCTACCTCAATAAAAGAAATATTTACTGTTGCCATACCCTATTATATATGACGTTCTGTTGTGATGCATGGCCGATTCCCCAGATATTCTCGAAGCATCTGAGCGACATTTGTGAGCCCCCCCCCCCCACAAAGCCAAAGGGAGATCGAGGAGATCTAAATTGTTTTTAAAAAAGAACAAAAATATAGGTACATCTGCATGCAGAAACTTCTTCTTATTTCTTTTTACAAAAAAAAAAAAAGGGGGGGGGGGGGTAAAATGTTGACTCGCAAAATATATAGCCTAGATATGCTTCGATCCGGGCTTCGATCCTCAGTAAGGGGGAATTGCAAGAAACTTGCAATCAATAAATTGCAAGGCTCCTATAGTTTAATTTCCCAGCGGTATTAAAAAAAAATTATCCTCATGACAATCAAACAATGCGTATTTCGCATGACCAACCTTTCCCAATTACGATGAGACTATTTCTTTCACAATATAAACACTAGACCAGAACTCAAGGTCTTATACTACTATCATGTTAAGTTTACAGCTATACGTCCACATCGCGATCTATCTTGTATGTATAGCTTTAATTTTTTACTTAAAAAAAAAAAAAAAAAAAAAAAAAAAACAATACTAATTTTTTTTTAACATTCAGTGTCAAATGTTTTACAAGTTTACCACTTGGCTAAAATAATCACCCGCATACAGCATAGACATATATAGGTCGTATATGACCCAACTTATACTTTGCAATTATTTTTTTTGCAATAAATATAAACACTAACATTTTGAAGTCACTTGTTGTTTTTCTTTACTATCGATATGAACGTGTACACATTGTCCCAGTTCACCCCGATTACCCCTTTTTCTGTCTTTAAGGAAGATGAGCTTTAATCCATATAACATATTACCTTATATGTTTGTTATACGTCAAAAATTTGTAATAAACTCATATTGGTCAATATCCTTTCCCCAGATCATACTTCAGACAAACTTGTGTGTAACAAACAACAGTAGGGCTATGAATATTGTGAATAAATTGTATTTCTTGCAATAAACGGTAAAAAATGTAGGTCAAAACTAACAAAATTGCTCATCAATTCATACAATATTTTTTTACAATTGGCATATATAAATGTATCCATACGTCAATTTTACTGTGGACTGTAAGTCTGTTATTTGAAGTGATGTACATGTATTATCTTTATAACACCCCCTTCACTTATTTTGAGACAACTACCAGAAAATATGGTAATTTTAATATTTAAATTTTTTTTGTCCCACTTCCAGTCTCCCCGACTGTCCCTCCTCATCCCATGAACTGTCCCAGTTCAGCTCGGGGATATTTCCCACTTTACACTGTTCAAGTATCACTTTGTAAATGATCATTTGCATAAAAACTAGAAATGTAGGTATTTTTTCCAATATCCTATTTTGAAGCTAGAGAGGGTGGAGCCTAGAGAATGAATATTTCCAAAGTACCTAGTCAAGACCCTTGTCCTACTTCACCCCGTTCTCCCCTATTAAAGGAGAATGAAATCCTGGGGAAAAACAATTTTAATGAAAAAAGAGGATAAAGAGAAGCAATTTTTAAAAAGTTTCATCAAAATCGGTTACGAAATGAGAAAGTTATGAAAGTTTGAAAAGTCTCAATTTACTTTATATGGCGATCCTCAAATTGGCAATGGTGCTTCAAAGTGACTGGTTTAGTAGTACAACTCTCCATATCTTTTGTACACAAAATTTTATATTTTCCCCATTATCCCTCAAGGTGCAGCTTGTCTCCTTCACAGCTCAAGATTGGGAAAATGTAATTGACACAACATCACTGGCGTAGCCAGGGGGGGGGCACAACAGGGGGGGCCATGGCCCCCTGTTGATCGGAGAGCAAAAAAAAAAAAAAAAAAAAAAAAAAAAAAAAACAACTAATTTCCTTTTCACATGCTGGTCTTACTAGGACTTACCCTACCCCTACCTTACAATCGAAATAAGGAAAAATAAAATGGAAATATTACCAAAAAAGTAAACAAAATAAACACTGCTTTCATTTCCAGCAAAAACTGTTCCTTTCCAAATCATATCCCCGAAACTTTGTTAACAACATTGACTAAGTAGATTGGTAACAGAACATTTATATTTCTTTTAGTTTGTCGAGAGTTGAAAGAAATTGTACTCAGAATGATGAAGAGGCGTATCAGTTATTCTTGCCGAATATAAACCTCTCTTTGTGAATGGGTATATGTCCGATGGAGGCAATAACCATTTTCTTCGTTTTGTAAATCTTGAGTTTGTTTAAGAGTTATCATTGTGGTAGCCAACATTGCTTTTATACGAAAACAATGTCACCGTTATATCATTTTTATGGTCTTCATCCGAGGAGAAGCAAAACACTGTTTTTCAAGGTAGAGTTCGATTTTATAGAGGAATATTCAAAAAAGATACAATTTCATTCTTTGTTCAAGTCGTATTTTATATACTAGTAAGTCATCGGACGAGATGCTTTCTGCTTTGATGTTTACAGTTTTGAGTCAAATCTATTATCACTAAATTGAATGACAAAAACGGCCTTCACATGTGGCAAATCATGTGCGCTTGACTTGGTTGTATGAAGACTTTGTTTAGCCCGTTCTCTATGTGTAATTACATTATTTCCATATGTTTTTATTACAAATTGTGATCTCTATACTCTTTACACGATGTAATTCTAATATTTTTCCGTGCTAAATACTCACATTGATGTTCATTTTGGTTACAAAAATTAATCAAACTATATAATTCCTCAGTACTTAAATGAAGGAGTACGTAGCTGGATTCGTGTAGTATATACGAATTAGGCAACTAATGAACAACCTCTAACCGAGAAAATGAGATAAAGAGCTAAACAAGGCAGCTAAATAAATTGCTAAAGTCTTTTACATACACCTAATAAAGATGTTGCATGTGTTTTCAAATGAGACTACCGCTTGAGATGAGATATAAATTCCACTCCATGAGAAAGGGCGTCCTCTTAGTCATATGTTAGTCAATAGTCAGTGTGTCTGTGTGTGGGTTTTTGGTTGTTAGTCTGTATATTTTCCTATCCGAAAACACGGGTTTCAACGTTTCGTATGTACACTGGTACAGCTATTTATACACACCAACTACATGTAATTTTGCGTATTGCTTGGAATTCTGGAGCCCCAAGGAGTGGTAATCCTTCCACTACAATTCATTCCAGCGGAGTAGAGAAAAAAAAAATCCTATTTCATCTGTCACTTCTCAAGTAGGTTACACCAGAATAGAATTTTAGGGTGCAGAAAATGCCATTTTCATGACCTGGTTTTAAAAAATTTTCCTACCGTGGGAGGGGGATACCCCCTCCCACACCCTCCCCCGCTCGGTCGCTTCGCTCCCTCGCCTTGGCCCCCCCTCTTGAAAAATCCTGGCTACGCCAGTGCACAACATAATTATGTTGAGTTCACAAAAAGACAAGCAGCATCTTTAGAGATAATGGAGAAAATATGAAATTTTGTGTACCGTACAAACCTGCCATTTTTAAGCAACATTGCCAATTTGAGGATCGCCATAGAAAGTAAATTGAGACTTTTCAAACTTTCAACACTTTTTCATTTCGTAACCGATTTTGATGGAACTTTTTAAAAATTGCTTCTCTCTATCCTCTCTTTTCATTAAAATGGATATTTACCCCAGAGTTTCATTCTACTTTACTTTTATTAGAAGATACTGAACTCCATTCTCCTCCTTTTATTCTTCGTAATTTAGCATATAATCATATTCATAGCATATGCTTTTATCAAAATAAAGTTTGCGAGCAAACGGTTTAAGCCTATTCAGAATCTTGACTAATCTAGCGATATTTATCTTGAAAATTTGAACCAATTTTATTCTTCAACCAAAGTCCGTTACCGTTATCAAATAATTTTCTCAGTTCTTTCTTCATTTCTTTCTTTTTTCTTATTCGTTAGAAGTTTGTAGGCGGGGGGGGGGGGGGGGGGGGGATTGCCACTTTCCCCTTCAAATACACTAGTGATCAAAGTTTCTCAACAGCTTACTTTGTGAGCAACTCTCCATTTGGGTTTGAATTGAACTTTTTAAAGTACATCAAACTCGGTTGATTTTGAAGACAGCAGACAGGGTATATTTATTACACAGTGGTGGATGGAGGATTGGGGGGGGGGGGGGGGGGAGGTGGGGAGCACAAGTGCATTTCAAACATTCAAACGAATGTGGCATAGTATATACACCCAAACAAAAAGTGCCCCATTTCCAATTACAAAAAGTAACCTGAAAAATCTTATCTTTTGCCTGGCATTTTTTTTTTATTAGACATTTGCCCCTGTATTGTCGACAAGATTGTCCTACCAGATCACACATTAACGTTATGAAAGAAGTATTTCCTTTGGAGAAAAATAGAAATTCTGTATCTGATCTTCCTCAAACTTTACTGCCCGATTCTCTCATTTTCTGCTTTTATTTGAAATCAACTTGATATTAAAGTGGCCTATCCTTTAACTTATTAAAGCATTTTTTTTTTTAGTACGGGTCAATTGTGGATATCAGTGTTGGAGAACTTTGAGTAAAATGATTATCAGTTGGTGTATCTAAAACAAAACTTTGCCTCTTTTGTCATTCTCTCGTCAATTAGGTAAATGTACGCAGGCGAGTATGACCCTTAATGTTTACAATTTTACTTTGGAGGGGAAAAAGTCGCTGTTCTTTTTTTTTCTTTCTTGCTTATCTTTGTCCATGAAATTTTGCAACATGGCCCCAAAATACGAAGAGAAGCTTTCATCCTCATGTAACAATTATTATCACAGTAACGGTAGCAACAGTATACAGTGGAAACTCAGTAAAAAGAGGTCTGATATAAAAATATTCCTGATATAAGAAGATTCCTGCAATAACAAGTGAATGAGTAAATTACGCAATGCGTAATAAATGTCCCTGCCGGAAGTGCAGATCTGTGGAAATTAACTAGCCTGAACCTTAAAACTTCAGTGAAAAACTTTAGTGAATAAAATAATAATGTTACTGCATGCAAAAGAAGAGAATACCAACAATGCATGTATACAACTGAAATATAAAACATGAAAACATTATGAACCTTCAGCCATTTTGAATAAATTTGCATAAATTTGCATGAATAATGAATTTCAAAATTCTGTGTAGAAGTTTGGAAGCCCCCACCCAGCCGTATCAGATAAATTTGCATAAATTTGCATGAATAATGAATTTCAAAATTCTGTGTAGAAGTTTGGAAGCCCCCACCCAGATAAAACAATCGGAATCAAAATCCGATGTGAAATAGAGAAGTAGCATTTTTCGTCAATTTTGAATAAATTTGCATAAATTTGCATAATTAATGAATTTCAAAATTCTATGTAGAAGTTTGGAAGCCCCCACCCAGCCCTATCAGATAAAACAATCGGAATCAAAATCCGATGTGAAATAGAGAAGTAGCATTTTTCGTCAATTTTGAATAAATTTGCATAAATTTGCATAATTAATGAATTTCAAAATTCTGTGTAGAAGTTTGGAAGCCCCCACCCAGCCCTATCAGATAAAACAATCGGAATCAAAATCCGATGTGAAATAGAGAAGTAGCATTTTTCGTCAATTTTGAATAAATTTGCATAAATTTGCATAATTAATGAATTTCAAAATTCTGTGTAGAAGTTTGGAAGCCCCCACCCAGCCCTATCAGATAAAACAATCGGAATCAAAATCGGCCAAGAAATGACGGAGAAGTAGCATTTTCTAACATTTGAGCACACACGGACAGACGGACACACACACACACACACACACACACACGCACACACGTACGGAGCCCGTTTCATAGTCCCCTCGCGAACTTCGTTCGGCGGGGACAAAAAGGTAATTTGATGGTCCCAAGGACCTTGTTATACTGAGTTTCCACTGTAATACATGTACATGTATATCTAAATCAGTATAATTCTCGGGTAAATGTTAAAAAAATAAGTCAAAACACATGCGCACTCTCTATTATTGATTGCATTTCTAACAGTCTCCATTTTATTGTGATCTTTATATGCATGAAAGCTGAAAAATCAGAAAGGGGGTAGGTATATTGATCAAAATCGTGATAATTGTTCATAATATACAAGTAGCAGTACGTAATGGACTATATACTATAAACATAATAGGAGATATCATACATTTTTAAAAAGAATATTATTTAAAAATAAATTAATCAGACTGTTAGATCATGGACCTATGGTTAGATGTAGACATCACTATTTTGACTTAACGTAAAGTGGAGATGTTGACCACCCAAATCAACTTATTGGTTTTTATCACAAGTTCAATATATCTGAAGGGGGAATGATAGATTCCACTAAAAACTTGTTTGGGTTTATTCATATCATAACCTTTTTTTTTTTAGGTTCCGCTAAACACAATTTTACAAATACAGTGGAAACTCAGTATAAAGAGGTCTGATATAACAATATTCCTGATACAACAAGGTAATATTCCTGGTCCCAGCTCTTTATATTCTATGTTTTTTAAACCTGATATAACGAGATTCTTGCTATAACAAAGTAATTTTGATGGTCCCAAGGACCTTGTTATACTGAGTTTCCACTGTATATACTAAACAAATTTTAAAAATGATATGAATTGGTAAAGTTTTCTCTTTCCTGTAATACACATACATGACTAAACTTAGAAGTGCATTTATTAAAGAATCAATTCCTTGAAGGGGAGAAACGGCTGATTATAGGTCTAAGAATAATTACATATGCATATGCCATAGCCGATGATTAACATAACTAATTATCCAAAATACTGCCACCTTGAAGTAAATGCAGTGAACATATGTGGGTTCTTATAATGAAACAATGAGAGCAGACTTAAAGTATTAGATAGTTTTGGGAAGCCCTCAAAAACTTTTCGTAAGATTTCTTTGATGTTACTTAATAAATAGCAGGGTACTAACATAACTAAGATGCTGTGAAGTTTTTTCCTCCTCAAGTGAAATATTTATCGAATTAGAGGTGAAAAGAATAAAAATCCCTGGCCCAAAAAAGAGGGGATGTAAATTCGAACAACGGCCACACACATTACTCACATGAGGATTGCTGTGTGTTATAGAATACGCTACACATAGTGCGAAGCGCTGGGTTTATTGTGTGGGGAACCTTCGGGTGGATATGGTCTCAGCGTGAGGCAGTGAAAAGCTGTTACCAAGCGTTTCTTACAGATATTTACACTAAAATTTGTTCGAAATCGTGAATGGAATGTTAAATAATCTCGTACATGTGTCTTATGATAAAAGGAGAATAGTATGTGTCTTATGATAAAAGGAGAATAGTATGTGACTATGTTAGATAAATTTCTTGACAGTATTATTTTTGCTACCGAGACTGTCTATGAGCTTTAAGTAAAAGAATTTTACCGGTGATTTTCTTACCCATTTCAAAACATGTCCTTTCTGTAAACAATTTCATTTATTGTTGAATAATTCTCACATGCTGCACTCTAGATGAAATCAGAGAAATTAATCATTTATCACAGGGAAACAATCAATTTTTGTCTTTTTTTGACATTCTGTTCAGCCCAATAACTGTACCACAACTTCATGTATAAGGAAGAATTATGAAGAATAGAACTATATTATACATAAAACATGACTATAAAGAATATATATACTTCAGATTTACATCTATTTGTAAATACAAATTTGTACCTATAGGACACATTATTCCACCTCACAAAAGGTCCCTGCTGAGAAGTAATGAAAGATGCCCAGTAGATGTACGCACCAATTTTTCTTTTGACTCCCTTCCACACATATTGTCTCTTTGTGATTCCAGAAAAAAAATACCCCCCCAATATTTATTTTCCGGGGGGGGGGGGGGGGGTCCTGATATACCTCTTCAAGTAACAATCTCTTATGGGAGGAAACCTAAAAGGAGTACATTAGAACTATAATACATGTGTATTTCTTGAATGCAATTAAAATTAAAAATATATAGAACATAAAAACCCATATTTAATAAATAATTTACATTGTCCCAAATTATGAATTCATAACATCAAGCAATTTGTATACAATAAAGGCAACACTGGTGTTACAACCACATCATTCTGCTTCTGCTATATACACATTCAGTTTTTAATAACGCAAGGACAAGCTCCTTGAGTAGAGATATTTTACATAGGTATAAACGAGAAGTGCCTCATCCATGTACTGAAAACCTTTTAAATTTCAAAGGACATTACTTAACTAAACACACTATTCATAATGAAGGAATGTAATTTTTTAAGTTCACCAATGCTGAAACATAAACCCTTTCTATGTTGACAAGAATTCAATGTTGTGCAACAAGTTGGGACTAGTAATAGCTTAGACTTCTGTTTGCTTTCCTGAAACAGAAATAGTTACATGCTTTGTGAAGTAAAAGGCATTGTGAATGTAAAGTATATTCACATTGTACAGGACTCGTGCCAAATTAAAAACAAGATGAATGCGACTGCGTCTTCTATATGCCTCCGCCTAAATTCAGGTAAGTTCATGCCTCAAACTGTTCTTGAAATATTGTGATAACCAGAATAAAAAGCCTACAATTACATGTTAATTGACTTCTTTGACCTCTGACCTTATAACCCAAAAGTCTAATCACTTTATCTCCTCCAAGTCATGCATGAAATAGTTGAGATAAGGTGATAACAAGACTAACAAATCTTTAATATTTTGCAAACTGACCTCTAAGCCCTTTGACCTACTAAACCTCAAATCTAATCACTTAGTCTCACTATGGTGATGCACACCAGTATCAGATTTGAAGTTAACAGCTAAAATAGTTGAGATATGGTGAAATTTCAGAAACTGACCTATGACATTTGACCTTTGACCTACGTACCCCAAAATCTATTCAGATCGTCTTCCTATGGTGATACATACTAGCACCAAGTTTGAAGTTCATACCTCAGATGGTTCTTGAGATATTGCGAAAAAAAGAACGGACGGACAGACAACCCACAAACATAATGCCTTCAGCACCACATTCAGTGGGCGGAGGCATAATTATATTCAACAATTCAAACTCAGCTAATTAAATGAATGTAACTTGGTTTTACTTGTACTTGAGAAAGTATATGAATGTGTTTTGGGTAATAAAGAGATTTTACAGCATATTAGGCACATCTTCCTTATGGCATGCTTCATATCATAAGCATCAAAGAAATACATTGAACATCTGCACTAACATTTCATACAAAAAGTAGTACGTTTTAACTTACGAGTCTGTCATGATACACAAGGCTATAAAATGTTCTTAGGTTGACTTTTTGAAAGTCTTTGTGATTGTGTTTTCCATTGCTCGTTGTTAGTGTTTAGATGGAACTGTATTATTCTCCTCATCAGACCAGTAATAGTCAGCTTCACCTTCATCAGAATCCACGTCCTGGACAGGATCAACCTGGAATGCTTCGGATATTCTTGGAGTGACAGCCATAGTCCGGGTTCTTGACTGCTTTGGTCTTACCTGTGCAACAAGAACAGAGATGTGATATTAGTATGAAAGATAAACACGGCATAGAATCACATCTTAGCGATATGAATCCTGAAATTATAAAGCACTTGATATATATTCTTTACAGTGTTCCACCCTTATCAGGGTTCCCAGCATTTCACAAAAACAAAAATTCCCTAATTTACCCCTGCTTTTCCATTCTATGGAGTTTTCAAATTCCAAGATAATTCTTTCAACCTATTTCCAGCTTGAAATGCCTTCATCCAGTGGATATGCTGTTTGGACTCGAGACAAAATATAAGAAACTGACTACAATTTTTTTTTTTTTTTTTTTTTTTTTTGGGGGGGGGGGGGGCCAATGAAACTCTTTGATTTTTCCTGATTACAGTGATTTTTCTCAAATTACCAGACAGACTAGAAGAATTTTCGACTGCGCATGGTCGGAATTTATGCCTCCGCCAACAACAGATTGGAAATGTATGGCATATATGTACACTTTGGTTACTTGGTTAGTGTTGAAAGTATTAATGACCAAACATCGTTGGTTAAATAATGACAAAGAAACATATTTGTTTGGGAAGCTGTTTTTAACCATCACATTGGTTTGATCGACCACCTGGAGATTGGTTGTGTTTTTGACCAATTTTATTGGTTGAAAATGGTGACCAATTTTGGATTGGTTATTGTCAATATGTTGGTTAGATATGCACCAATAGATGTGGTTTGAATCGACTCATATTTTGGTCATTTTGAGCAATCATTTTTGGAGTATTCATGTTGATTCCCCCCCCCCCCCCCCTTTTTTATACATCAATGAGCATGCGGATACTGCGATACCTTTGACCTTGACTTTGGTCTTTGAGATCTCTAAATCAAATCATAGAATTGTTTCTCCAATATGCTTACATGACCCTAGATTGGAGTTGTTTCATCGCATGATTCATAGGTAATAGCAAGAACTACAGTCATGGAGTTGTAACTCAGTTATTAGAAGGTGAAAGCAGTGGAAAATCAGATTTACACTTTAAAAAAAAAAAAAAAAAAAAAAAAAAAAAAAAAAAAAAAAAAAATTATTGAACTCCATAACCTTGAACTTTAAACTCATGACCCCAAAATCTAAGCAGATCATTGCCCCTCCCATATGCATGCATGAGCCAAGTCTGAAGATGATCCGTCAAATGGTTCTTAAGTTATCACAAGAACAAGCCATTTCTATGTATTTTATTGAACTCAGTGACCTTGAACTTTAACCTCATGACCCCAAAATCTAATCAGACCATTGCCCCTCCCATATGCACACTCCAGCCAAGTCTGAAGTTGATCCGTCAATCAGTTTTTAAGTTGCAAGAACGAACCCATTTTCATGTAACATTTTTATGTATTCTATTGAACTCTGTGACCTTGAACTTTAACCTCCTGACCCCAAAATCTACTCAGACCATTGCCCCTCCCATATGCACACTCCAGCCAAGTCTGAAGTTGATCCGTCAAATGGTTCTTAAGTTATTGCAAGAACAAGCCATTTTAATGTATTTTATTGAACCCTGTGACCTTCAGCTTTAACCTCATGACCCCAAAATCTAATCAGCGCATTGCCCCTCCCATATGCACACTCCAGCCAAGTCTGAAGTTGATCAGTCAATCGGTTTTTAAGTTATCGCAAGAACAAACCATTTTTATGTATTCTATTGAACTATATGACCTTAAACTTTAACCTCATGACCCCAAAATCTAATCAGCGCATCGCCCCTCCCATGTGCACACTCAAGCCAAGTCTGAAGTTGATTCGTCAATCGGTTTTTAAGTTATCGCGAGAACAAAACCCGTACGGACGTACGGACGGACGGACGGACGACCCGAAAACATAATGCCTACGGTGGGCGGAGGCATAAAAATAGGGAACTCATTTTCACGGTTTCCCCTATTTCCCAGGAGAGCTGGAACCCTGCTTATAAAAATCCTTAACTTTGCATCTAATTACTCTGAACAGTATGACAGAGGGCAAAGGTCACGCTAAAGTTTTCTCAACCATATAAACCAAAGGTACATCAACACTTGTACCTTCCACAGAATTTTTTACTGAGATATTCCAACTAAAGCTTGAACATTATTGAAAAGACTTTCAAGAAATCAACGTCAGGGCCATGTTAATAACTTAGTGCATTGCTTGTTAGAATGTGTGATCTTTACAAGCACTTTTTTAATATATATATCCCCGACATAATTTCTCGAGGCAATAAAACAAGATAATGAAATGCCTCTAGAGTGAAATACCTGAAAGTTCTTGTGACCATATGCTTGATCCACAAATGAAAGATTATTGTAAAATGCTTAACCACAAATTGGAGCTCTTCACGTTATTAATATTTCATAAAATCAAAGGAAGTTAAAAACTTTAGAGAGTTATAAATGGCTTAATCCACAGCAAACGGGAACTGGGTAGACTCTGTATTAAGCCTATGAGAATCAGAGAATTCAGTAGTCATAGGGTCAAGAAAAATAAACTTGCCTTGAGAGTTGGACTCGTGTTGAGTGCAGGCTCAGGACCCTTCTTCACTCTTCGACCAGCTCTTTTCTTCTGCATGCCAAAGATGTACTTATCCATGTGTTTCCTTTTGAGATACAAAGAGACATAGAGCAGAAATGAACCAGCTTGAATTAAAAAAAACCACTTAATTGCATTCAAAACCATGCAGAATTTCAGGACTTTTCCATGGCTTTGCATTGATAAAATTTGAAAAATCCATGACCTTTTCACTCGGCAAGGTCATATTAATTTGGGAACCTATGTGCCCTGTGCCTGCGAAGATGGATTCGTATTCATAGATATTTCTTTGATTAATATTGAGTGTCAGCTCATTTCATTACTAAAATACAAAAAGAATTGTCCGTTACTAAAAATAAACACATTTCATATTTACATTCATAAAAAATAATTAGAGTTGAATATTAATTAGCCTACATTACACTGTGCAAAATGATATATGAGAATTTCAAAATTAAAGCCAGAATTGGCCTTGTGGAACAAGTCAACTTCTTCCATTACTTTTAATAGTTTTCATTCTTTTTACAACATATCCAGGTCTGGAATCACGTTTTCAAATTTCTGTAACAGCTGGAACCCTGTATAGTGTATACATTATCATATTATCAGAAATTCGTTCATCAGAATCACTACTTAAAACTAGTCTATGTGGTTTAATTGTTACCAAAATCATTAAAAAAATGAACTGACCTTTCAACAGAATACAAGAGCCCAGGGGTTAGGGCAGTGGAATGCGGAGTCTTCTTCCCAGACAAGGGGGCAAGGAGATTGTGGAACCGTGTACTGGGCGTCTTCAAACGGGCAGAGCCTGGAGTCTTGGCCATCATTCCTCCATCGTCATCTTCTTCCTCTTCCCCAAGATCAAGGTTAAACAAGGGCTAATCAAGAGAATTTCAAAAAAATTTATGAAAAAATAAGGGGCTTAACACTTTGCATGCATTGCCTATGTGTTGATTTTTTCTTTCCTCTATACAGTGTCTCATGAATGTGTTAACCTACGTGAGACTGTGATCTGTTCATGGAAACAGATGGACACAACAAATGCAGATATTTCCACATACAGTATTGTAATAGCTGCCATTGTACAACAAATGCAGAGATTTCCGTGTACAGTATTGTAATAGTTGGTTTGGTTTGTTTCTGATTGTTCGTGGGTTCTAAGCAACATGATTGTGACTTCACAAATGATGAATTCAGACGGGTATTTAACAGGTTATAGTCAAACGTTTAATCATCGTATCAGATTGTTGATTTGTCTAGAGGGGGTGCTCTTGCACCATGCGCTAAATTACAAGTATGTCCAGCTTTAAATTGCATAATTGCAGTAGATTATCTGAAGGTATCACTGACAAATGAGGAAAGATTTGTGCAAGTATGGACATGTATGTAGTTTAACAAAATGTGTAGTTGAAAGAGAGAGGCAAGAGTACAAGTCAAATGATATTGACAATCAAAAGTTCTTTTCCTCTTGCAACACACTAAACGCTAATATTTTGGCTTACAACTTTTGAAAATGCCCTTTCTAGTATTTAACAAGTGGAGCATAATTCAACCAGCAAGAAGAATCTTTGATGTTTGTGACATGGTTTGTCAACCTTCATACAAATGCAATGTTACTGTTGTATACTTTTTTGTACCAATAAACAAAGAGGATGGATGAAAAAAATGTGTTTCGGGAAAGTATAAGTCTCTGCAAATCTCACGATCTGATTTCGGCCAGATTTTTTGCATATTTACTTATGGTTTTAGAAATGAAGAAATGAAATTGCGAATTCTTTCTGATTGCTGTTCAAAATATTCATGTACCAGTACATAGTGAAATCTAAATTTTTTGCATATTTACTTATGGTTTTAGAAATGAAGAACTGAAATTACAAATTCTTCCTGATTGCTGTGCTAAATATTCATGCACATAGTGAAATCAAGGCCCTGTAATCAGGGCCCTGTTTCATAAAACTAGCTACTGATAACAACACAAATCTATGACAAATTTGCTCTCAGCCAATCGAATTCACTTATTTCAGTAGCTTATAACAGTTATTGTAAATTGTTATTGATAACAAGTTCTATGAGACAGGACCCTGAATTGAAGGATACTGTAATCCATCCAGAAGAAAGGAAGGTCCAATTGCTCCAAACTGATGTCAGATCAGTTTACAAAACTGTCCCTGAATCTAAATAATTGGCCTTTCTGTTGAGTAAAAGGCATACCATGCTCCACAATTTCAATTATGCTATTCCTATGACGACTTGGAACCATATCGAGGAACATTTTACACTGTTCTTCAATACTAGTAAATTAACAAAAATTTGTTTAAAAGGTCTTTCCAAAGTCTTTTCATAATCCAATCAAATGTGTGCCTTAAAGGACCTGATAATGTCTAATGCAGAACTGATTATGTCTAAATTCAAATTCTGAATAATTGGACTGGGGTTTAGTCATCTTGGTCCTACCATTGTGGTCTTTCGTTGCTTCTTGAATGGTGTAGACTCAAAGAGATCCTCTTCAGATGCCTGGTTATGTTGCTGGATGAGTTCTCTGAGCTGCCTCTTCCTTCTCATTGTACCCTTGGCAGCCGTCAGGACAACAGGCTCTACAAAACAAGGTGACACAACACAAAACAAGACAAAACAGAAATGTGAACAACTGTCCAAAACTAATAGTGCAAACCACTCCTGATCTTCACTAAAGCATAAGACTGAGAAAGAAACAAAACAAAAAAGAAACAAAAACAAACTACAAACAAAAACTGAGAAAAAAATAGGAAAAACTGTAGAGTTCTGAAAGAAAGTACTCCTGTTTTCTTACATGTCCTACACAAAGTATAAATTTCTCTAACAATATACCTTGAAGGAAACTGAATTTAGATAAGATGGACAAACAACAAACATATAATGGAATTGCTTCAGACATTCCAGTTTTTTTTTACAGGAACAAAAAATAGAAAAGATTTTAGCACAATGGCTGTAGGATATATCGTGAAAAAATACATTGGAGTGGGGGTGAGTGATTTACTGTAAAACCAGAAACGTTGGCGACATGAAACTTTTGCGTGGTAAACAAAAGCCATTTTCATATCCAGACACTTTCCAATTGCAAAAGTTCAATCAGTTGTAATTCAATAATTTCAAGGGATGAATCTTTCGCGAGTGGTTCAGACTTGCGAAACTTGCTAACATTAAATGCACATGAAAGTTTCTGGGCACTGTTTCATAAAACTTGTCGTAAATGACAAGTTGCAATAACTGTTATAAGCTACTGAAATCCTTGCATCTGATTGGCTGAGAGCAAATGTGTCAGTAAAAATCACCGACAAGACACCTGATGAAATGCCCCCCCCCCCAGGTTTTACATTAAAAAGGCTCCTGTGAACAATTTTCTTTTCTTTTCAATAGAACTGTGTTAGCATCAAGCTGATACATTTTGCAATCTGGCTGCTCTTCTTGATATTCTTAGAAGTACCTTTAGTGGTACCCCAGAGTAAATCCCCCAAATAACTCCTGTGAACAAAATATATATATATTATATTTTTTTTTTTTTGCGGGAACTATGTCACGCATGCAGTTGGTACCTTTTGCAACCTGGTTGCTCTCCTTGTTATCTTTAGAGGTACCATTAGTGGTACCCTTAGACTGGTTGGATGCCTTGGTAGTCCCCTCTAGCTTGGCCTGGTGTGCCTGCTGACATTCCCATTCTGTCCTGGTCCCAACGGATGATGCAACCCGGTGCCAGAACTGCTTGGAACTCGGTGGGATCATCTTCAAAGCTCTGTAAAACACACATGAATACATAAGCAGTCTGTGATGATATGGCCGGTTACAGAAAAAAAATAGGAAAGTCATGTTTTATTCATTAGTCTCTGCTCATGAAGTATGAACATTCTACAGAATTCAAGCAGGAAAGGAAAATAAAATGCTATTTTTCATAGGAGAGTGTAGTGTGGCAAAAAGTAAATGCAGTTCAATTCAATTCTATCCCATACTTCACAAATTATATCTCTTACACAACATCATTTTACCTAAAAACACAAGAGTAAATGTTCAATTTATTCAAAGGTTTTGCACAATCCTTCAGTTTAAAGACCCTTGACTCCAGTAAAGAAACAGATGAAAGCTGAGAGTAACTAACTCCAAAAACTCAAAAATTTATATTTTACTTGATGAATAGCAAGATACTCACAACACTGTGCTACTGCAAATTTTGTTCCCCTCAGTAGTATTAAAGGAAATGAGTGTAAAAAGAAAGATCCCTATTTGAGATTTCATTATAATTTTGTTTTCTACATATTCTTAATAATTCGATGTTCCTATGTGACAGATTGTTGGATCAGTTTTCTAATACACATCTATTTTAAAATTTGTCTTAATAAAAAAAAAAAGATGAATCCAATAACACAGTACCTCTTCATTACTCTATTGCCACTGCTGTACACAACAATATCTGGAACAAAAAAACCCCCTCATTTTAAAAGACTCGGTACACTGCTTCAGAAGAATATGACAGCAAAATAAAGTGACAAAAGCTTGGTGCTTGTTAAAGATAACACACAGATCACAGAGTACATGTGGGCCTCTTACAGACAGCTATTTTTTTTCTGCCCTCACTTACTATTCATTTACATGAGAAATTGTATTTATCTTACGGAGAATTACATGTTATGTTTGCATGGGGTTTAACAAAGTTTAATGTCTTACCTCTGGAGACGATGGATCTCATCAGGCTTCCATTTGTCACTGTTCTCCTCCAATTGGTTGTTCTCTTCTTGCTGAGGACAACTCTTCTGAATTCTCTTTGATCTCCGAGACTTCGGTGCTTCTTTGGTCTGTTTGCCCTTTGTTTGTTCAGCCTTGTCTTGTTTACCTGCTCCAGAGCTACCCACATTTTTTATCCTTGTATTGGAATCATTATCCTTGTATTTCTGCAGAACGACAGATGGAAGCATATTTGAACCAAGTAGTACTTTTTCACTGCCTTTAGAGGACCTTTTCCGTTTCTCCCTCAACTTGATTCCGTTACTACGGTTCGAGACAGAATGACCTTTACTAGACAAGGAGCTGTTCTTCTCTCTTCCTTCAGGAGCCGAAGCGGAGCTTTCATTCATAAAGTCTTCATCATCACTGATATTGAAACTGTTTTCTCGTCTCTCATGTCCTGCAGGTGATGAGGAACTCATACTGGCTGCATGCGAGTGTCTTCTTCTGCTTTGATTTGATTTCCTGCGCTGATGATGCTGCTTCACAACTCCCATGACAGCACCGTACAGATCATACGGATGGCTGCCGTTAGCTGTGTCCCTATCAACTCCACTAACAGGAGATGACATGTCTGAGCCAAAATATACACCGGTTCCACTAGCAGATCCTGACCTTAACCGCGAGTTATGGTCAGAGGCATCCAAAGTTGTCCTGGGTGATCTTCGAAGACTTCCCTGCTTTAGACCATGCGACAATGCTTCAGGGCTGCATTCTTTACCATCTTCTTTCATAGTTTTGGATGTGTCTTCACTTCTTTCAGGTTTTGCATTCTCAGCTGTCTTTTGTCTTTGTGTTCTTTCTGGCAGGGTATCCTCACTTCCACTTTCCTGGAAACTACTGTCTCTGTTGGAGGTTGTGCGCTTTGACTTCCCTGGATGTCTCCTGCTGCTTGGTGTCTCCTTTCTAGTATAAAGCCTTTTTGCTCTCTAAAAGACCAAACATATTGAAATGAACTGAACTGAATTAAAGTGAATTGGATTGAATTGAATTTATTGATTCATTAGTCATTACAACAGAAGTTTGTCTTCATTTGGTAAATTTTACAACACTACAGTTAACACAAAAAAAATTAAGTACACAGAAAAGTGTACTGTACAGCATAAACCAAAAATTAGAAGAAATTGCAAATGAGCCTTGAAAGAAATTGTGGAATAGTAAAGAATACAAGAAAAAGTAAATAACTTTTCCTGATACCTTCTCACTGTGTGAAGAACAAGACAATCCATGTATTTTACATTTAATTCAATTCAGGTATTATATTTGTGGGGGAAAAAGATAAAAGTTAAAATTTGAATCCCATCCGAACCCTCCCACACTCTACGACCTCATAACAGAACTGTAGTACAAATGTATCATGTTTGGGACAAAGGAAAGCTTGAAATATTGATAGAAACAGGTAATGACCAGTTCACACAACAGGAAATAGATCTGCCCCACAGCTTCTAAAAGGCAATTTCCATGTGCATTGAATAATTCACTCACACCAGACATAAGTGAAATAATGCATGTACAATCTCCCATGCAGCTGTGAAACTCGATTGGACACTGTGATATTGACCTAGCTTGCCCAATTCTCACAGAGCGTACTCTAAAAATGGAAATTTTCACGCGATTAACTTTTCACGCTCCGCCAAGTAAGGTGAATTTCACATGTTTTTAATTTCGCCAATGCGCTAGGCTCATGGGTGAAAGAATAAATAAACAAAATATTTGCATGTTTTTCTTTTTGTGCAAATTTCGTGCTGCGTGAAATGCGCAGAAATTTCCACACCCCGAAATATTCCACGTTTACAGTAATTAAAGGAAATTTATGATAATGATGGAGAGCTTTCCTTATAGAGCGATTTGACTGATGTCAGTGGAGGGGGTGCACATTATGTAAGATCTTTCGGTTGTAAAAGTGAAGGCAATCTTTGGTGACGGATAACCTCTGTTATCGGGTGACTACCCAGTGGTGTCTTATTTCCCATTAGAATCCACGCTTGTGTGTCTTTAAAGGAGAAGTCCACCCCGATTACAAGTTGGTTTTAAAAGAAGCAGAAAAATCAAAGAAACAGATCAGTGAAGGTTTCAGCAAAATACGATAAGAAAAAGAAAGTTATGAATGTTTGAAGTTGTAATCAATCAGACACAAATTGGCAACTCCGTGACGTATCTTGCGAGCTCCACTCCCATAAGCCCTGTACCCCCAAAATCATTAATTTCCATTTTCTCTAAAGAAAATATTCAATCATACATGCACCTTAGATATTTCATTGTTCATATGTTTTTACACAAACCTGTATGAAAAATATTTATTCCTTCATCAAATACTAAGAAAATGAGAATTTATAAAATTTTCTGTACTGAGCAAATGGGAGAGGAGCTCCCAAGATACGTCAAGGAGTTGCCAATTTGTGCTTGACAGGCTTGTGAATGGGGTTTCACAAAAAGAGCGGAAAGTTTCCGCCGCCATGATTCTCCCTATTATCATACAATATGACCACAAGCCAGCAAATTCTATTGCAACACACACAAATCACATCATTGTATACACAGACATTGTCACTCACACCACAAGAAAGTCCCATAGTTACCTCCAAAAATCCATCTAAAAAGCCTAATTCCACCGTCAAAATTGCGGCATCAGCGCCATATTTCCAAAGCACACGGGGCTTAAGTCCAATGCTAAGAAACAGGTTCGCTGTAAAAGCGTTATTAAATTTTTAAAAATGTGCGCATTTGTTGCGAGTTTTTTTGCTTATCGCAAGCTACAGGTGTGATGGTGTCGGCAAAAAAACAAATGAAAATCCACGACCCCCTGTATCTGCCGATACATTGACTTCACCCGACTTGTCTTCATTCGACCGAATGCGCCACGCGCAATGCCCGCAATGAACAACCAATAAAATAGCGGAAATTGAAATCGGGCAGAAGAATAAAAAAAGCGGATTTCCGCTAAAAAGCGGAGATTTCACAGGCCTGGCTTGATTGATTACAACTTCAAAAATTCATAACTTTCTTAATTCTTATTTGATTTTGCTCAAACCTTCACTAATCTGTTTTTCTCATTTTTATGCTTTTATTCAAATCAACGAAATACCAGGGTGGACTTTCCCTTTAAGTGAAAAGGAAAGCAGTTGCATTTTATAGAAATCTACCTTAAATTTAAAGTTGAGTTCTGGTCATACGATTACATTGTGAAAGAAACTGTCTCAAAGCAATTGGGAAAGGTTGATCATGTCTACACAAGAACTGGGGGGTGATTCACTAACAGCTAAAATTAATCCCAAATAAGAAAAAATCAATTTTAGGAACAATATCCATCCTAAGAGCGATATCGCTTTTAGTGACTGATTCACTAAGGTATTTGGGATTGATTCCAGCCTCTGAATTGATTTTAAGGTTGGGAGTGATCCGGATCGCTCCTAACAATCACAAACGGTCACTCCACTGCATGCCCGCCCGCGCCCCAACCTGGGCGCAGCTACGCTGTGCCTGCCTGCACGCCCATTGCCCTAGCCATAGGCCCTAGCCCTGTGTATGTCCAGTTGATGCGTGCGCGCAATTAATGCAGTAGCTAGGTAACGCGCACTAGCTACGCGCTAAGTAGAGAATTAGGTCGGGTGACTGAGGGGCGGTGACTGAAATTTGAGTACGTTGATTGGTTGGAATGAGTGCGCTCGTAAATATTCATTTGCGCTCATATATATTCATGATAAAATTGATTCCATCCTAAAAGCGATTTAGTGAATCAGTAAGGTGGAATTAATTTTAAGCTGGGAATGAAATCAATCCCGAAAATTGATTTTAGGAATGATATCTATCCCAGTTAGTGAATCACCCCCCTGGTGTATACTGTAAGGTTTTGGAATCATCAAAATGATAAGAAATTGACCCAATCTGCACACAGAAATGGGTATATGGGACTACACATACATGTAGCACTTAAAGGAGAATAAAACCCTGGGGAAAAATCAATTTTAATGAAAATAGAGGATAGAGAGAAGCAATTTAAAAAAAGTTCCATCAAAGTCGGTTACGAAATGAGAAAGTTATGAAAGTTTGAAAAGTCTTAATTTACTTTCTATTGCGATCCTCATATTGGCAATGTTGCTTCAAAGTGATAGGTTTAGTAGTACATCTCTCCATATATTTTGTACACAAAATTTCATATTTTCCCCATTATCTCTCAAGGTGCAGCTTGTCTCCTTCTTAGCTCAAGAAAATGAGAAAATGTATTTGACACAATATATGTTGAGTTCACAAGCAGCATCTTTAGAGATAATGGAGAAAATATGAAATTTTGTGTACAAAACATATGGAGAGTTGTACTACTAAACCTGTTACTTTGAAGCAACATTGCCAATTTGAGGATTGCCATAGAAAGTAAATTGAGACTTTTCAAACTTTCATAACCGATTTTGATGGAACTTTTTTTAAATTGCTTCTCTCTATCCTCTCCTTTCATTAAAATGGATATTCCCCAGGGTTTCATTTTCCTTTTATGCTTGGCCCGAACACTTCCGCTATTTCTCATCGTATTTTGAATATGCGGGCATTTGAAGAGCAATCCTTTTCAGGAAACATTTCTACTATGATGTTCTTCCAAAGTGATATAAAAGGAATGAGAAAGCTCGCAAATTATTTTTCACCTTTACCACAACTCAACCTTCTCTTTACATGCTTTTACAGTTTCAAGCAAAAACGATTGTTATTCAGTGTATAAAACAGGAAATCTGCCCCTATGTTTTTCCCTTTTGAGGCAATTGACCACATTTTGTGGTTTGGCTCAATAACTTTTGATTCAGAGCTCTAAAAAACATACCAGATGCAAGAGTAGAAAGAGCAAAAATTTCTGCACAAACTATGTCCATTTTTGTTGCATGACCAAATTGCGTTTGATGCCAGGAATTTCAAAAACAAGAATAATCTTTAAAATCCTTAAATTGGCAACACATTGAGAGATTCAAAATCATTGTTTTTTGGGGTTAAAATTGGCAAATTTTTCAACTTTTCGATAAAGGTTAAACCATGTACGTTGTTTTCAAAGACATTACATTTTATTAGAACCACGTAGCATTAAAAGAAAAATATTATTTTTGCCAATTTGAAGAACAAAATGTGACCAATTTAGCCAGTAAATAATTCCTGTCCTGAAAGGGTTAATGTCTATTTTGCAAATGCAAGAGCACAAAATGACTGTAAGTAAAAACAAAGTTTTATCTGTTGAAACATTATTAACTATTACTAAGTATTTGTTTTCCTTGTTTTCTTACTGCACATTACACTTGGAATTGATTTTGCATCCTAGCCCTGACTATGTTATGTAAGTATATATACTAGTTAGCGGCGGATCCAGGGGTTCGGGGTTGGGTGAAGACAAATCAAATTGGGCATACTCTGAATACACAACTGAACAGAAACATTAGCATATTATTGTTATCATTGTTATTATTGTTATTGTAATTATTATTATTAATATTATTATTAATAATATCAGTATTATTACTCTTTTAATTATTTATCATTATTATTATCATTATTATCATCATCATCATCATCATCAGATACCTGTGATATGTCAATGGAGCCTTTAACACTTGGCCTTGTAGCAGACACAGGAGTATAATCAATAGACCCTTCCAGGAGTTCTGCAGTGCCATCCATGTACAGCAGGGTTCGTTGTCTCTGCCCTCTCCAGTACTGAAGGGGCGGCAGGACCTTTCTTCCACTCTTTGTGGTTCTTATCTCATTCACGCTGACAAATGAGGGGGTGACAGCTACAGCTGAAATTAGAGAAATAATAATAATACAGCTTGAATTATAATAATATAATAATAATGGCTACTTATATAGCGCTCATATCTGTCACGCAGTGACGCTCATGGCGCTTAGACATTATTACCCTGGTTATAGCCGCCAAAGTAACTAGCGCTCAAGCATATCAGGTACCCATTTACACCTGGGTGGAGAGTGGCAAACGTAGATTAGAGTCTTGCCAAAGGACCTTAGTGCTGTGGTGGGATTCGAACCCCGTACCTTGTGATCTGCAGTACGGTGACTTATCCACTAGACCACAACACCTCTACTTAGAGAAATAATACTACTACAGCTGGAATTACAGAAATAATAATACTACAGCAATACTACAGCTGGAATTAGAGAAATAACACTACTACAGCTGGAATTATAGAAATAATTAATACTACAGCTGGAATTACAGAAATAATAATACTACAGCTGGAATTACACAAATAATACTACTACTGCTGGAATTAGAGAAATAATAATGTGAACAACAGAAAATTTTTGCTATATGTGTATGATTTTTTTTTCTGCAGAATTGAAATAATGCATTACATAATTACATATAAAACTGAAAATCGTCTCTGACTCAAAGAGTGTAAACATGTAAACCCATATACTTCTGTCTTATGGCGCTATTAATTCATGAATGACGTTCAGTACTTACTACTTGCACTTTCCTCTCTTTTCGCTTTTTCACTCTCCCAATCTTTTTTCTTTCTCATCTCTATGTCTTTCTATTGCAAATTATATGTCAATTCATTGCCTAGCATTCGATACTAAATTGAAACCAGTTCCTTGAGTAGGGGTATGTTGTTATAGGGAGGGTCTGCCCTGGTATTGAGTTGATTTGGATATGGGGGGGGGGGGGGCAGGATTGAAGAAGCAGATTAGTGGGGATTTGGGCAGGGTCTGACGGGGGGGGGGGGCGGGTGAGAGGGTTGTGGGTTTATGGAGTTGTGGTTGATCGGACGATGAAGCTACAAGCTTCATGACCGGACGCAGGTTGAAGGCTCTGTGACGTGTCTTGCGGGCTCCTCTCCCACTGTCTCAGTGCGGAAGATCTCCTGCACTTTCGTTTTCTAACTTTCTGATGGAGGGGTGGGTTTGTTTCATGCAGGTTTTGTGTGGATGCATGTATCAAAGTGGTGATTGTGTCTGGGGTGCATGTGTGGCTGGGTGTTTCTTTGGAGGGGATGGAGATTGGTATTTTTTGGGCGTGAGGCAAGTGGGAGGGGGGCTCGTGGGATGCGTCACGGAGTTGCCGATTTGTGTTTGATTGGTTGCAGCTTTGAATATTCATGGTTTTCCTGTTTCTTGTCGTTTTTGCTCGGGCCTTCACGGGTCTGTTTCTTATATTGTTCTGCTTCTTTTGGGAATGGCTTGTGATCAGGTTGGACTTACCCTTTCATGCGACTTTGCATAATGTAGTCTATACTATTATTACCTATATAATTTTATATGAATGTATGTTTTTGCTCAATATTTAGTCATTATCTGCTGTTACTCCTGTATTTCTCTTAATTCTGCATAATTTATCCTGTTTATATTCTCTCTCTTTCTCTTTCTCTACTCCCTCTTCTTAGAACTCATTCACTTTCTTCCTCACTTCTCATCTCCTTTCTCTATCATTCTCTTTCCCCTTTTGTCCTCTCACAATGCTTTCAATGCCATGCATGCCTGTCTAGTCACCCGCTATTGTGTTAAAGCCACGGTATCCCAACCGCCCGCTGCTGTTTGGGTCGGGCGATCCCTGGTTTGCCTGACCTAGCAGTGGCTGTGGTTTTGAAGTGTAGTTTGACAGCTTGGGTTGCAGTGGCTTGCATGGTTTTTATGGGGGGGGGGGGATAGCCCGTCTCTATGTGAGCAGGCATGCATGGTTTGAAGGCGTTGCGGGTGTGACACTATTGTGCAATCTCACATTAATGTCTATTATTATGTTATGTGTTATTTACTTTGTGTACGCATATTCATCATTCATGTATTTTCATGATTACTGTTTTTGTTGTTTTGATATTACTGTGATGTAAAAATCCCATGTCAAATTTCCTTATTATTTTATTTGGACGAATAAAGAAAGAACTTAATTTAATTATTTTTTTTTGTTTTTTTTTTTTTGGTCTAGATCTACTGTAATTGCCTGTTTTATATTACATTTGTCATTAAAAGACTGAGACCTGTTAAATATCCTGGCAGTGTTGGGGTAAAAAATTCCACATTTCCTAACACATCTTATCTGGAATCTTGAGCAGGTAACTTTCATTAGGAGTTGTAATATCATTTAGATATGAGATAACAAGATCTCTACAAACCCTAGTAAGTAGTCTAAAAATAACTTTAAAAAAAAAAATATATTGTAAGCATTTGACTTTAATAACCATCAAAGGCTATTCTACAAAGATACATAGTAAAATGGTCAATGCCTATCATATGCAGGGGTCAACAGTACCAAAGGAAAAGACCACCCCTCCTCAATTTCAACAAGTGTTCAAATACTGCAGGAAAATTCAGCCTACCCCTGCAAAATGTCACAATTGTCAGTTTCATTACAGCCAGTACCGGTAGATGGGATCGAATGGTTCCGCCGTATGTGCGGTTCAATCACAAGAAGCTGAAAACAGGGGAGCGTTTCATCAAGCATTTTGTCGGTGATTTTTACCGACAACTGTTATAAGCTACTGAAATCCTTGCATCTGATTGGCTGAGAGCAAATTTGTCAGTAAAAATCACTGACAAAACGCTTGATGAAACGCTGCCCAGGAAGGATTTCTTACCCTCTCTCTTTCGGGTCACAGGAGTCGTGTCTGGAACTTTGCTTGAAGTTTGCATCACAGGAGTTTTCTTCTCTGCTGGCCCCTTTTCTTTCTTCAGAGTATTGGGTGTTTTATGTTTGGTCTGTTTCACAGGATTGATGCCTCGCACATCATCTGTCTTGGTTGGCTCTGTGTCTGTGGACTCTGCAACAGCCCCTTCTAATTTCCTGCATGATTCCCAACAGGACAATTATCTTATTTACGAATTCGGAAATTCCATAATGAAACTTCTTTTTAAAAGTTTGTTAAACTAATATCAATCAATATTTTTCTTTTGTGTTCAACAAATATCTTCAGTACAAAATGCAGGACATAATCTTCCAGCAACTTGATTAGCTAAAATGATAGAAATTAAGAAAAATTTGACAAAGTATATGGGTAATTCTGTCACAGATATTTTTTTAGTGTTTGACCCTTTCAGTGGGTAAGAAATGGTATTTAAAAAATGTCCCTATGTTATCAAGTGTATCGTCTGATCCTAGAAATTAGAGGGGAACATTACACTATTCCATGCTATGCAAAAGAAGAGCAATGAAGTTACGTAATACCATTACTGATCATGTGGTATTATCCAACTGTCAATGCAACCCTACTGGTTAAAGGGAGGTGGGGGGGGGGGGACCACATCTTCTAAGATCTTTGCTGGACCACTTCTTCACAAAATGTTCAATCAAAATAAAATGGACATGTTAAAGAGAAGTCGGAGTTCCGGTAAGGGTAAAAAAAAAATTTTGTGAGCTTTCTCATCCTTGTTAGGTCAGTTTGGAAGACTATCATAGTAGAAATGTCCCCTAAATAAGACTGCTCTTCAAATGCTCTCATATTCGAAATGTGAAGAGAAATAGCTTACGTTTTCAGGCCGAACAGTCATGAAACGTGTGTGTAGTCCCATATACCCATTTCTGTGTGAAGTGCATGTGTTTTTCAGCGGGATTGAGACAATTTCTTATCATTCTAATGATTCCCAAACCTCACAGTATACACCAATTCTTATGGAGACATGAGCAACCTTTCCCAACTGCTTTGAGACAGTTTCTTTGACAATGTGATTGCATGACCAGAAATCAACCTTATCTTTAAGATCATTCCTCAGTAGTTGATTTATTAAGAACTAGTAGATTTTCCACACTACCATTATTAATGAAAAAAAATTTGCACATTTTACATGTTATCGATACTCCCTATATATGAACCATAGGTCAGATTGCTAGCAAAAGGGCAAGGTTATTTTGTTCATGTAATTATCAATAATAAAATTTAAAAAAAAATTATTGGTCAGATACTGTTTTCATTTAAAAGGACAAATGAAATGATTGTGATCCATACTCACTTGCCGGATTGCTCCACTGCTTCTTCAACTAAATATGCTTTCCATTTAGCTGGAAAACCCTTCTGAAAGCGACGCAAAAACTTCTTAGAAAATCCTACAGACAGAAGTACAGGGAGAGAACATGGAAGAATGCTGGTACCTGAGACCCCTTTCACACTCCCTGTTAGACCGCTCCAAGTTAGACTGCTCTAGAGGAACGGTTCTTGAAGAACGGTATGACTGCTTTCACACTCCGTGCATTTTTTATGTCTCAAATCGCTCAACGAGTCAAAGTGATCTTGTTGCTATGGCAGCTCAGGTCAGCGGGTCAATTTTTTTGCGCGGAATTCAAACCGTATACTGCCTGCCTGATGCACTTCCCGCGCAACACACACACACTCACTTCCGGTTGAAGTACGCTTTAGGATCGCTTTCGCTTTCACACTGCACGTTAGAGCGGTCTAACTAAGAACCGTTCCTCAAGACCACCTCCCGAGGTGGTCTTCTGGGGCGCTCCAGAAGAACGTTTCCTGGACAACTTTAGCATTCACACTCACCTCAGAACCGCTCCTGAGGAACGGGTCTTAGTTAGACCGCTCTAACGAAGTGAGTGTGAAAGGGGTCTGATTTACAACACTACTTGAGAGGTGACTGAGAGGAAATAAGTTATCTTTTTATCATTTTATTCATCAGGATGGTTAAAAGCAAGCAACAGAAAACAAGTATACAACACATAAAGACTTGAAAGGGATTACAAAAAAGAAAGGATATATATGGTGATGTTCATTCCACATGCATGAAACTGAATTCCAAGCTTTTTGAAAGGCATGGATTTGTGCTGTTCCCACTGACTGGTATAACCATTTAGGGTCTGGTAAGACACACTTGCTATCACATTAAAATTTAGAAATAATTGGTTCTTGCACATGGAAGGCTTTAACATCAAAATAAAGTCAGTAACAAAATCATTTGGAAAATTTTGCAATATATTGTGTTTCAAATGGGGAAAAAAATACTTCTGAATTTCTTACATTTTATTTCATATTAATGAAAGATTATATTCTGCTCTCTGTTGAAAAAAAAAGAAAAAAGAAATAAAGTCATATCTCTTCAAGATAATATTGTTTGTTTTTAAAGGAGAATGACCCCCCCCCCCAATAAATGCATTTGAATAGAAGTAGGAAAATCAAAGAAGCATATCAGTGAAAGGTTGAGGAAAACGCCTGCACGCACGGAAAACACAGTTTTGAGAAAAACGCGATTAAAAAATATGCTTCATTTTGCAGCCGCATTCTGAAGTGCTTAATAATCCAAACATCTTCTAAATTTCACCAAATGACAAAATAACACTTTAAGAATCATCATTGTAAATTTTATTACCAATAGTGCTAAACTTTCACAGATATGAACACATTTTCTGTTCACGACCTTCTGCTGGGAAGAAATTACGCGAAATCAGTGTTTTTTTCTTCCCGGCAAAAGGGCGCGAACAATGTTCGCGTCACATACACGGCTATGCGCAAGAGGCTTCGCGTCCTTCTTCCGGGCAAAATGGGCTTACGTCGCGCAGATTTTCTTCCCGGTAAAAGGGCGCGAACAATGTTCCGTTGATCGCGCCCTTTTGCCGGGAAGAAAAACACTTGATTTCGCGTAATTTGTTCCCAGCAGAAAGTCGTGAACGGAAAATGTATTCATATCTTTAAAAGTTTATCACCATTGGTAACAATATTTACACTGATGATTCTGGAAGTGTTATTTTATCATTTGGTGAAATTTAGAAGATGTTTCGATAATTAATTATTTCAGAATGCGGCTGCAAAATGAAGCATAATAGTCAATCGCGGTTTTCTCGAAACGGTGTTTTCAGTGCGCGCACAGGCGTTCGCGCCCTTTTGCCGGGAAGGATTTTTGTATTTGGCTGCCCACGCCATTTTCATTTTCGTGTATTATGTAACAATTAAGGCATTATATGAGTTGAGAAGCATATCAATCGAAAGGCCTTTTAATTCTCTATCATATATTACCGAAAACTCAAAATCGAAAATTTTGTCATTTTTTCCGTTCGCGCCCTTCTTCCGGGCACACGACGATATTATATTATTGAGTCAACTTTTACTCCTCCCCACCCCAACCCAAAAATAGCAGACTGTCTGCTATACATGCAGTCAGGACAACTGGCTTGATTTTCTTATAATTCTTTCCTCATGGCACAGCTATATACATTTTCTTCCAATTCGTTTTTAGGTGTGAGAATTTATTTTGTTAATATAACAAGAACTAAAGAATACGGAGCGAGTCGGGAAAAAAAAAAGGACACTTCAAAACAACCTACTGTTTTAACAGTGAATGGGGAATATGTATTTATTTGACGTTTGGTTAAATATCATCCCATGAATATGGTACCAAAAGAAGCGGGGAAAGTATTCTTTGAAATACATGTCAAACAAGAGTTGTACAACACATGCTCCGGCAACAATAAGCCAGTTCGCAATTACAATTTGCACATGTGCTGATATTTTAGGTCATTTGTACAGAGTACAGTTGACCTATATACGCTGTCATTTTGTACACACCATGATGCACACACCAGGGGCCTGTTTCTCGAAACCGTCATATGTCTAAGTTCTTAACTAAGTCAGCGCTAGTTCTCTAGTTGTCCGCTATGTGTTTCACGAAGCCGTCTTTACCAAGATGCATGACAACTTCCTGACTAAGGACTTATGACGCCTCCAACCCTGTAATATCTTTTTTAGTAGACGTACAGCGCCATCACATGTTATTTATTGGGTAGATTATGGTAAGCAAAAAGTGACACTACATACTTCTATGCAACTCTTTCTACGCATTCACTTTATCTGGAATTTATCCATGTTTATATTATGAAAATTATATAAAATACACAGTGTTTTTGTTCAAGGCTTGTCTCCACTTAACTCTAGTGAATCAACACTCTTTCCACATTCTAATGGATAAAAAAAAAAAAAACACAAACAAACAAACAAACAACAGTCTAATTGAGGTCATTTCAATATGAAAGGAACCTTTTTTCAAATGAAAAAGAAAACCATAATAAAAACGATAACAATAATAGACTGACAGGAGATAGGCCTGTATCAAAATGTGGTGGGATTTGAAAAAAAAAGGGTTAAACCAAAACTTGTCAAATTAATCCCATCATTGGAAACTGGAAAAAAAAAAAGAAAAAAAAAAAACTATTGACAAATAAACATTGGGCAAGAAAAAATACAAGCCTTACTGATAAGCAATGGGAACTTGGGAAGTATTATAACCTAGAAAAAATATAAATTCATAACTGTTGCTAGGTATGTTTTATGTCAAAATGAATTTAGTAAGTCTCTTAACTTCTGATTGGAAAGCTATTTTACGATATGGGTCCTTCATATCTGATCAATTAGCATGAAAAATGACGTGCTACCATAATAAACTTGAAAATCACATGTTACGTCTTATATAATAATTACAAGAGTGCTTTTTGTGTTAAAACAAATAATTGGGCGATCTTCGTAAATGATTTCTATAAAGATTTCTTTGGTGAACTAAAATCCGACAAGGGAACTGTAATATGACACGGTAGGCCAGCCATAGTCAACGGCATATTCTCTGGTTTTCAGACCCATATCAGTGTAAACATAGATTATATCAACGATTTTTAAAATGAATGCTTTGAAATATACGTGTTTAAACTTATAATATGAATATTTTTGTAATTTCCATATCAATACTCAAGCCCAAAAACATTATGTAAAACATTCAAAGCATATTATTATTACAATGAAAATATATGGGTTTATTTTTATAAACTATCAAATCACGACATCCGGGGGGTACCTATCCAACGTAAAACTGGCTCACCGATCATGAAATCAATCACTCATATTTTTCATTTTACAAGCGAATCCATCATGTAATTTACATAATTTAAAAATTATTTGGCATCTATTATACCCTTCTACATTTTCTATTTTCTTTTATTCCCTAATTCATTCAAATATTTGCAGTTGAGTTAAATTTAACTTTTAAAAATATAGTGTAATTGCAACCAAGGCTACGTGTCGGCTCCTATTCTCGCCGATAGTATCGATATCACGAGATGTCTAGCTAGTTAGCTCTTCGTGAAACAGTTTAGGAAGATCATGGACATCTCCGTAGTTGGCGGATAAAGTTATGACTGTCTTGTCGTTGGTTTCGAGAAACAGGCCCCAGTATGATTGTATTTGTTAAAGGGAAGGTCGAGTTCTGGGAAAGGTAAAAATTAATTTATGAGCTTTCTCATTCTTATTATGTTAGTTTGGAAGATTATCATAGTAGATACGTCCCCTGAAAAGGATTGCTCTTTAAATGCCATCACATTCAAAATACGACAAGAAACAGCTAAAATGTTCAGGCCGAACATTTGTGTGTTGTCCCATATGCACATTTCTGTGCGCAGTGCATGTGACTTTCAGCAGGACTGAGTCAATTTCTTATCATTTTGATGATTCCAAAACCTTACAGCCTACACTAATTCTTATGTGCTATATAATCAACCTTTCCCAATTGCTTTGAGACAGTTTCTTTCACAATTCAATCTCATGACCAGAACTCAACTTTATCTTTAAACAAGTAGAGCGTCCACCAAAACAGATGCGCATGCACGTACAAATTGGGGTCGTTTCAGGGTCATTTGTACCATGTACTAATTACAAACTGGCTTATTGCTCCGTGTCAATTCTGAACACTAGCTGAATTCCTTGTATCAACCCTGGACCAAATACTATACCTAATCCTAACCCTAACCCTAATCCTAACTTTAAACCGAGTTGCACCCCTAACCTTAGCCCTATATTTTTGACGAAATAAAGCCTGGAGCAAATGTCACTGGAGAACATGTCGGAGCAGCCAAATAAGTCCATATTTACAAGTTTTTTTTTTCTGAGTCACACTGTACATTTAAGACCTTTTTTTTATTTAACAAAATGGCTGAAACTCACCTTGATCCATTGCCAATAGTTTATTGATGTTGCCATGGAGACGATACCTCGATCCAGATGAGGTTTCCAGGAGGCAGGAGGAGATCCGTTTGAAAATGGCCGTACTGTGCCAGAAAGATCCCTCTGGGTCCTCCCTGTATGATGACACATAAAAGTATGATTATTTCACCTTGTACACAATTCAACCATAACAAAGCACTCTGAAAAAAACTTTTTAGTTTGTATGCAACGAGGGTGACACAACATTTGCTCCTGCGACATTTGCTCCTCCGTCCATATCTCGGAAGGTCAAAGGTTAAGGTCAAGTTCATGATTTGGCTTTTTGTTAAGAACAATATGAAGATTAGGATTAGGATTGGGGTTAGGGTTAGGATTAGGTTTAGGTTTAGGATTAACATGTCAAAGTTAGACCGGAGCAATTGTTGCAGGAGCAAATGTCATGGAACTGCATCGAGACCCTGTTCACATTTTCATATTTTGGAGGTCCTGGGTGAAATATTGGAGGTCCACATGAAACAGACCCCGATAAGTGTCAAGACAGTATCTACAGAAAGTTGAATTGTATGTAGAAAAGTCAAAGTATGAGTAAAACAGAAAGAAAAGAAGAATTAAAGAAAAAGCTTGTTTGAGAAAGCAAATTGACAAGAGGTACAAGATCACTGCTCCACCACTGAGCAATCCTGCCTCTTCAAAGTATTACGAAGCCTGAAGCAGAGAGGTGACAGGAAAATCAGGCAATTTTTCACCCCGGATCATAAACATGTAGGGCTACTTACAGTCTGTGGCCTTCCACAGCTACATGCTTCAATCCTGATCCCAGCCATTTTACGATCCATTGGTCCAGATCAGTCACTGTCTTCTGATGGGGGACAATTAGGGGGAGAAATCAAAAGAAAGACACACAATGCATGATAGTAAATTGGCCCAAACGGAAAAAGAAAAGAAAAAAAATCAAAGAAATAGACCAGGGGGGTGATTCACTAACTGGGATCGATATCATTCCTAAAATCAATTTTCGGGATTGATTTCATTCCCAGCTTAAAATTAATTCCACCTTACTGATTCACTAAATCGCTTTTAGGATGGAATCAATTTTATCATGAATATATATGAGCGCAAATGAATATTTACGAGCGCACTCATTCCAACCAATCAACGTACTCAAATTTCAGTCACCGCCCCTCAGTCACCCGACCTAATTCTCTACTTAGCGCGTAGCTAGTGCGCGTTACCTAGCTACTGCATTAATTGCGCGCACGCATCGATTGCACAAAACACAGGGCTAGGGGCTATGGCTAGGGGCCATGGGCGTGCAGCGCAGGCTAGGCAGGAACGGCGTAGCCGCGCCCGGGTTGGGGTGGGCGGGCATGCAGTGGAGTGGCCGTTTGTGATTGTTTAGGAGCGATCCGGATCACTCCCAACCTTAAAATCAATTCAGAGGCTGGAATCAATCCCAAATACCTTAGTGAATCAGTCACTAAAAGCGATATCGCTCTTAGGATGGATATTGTTCCTAAAATTGATTTTTTCTTATTTGGGATTAATTTTAGCTGTTAGTGAATCACCCCCCCAGGGCAGCTACATGTATGAACCATTTGATTCACAGTCCAGAGACATATCCACTAGACTCAAGTCAGACGTGGGTTCTGTGCATGTACATGCATGTATGCATGTGTCAAGTAGTATACTCAAGTCACTTTTACCTTCATTTAGAGAGTAACTAACTTGCAATTATCTCTTTACACAAGCAATATTTGAAGCTGACATTTTGAATGTGCAGTATATGGGCATGGAACCAAAAGTATTAAGAGCAAAACGTTTTTTGATTATTGGTTCCTTTTAAAGAGCAAAGCAAATAGTTTGTGAGTTTTTATTCCCAGACAATATAAATATCATATTTAGGTACATATCAATAAGCTATATCTCTGTGTATATGGTCACAAATCTCAGATAAGGAAAATATGAATGCATAAAGAGACTCACACATGGCGAGAACTACCACATGATACAATACATGTAGGTGCATGTTGGCTGTGAGGATGGCAACATACTGCAATCCCATACACGTATGAATCCTTTTCATATTTGCGCAGAGATTTGTCATCATTGATCATGTGACCAAATTAAAGCAATTTATCTTGAATTTTTTTCAACCATGACGTAATTCCGACCTGACAAAGAGTTGTTCAAAATCACTGTGGTACAACAGTGGTTCATTCACTGGAGAGTTTGTATCCTTGCCTGTAGGTAATGTCCTTAGACCTAGGTGTGGCAAATCATGGTTACCAAGAAGAAATTCCTGGAATATCTTGAGCACCTACATGTAATTTCAGCCAGACTGAAACCAGGGTAATGTTTGAATTCTAAAAGCATCATGACATGACGCACATGAACACTACTACTGTAAATGCAGAAATATTCGCGGTACATCAATTTTCGCAGATTTCGCGCTATTTTCGGCAGACATGAATTCTAGAACTCGCGAAAATATTAGCCTCAGCACATTGATATATGTGTGTGAGTGTCCAATTCATTTTTAAGCGTGTGTGTGTGTGTGTGTGTAGTTGCGCATGCCATATGCATTTAAATGGACTGCGTGTGTGTAAATTATAGCTTATTATAGCTTATAACAGTTATTGAAACTTGTCATTGATAATAAGTTTTATGAAAAAGGGCCCAGTTCTTTCCCTGCAGATTCAATACCATCGTAATAAAAGAAAGTGATACCTGAGCCCTGACTTATACAGAGTTGCCACTGATCGCAACCTAATTTGAGGCTGATATCAATCGCAACTCTGTACATAAAACAGGGCTCTGTTCTCTGGGTAATTTTCAAGGATATTCCCTCACCTTAGAGAGTTTGGTTATGTCATCACAGCTGCCATAGTTACCATGCTCCACATCACTGTTAGGCTTCACAGCTCTGTCCTTTCCTCTCACCGACCTTCTAATTTCTCTTGGTTTTGAGACAGTTCCCAAAGAAGATGTTTCAATCATTGGTTTATCACTGGAGTCAGGCTCTGAGTGCATAAAGCAGAGTTAAAGTACTTTTTTATTCACTGGGGCTCTTGTCCAATTTTTTTTTGTTTCCAAAGTGAGATTTCCTCGCAGTAATTTTCATGTTTTTTTTGGTTTTTTTTTTAAATTTTCAATTTAATTTTCAAAACTCTTCTTTTTTTTTCTTTTCCAGAGCTCTTTTGGAAAATGCCAGAGCTAAATCAATCTCCGCTCCTAAGTTGTTTTTTTTTGTTTTGTTTTGATGACATAATGTACATGGCAAGACATACTAAAACCAAGAAAAGAAGACACTGGAAACTACATGTACATCAGAATAAGAATCACTGAAGAGGTCTGTAGAGTATTAATACTAAATGCAAATCTGTGCTATACAGGATACGATCAGGCCTGAAAATTATGTCTAGGTTATCAATAATACCATATTAACTGATATCAGACTGATTAACGGAGCTTAGAGCTCTTAGCAGATCTCATGAGCCCTTTTCAGTGCTCTCATTCCTTTGAAAGAATACATGGAGTAACCTGACTTTATCTACAATATTAGACTACAACATAAAATTAATCTGAAGAGTTATGGAAGGCAAAAGAAAAGACAAAGAACTACTACAGAGCTGGGCAAGACAAATGCACATTGTCCAAGCCCAAGGGCAACCCAAATGGATTGTTAGGTGATAAAAAAAACAGGTGGAACATTTCAACACTTGTCGGCCGATGTCTGAGAAAGTGAGTATAAAGGGGTGAAAATGGACAGAAAGATGAAAGAGGCAATTTGTTGATTTTGGTTGTCAGATAGTCATTGAGTGCGTTACGAGAGAGGGGTTAGATATGGAGAATGCAAGTTACAAACACACGCATGAAAACATTCCTTGCATTTTAATGTTTAATTTGAGGTAATTGAATTTGACTTTGGGAATTAAAAAAAGAAAGAAATCAAAACAAACATTTGATTTCCCAATATGGCAATCAAATATGTTTGTTTCCCTGCAAAGGGAGCCCGGACATGCCAGTCTAAGTATCATACAGGCCTCTGCTCACCTTATAACCAGACTATCCCTACATTTTGAAAGAAACAACACTAGAATCAAATATATTTTTTTTATAATGGAAATCCTTCTTAAGGGCCCGAGCAGTAAATACAAATACCAGTAATAGCAAAAACAAGGGCAACTCAAAGTGTAGCATCCCCTCGCCAGGTACAAATGGCCTATATACGTCAGAACAAATTACCTCCATTAGACTATCTACTATCATATTACTAGTCAAAGAAGTTACTAATATCTGGGGACTGGATGTACAGAAAGTTTACTACTTTATGGAATGACCCATGAGAAGATCTGAAAATAAACTTTCTCATGTACATAATTAGCAATTTTGGCATATTTAATGAGCTGTGACCTATGACCTTTGACCTTTGACCTACATACTCCAAAATCGAACTCAGGCTGTATTTTGATACCATGTACCTGCATATCAAATTTCATTAAAATCCGTCAAACATTACTAAAGTTATTGAACAGAAACCATTGTTCACAAGATTTGTTATGGACGGACGGACGGAATGATGGAAGGACGGACGGACGGAAGGAAGGATGGAAGGATGGCAGCTTTACTATATCCCCCTCCAACTTTGTCAGCGAGGGGATAATAAGGGTATTGCCTTCCAGTAGGAGAAAAGGCCCAAATGGCTTCCAGTGCAGTCCATGGGCAATCATGCAACTGGTACGAGAGTAACTGTGATTCACACCTTTCAACAGGCTTCCAACATTCTACAGTTTCAATATTTCTATGTATATGACTATTCATAACCCCACTGAGAAAGAATCTACATTGTCAAACTTCATTATACTGATTTATTGCAATTTCTTCCAAAATATAGTCATAGACCTGTCGTAAGGTGAGCGGTTATCCCTCCACAGTGAAGCTTACCTGAGCCATTTATCTCTGTATCTCCTACCTCCTGCATCCTTACTGTCTCTGCATCCATCTCACCCACGACATCCTTCACACTTGGGACATCACTGAAGAGTGATGCGTCCTCCTCTGCCACAGTTCCTGATTCTTCAGCATCTTTCAATGACTCTACTTCTTCTCCAAGTCCAGGCTTTCAGGCAGAACCAAGCAGGAAAGGTGGAGAAAAGTATAAGAACAATATCTGTCTTAAAGAAGGCGCTAAGCCGCTAAGTAAGATTTGCTAAAAACTGAACATGGGAGTATGAGTAAATTTTAAATTTATTTACTCAAACTTTGAATTCTTGACAGAACCATACACATCATATATTCTGTATTCATCACACTTACGCTCCTTCCTCCATGTAATTCAAGCTCTGATAAGTACAAAAGCCCCTTCCTTTTTGTGATTTAAATTGTACAGAATTAAATTTTCATTGAGAATATTGAAGAAGAATTCCTTTGACTGAGGGTATACTAGAACAAAACCATGCAGAATAGGAGTTTTTGTGAAAAATTCAGAAAAGCAGAAGCAAAAGCCCCCTTCCCTTCAAAATGAGGAAACGATAGAATACCTGAAAGCCTGCAAGTCCTCCACCAAAACCAAGTCTCTGCTTTCTTTCGACCGCATCATTCATCTCGAAATCTTGCCCATCTCTATTCTGTTGACTTTCCCGAGGTGACTTCTCAACATGGTCGGTAGATGTACCCTCTTTCTCTGAGCCTTTCTTTGTGGCTCCTCCCGTTGCCTGCATCTGCTGGATGAGCTGCGCTACGGGAGACATAATGAAAGCACCCATCGACGCTAGAACTGGCTTAGGCTTGAGCATCGGGGACACAAGCGGAACCTTGAAAGAGCCTGATGTGTTGCCTGGCATGGCATCTTTGGTGTTATGTTTTGATGAAGGGGTGGAATGAGTGTCTTTGTCAACCACCTTGTGAAGGAGAAATTACAAAAGGGACAGAGTAAATTTTGTTATGATCCATACAAATCAAAACTGTCCAATATCAAAATAATTATGCAAAAACGTATATATATATATATATATGTACATGATTAAATGTTGAATGTTAAATTTTGTGAACAGTTGATTTGTATTTTGAACTTAAGTGAGTGAATAGGTCACAAAAAAAAATCTTTTTTGCTGTGTGGTGTAAAGCCTTTTATTATAGGCAATTCCACAGAAAATTTTAATTTGCCAAAAATCATAAAATTGGCACTAACTCTAGAAATATTTGTGCTAACTTCAAATTTAATATCAAACAAAAGAGCTCAACAAGCTCTTTAATTTGAATGGTATATCAAGAGGATTGAAGTACAGTAAAGTATAATTTTCTTTTAGAAACTCAATTTGGGGCAAAATGTGGTGACAATTTTGGTCAAAACATTTCTTGTTGTTTCACAACACAAGCATTTCAGATTTGATTCTTTTGTTGTGATAAATGGAACAAAGATTACCGATATGAGGTTGGCATGAGCCACTGAATATTTTTAAAGCAAAGTTTTAAAAAGCACACAAAAGTGTCATGTTCGTTATGCTTCTTTTCAGCTCTGACAAGGAAATGTGTAATCTAATTGCTATACAACATTTATTTATGCTTAGAGTATGATTATAAGCTCCTGTTAATACCTAAATTAGACTCGCTAAACCCAGAGTTAGACAAAGCAACAAAGACCAAGATCTACATTTTTGCTATATTACACTGACTTAGAATGAGCTCCAACCCAATGTCAGATTCAATTTATTTAGTAGCACATAATCGTGACCCGACAACTGCTGTGGCGACATTTGTTCCTGGCCTGTATTTTGTCAAAAATGCAGGGTTAGCGCTAGGAATGACTGGGGTTTAAAGGTTAGTTTTTAGGAGTAGGATAAAGTATACTATGGTGTTTCTTCTAAGGTTGAGGTTAAGCATTCCGTAGTGTAGGAAATAAGTACAATAAGCCAGTTTGTGATTACGATTTGCACATGTGCAGATAAAGGTCATATGTACCAAGTACAATTGATCTCTATAAGCTTTCATAGTGTGCGCACCATGATGCGCGCACCATGATGACTTTACATGTTAAACAAGTAGCGCATCCACCAAAACAGATGCGTGTGCGCTTACAAATTGGGGTCATTTCGGGGTCATTTGTACCATGTACTAACTACAAACTGGCATATTGTCACTGGAGCACGTTTCCTAGAACGAGTCCAATGTTCTTTTAAAAGATATGTTACAGCACTTACGAATTAACCCTTTCAGGACAGGAATTATTAAGGGCTAAATTGATCACATTTTGTTCTTCAAATTGGCATCAAAAATATTTTTCTTTTAATGCTATGTGGTTCTAACAAAGTGAAATGTCTTTGAAAACAACATATATGGTTAAAAACTTCATTGAAAAGTTGAAAAAGTTGCCAATTTAGACCCCCCAAATGATTTTGAACCTCTCAATGTATTGCCAATTTAAGGATTTTAAAGCTTATTCTCCTTTTTAAAATTCCTGGCATCAAATGCAATATGGTCAAGCAATAAAAATTAACATAGTGTGTGCAAAAAATCTTGCTCTTTCTACTCATGCATCTGGTATATTTTTTAGAGCCCTGAATCAAAAGTTATTGAGCCAAACCACAAAATGTTGTCAATTGTCTTGAAAGGGTTAAAGGGAAATTCAACCATGATGCAAAGTTGGGTTGAGTGGAAGCAGGAAAATCAGAGAAATCAGATAAGTTGAAATTTGAGAAATCAGAAGAAGAAGCAGGAAATTATGAATTATTGAAAGTTAAAATCACTAATGATACAAAGAACCATGTCATGGTAATTGGAGTTCTACATGTAAATTCTTCTATATTTATGTAAAATGATATGTAGCAATAGCATACATATACAGGTATGTGATCAATAACCAATACCGATATATATGTAAAATAGAGTACTTGTTAGAGAGCATCCTATAGGCTGACAAGCTATCACATGACAATACACAATTTGTTATACATGTAAGTGCACGAGCATGCAATTATAAGTACCTTTTCGAAGGGTACATAGTGTATAAAAGTGTATCATACTGCATATCCAAGCAATCCTGCACATACACACTTTTTCCATTGACTTAGCTAATTTAGCTTAGCACATTAATTTGACGGGAGAGCTACAAATGAAACTAATTGAGAGAGGTGACTCAAGAAAAAACGAGGAAAGAGATCACAAATACCCTTGATTTTATACAACAAACATTGAATGCATTTTATCATTCGATATAATGTATAATCACCTCCAAATTCAGAATTTCCCTTGCGCAGTTATATTTCAACTTCAGCTAGCAGCCTCGGTGAAATATAACGGTACTCAGGAAATTCTGAATTTGTCGGTTTATATATTTTGTTATACTGAACAATTTTACTGAACTCCAGAGCATTCAATATTTACATAATATCGAATTGAATTGATTGTGTGATAAATATGATGACACAGACACAGTTTCCGATATATCATGGATTACAAATTTCTACACTGCTTCCTGTGAAACCATGTCGATTCTATGATAAAAAACGAGAGGGAAAGAAATGCACATTCTAATCCACATCTAACAAAAAAGTATTCAGTAAACTATGACATCACATCTCATGACTGAATGGGAGCCTTGGGTTGAGAGGTTCTTCTCTACAGTACATCCCAGAAAAAAGTTAACAGTTGGAAAAATTCTCCCCAAATAAATGTTTCAATACATTTCAAAGAAATTTCCTACCTGTGGATAGCTTAGGGTCTCTTCTATCAAATGACACCTAAATAGCTCACCATATTTTACGCTCGAGTGCGCAAAAGCTTAACAACTAGTTAGATTCTTTATGTGTTATTGTATAGGAGGGATCCTAAGCTATCTACAAGAATTAAAATTTATTGAAAATATTCAGAAATATTTGTTTGGGGAGACTTTTTCTAACTGCTAACTTTTTTTTTTGGACGCACAGTATATCAGTGATGTTAACTTTCTAAGATCAATAATCCTAGTAAATAATCCATAATCACATTCACTGTCCCATACGTCTCAAACTTTTATCAATTTGTTTCTCTAATTTTTCTGTTTCCATTCAAGCTGCCTTTGTATGAAGGTTAAGCTCCCATTTAATCAGACTTAATAACTTCAAACCTTTGCAAGAGGGCTTTGTCTGTAGAGTTCCTCAAAGTGATCAATGTAGTGTTGATACTTCGCTACAGGTCGCCTGATGGTGCTGTAAATGAAGGAATAAGACACCAAAAATTAGTAAACACCCTTCGTACATGTATAAAAAGAATTTTTGTATCTCTGAGTTTTGGTTCTAGGAATATACAATTTTTTTACTATGTCCTCTTGTCTGATCTCTGGATTGTAATACAAGACTTGGCGTTACATCAGAATCATATTTATTAAAAATCTTGTACGTTTTCAATCATATCGCCTCGAGCCCACCTGTAAGCTAAGGCAGGGATATTTAACTGTCTCAATCTTTGTGCATAAGGCAGGGCCCCTTTAACTCTGGAACTAATTAGTCACTCTTCTTTGGACATTTTCCAAAGCATGTATGTGTTTCTTAAGGTGGGGGCTTGACACAGCATAAGCGTACTCTATTTGAGGGTGAACAATTGATTTGTACGAAAATGAAAATTTATCCTTAATCTAAATAAAGGTTCATCTGATTAAATTCATTAGACCATTAGCCTTATTGATTTTGTATGTAAATGTCCTTAAAAATTCAGCTTATCGTCAATCATCGCTCCCAAATCTCTCTCCGATGACACTTGCACGAGGGCACATTGTGAATTATCACAGGTCATACTATACACAAATGGTCTTGTCAGAGCAGGCTGGGGGTTACCAATTTCATAGGATTGAATCTTGTCAGAACAGCATTGGAGCTTAAATGTATCAAGATCCCTCTGAAGGGCAATACAATCATTTTCATCACTAATATACTTGAAAAACTTTGTGTCATCAGCAAATAAGATGAGTCTACACTACTCTCAGAAACTGTGTCAGGTAGATCATTGATATACATCTGTAACACAAACAAAATACTGCCTTGTGGAATTCCACTCACATGTAGACCTACACGCTGTCTTCTCCCAACTAGAAATACTTTGATCCAACTAATCACCTTCTCACTTATGCCATAGTTTCTAATCTTGGCAAGCAATCGACGGTGGGGCACCTTATTGAAGGCCTTCATCACTTTTCATGAAATCTAATTAATAAATTAGGGTCTACATCAATTGACCCATTTTCCTCCTGAGTGCTAGACCATTCATCAACTACGTTAATCAGTTGGAGCATTGTTGAACGACCTAGCCATTGTTAGAAATCCACATTATCGATGTCACCATATATTGTTTTTTTCTCCCATTTCTCATGATCTGATCGTTGAAGTTGTCAGATGAGCTGAAAGAGGGAGATTTTTTAGCAAACTCCAAAGTTGGTTTGCAAGGTTCACCATAGGTGGAAATGGATGAATCTTGTCCACAGATTTTTTTGTTTACTTGTCTCTCTGTAAGGGAGATTGCCTCTCTAGTATGGCTTGAAGTTCAAAGTCATATTTCATAAAACATCAAGCCCATATGGTATGGCTAGGCAAAAAACGACCAGGCAAGAAACCATACTCCTTGACACTAAATAACTTGTTTATAGTCATATGATCAAGAATCTCTTCACGAATTATTGATTCCAAAAGCTTACACACTAGATCTATAACAAGTTAGACATAGATCTAGATCTACATGTATTTGTCACACTAGATCTATAACAAGTTAGACATAGATCTAGATCTACATGTATTTGTAGGTCTAGATCTATCTACAATAACTCCAGTAACCTCGCATAAGTGTGAGTGACGATAACCTTGCATATATATGTGTGAGTGGTCTAAATTTTTAGATCTAAGACTAAGAGTCTAGACTATAAGTCTACAGTTCGACATGTTTGATGACGATGGCAGTGATTTATCACCTTTCTTAAAAACAGTAACATTCGCTGATTTCCAGTCTGATGCACTCACACATATGCAATTGCAAGGTTATTGTAGATAACCTCACACTTTGTACCTTCGTACTGTGATGAATTGCCTCTCACAGCAAGTGTGTGATATTTTACACATTATGTGTGCTGGAAAGGAGCAAGATCGCCGACCAAAAACTGCCTGAAAATTTCACTTGATCAAGATTGATAAAGATCCTATTGAAGAATCCGGCATGAAATTAGATATTCTATCATCCTTAAATGTTGAAGGAAGTAGACCTTATTTCTCAAAATTTTGCTGATTATATTTATTGGTCAGGTGTTGGTGTTTTTTAGTGCTGGTATCGACATTTTCTACAACTAGGGTAGAAACTGGGGTTTTAACTTTTAATATTCTAAAGCCAGGCTATGTGAAGAGGAGATGAGGCAGCTGGCTCACGGTAAAGGTGATTTTCAGTGTGGTGTCTGGAGAAAAAAAATTATTTCACTTATTTCAAAATGATATTTAATTTTCTTTCTGGATTTGAAAAATAATAACCATCAAACTGACAGAAATATGATATTTCATGAAAAATTCCAGTTAATTACTGCAAAATAAGAGAATGAAATCAGACCATTTTTCAGCTTTTTCTTGCCATAGGCTATGTAGTTAAGAAATGGGAAACACACAAATGCAAATTTTGAGCTTCCGAGACCTGTTACGACTTTATACTTAACAACAAAAACTTGTCCTTTACATGACCAGATAGGAAATTTTACAATCTTTTTGATGGTATGAATTTTTTCAAGGTTTGAATATCAGATCACAGTGCAAAATTGTGAAAAAGTGACAAAATTTGTGTAAAACAGAAATTTCAGTTTCCCATAGCCATAGGAAAACGCATGGGGAAATGGCAATCTGAATACACACAAATATAGATCTAAGGGTTTGCAATTTATCTCTTATTTTAATTTTCTAGTGAGCCTAAAAACTTGTCCTTAGTGTCAAAAGAATGACCAGTATGTTCTCTTTCCATACATTCCAAATATGAGATAAAAATTAATTCAGATCACATTTTAATAACAGGATGAATTTGCCACTAAATTCTAAAATTGTGCCATTTTCCCCCCTGAATCAGCACGTTTTTAACTTAAGGTAGGGTGTCTGAAGGTTGGCCAAATACTGTCAGCTGTTTTTATGCTGAATCAGCACAAAATATGGCGCACAGTTTTTCAGCGTAAGGGTTTTTTTCTGAACTAACAAAAAAATGTGATCCCATTGGCAGTTTGAAATAAATTTGGTATCATATGATAGGAAATTATATTTCCTATCTTTTGGTGTTAAGGACAAGTTGTATGCTTAATTCCTTCATTAAGAAAAACTGAAAAGGGATATGTTTAAAGTGACATCTCGGCAAGTTGTTGAGCTATAAACTTGTCCATAAGAACTTAAGTAATTTGGAATGTTCCAAATTTGATTCTGCAGGAATTTTAGAGAAACTAATATGAGATCATGTTACTATATCAATTTGAAAATGCCCTCCCCCTACTGCCCCACTGGGCCCTATGCAAATTTACACACAACTACACACACTGTCATGACTGTCATGACTGTGTGTGCACATTGCCAGTGACTTTTCAGCAGCACGTTTTTGTGCCATTTCATTTGTACACGTCTATGGGGGGAAAAAAGCTGAAAATTTACAAGAATTCATTTGAGCATTACTGAATAATTAATGCATGGATTGACATAAAATTTGGTACATGTATTTTTTACAGTTTTTTCAACAAGATCTGAAAAAATCAAATCATTTGAATGTGTAGTTTCTGAGATAGAAAAATCCTCCAGACACCCTACTTAAGTTAAGGCAAGCTGACACTTTTCAGTGTGACTTCAGACACCCTTTCAAGTTTCAGGAGGTTCTTTACTAGACTCTAAAATGGCTGCTATATTGCAGAGCGAGATTAAAAAACCAGGCTCTGTGAAGAGCAGCGTTAGCTTTTTTTTATTTACTCTTCAATTCAAAGAGCCTTCCAGGCGACGGTCGTTGAACCGGCCCGACGCCAGCACATTCGGAGGCGCACTCTGAGCTACGGCGGCGAGGCTCCCTCGGTCCTGGAGTTACGTTACTGTCTGATCAGAATCATGAAAACTGCTGAAACAAAAAAGAGAAAGGAACATTTCATCCTAGAGTAGCAATGTATTCTGTTTGCCTACCTTTCTTTGCGACCGACATCCGATTTTTCAGAGTCTTGCAGGGGATTCATAATACCTTGGATCCTCCAAACTCGTTGGCGTTACAGAACCATTTCATCGTTTTTGAGAGCACCCGCCATTTCAATGACGTCATATGTTTATGGTGTCTTTGATAGAGTCAAACAATACTAAATTGACAATCTATTTAGTTGGGCTCCACAAGTACAGACCACCTTATATTTTCATTCGATTGTTCTTTATTTCTTTATTTTTTAAAAATTTCTTCCCACTTTTTAGTGATCAAAAGCAACTTGTACAGATCCATAATGTAAAATTCACAATGTCTCTGTTGATGTACAAATTTAGCCTCCTTATTAATACTGTTTTTTAAATTTTTTTATTATATATCAATGATGTGCAATATGTTGGTAAATTACTTTCCCCCAAAATGTTTGCAGATGATACCAAGTTGTTTATGACTGCAAAAAATTCCACTAAAATGACGGCAGATTCAGACAAGATAGATCGAAAACTCAAAGATATGAACTAGACATTCTCTCTATAGGAAATATTTTTGCTACAGGTGGTATATCACGTCTTTATTAAAGATCATGCATGCTTATACATATAAAACCAGGCCCGGCAGCCCATTGGGTTAGCCGGCAGGTTATGATATCAACATAACAAAATACAATGGTAGAATACAATTACGACAACATACAATAATACAATACAATATAATAATATATGGCAATATCGCGAAATAGGCACACCTCAAAAAAAAAAAATAAATATTTTATGTTGTTATTTTTGTTTATCATTAAGGTTAGAATTAGGGTTTAGGATTAGGATTAGGTTTAGGTTTTAGGGTTAGGGTTAGGGTTTAGGATTAGGGTTATGGATTAGAGTAGGGTTTAGGATTAGGGTTAGGGTATGGTGGGGCCTATATTACGAGTATGCCCAATATATCATAACTAGCTGAAGCAGCCCGTGGACATATCATCCACGGGCGATAGCTGTGTTTATGATTAATCACAGTACCGTATATTTGTCACAATAATCAAGTGAATAAAGAAAAAAGTCGGGTAATGTGTTATTTTTTTACCAAGAAGTATTTACAACATGTGAGTATGTGTTATTCATCCAAATCTTGCATGAGTTCTAAAGAAAATACATTTTCATCTTGATGAAGACTAAATGACGATTGTTTTACTCAATGAATGACTGAATAATGATATTTATTTATGTTACGTCGGCCCTGTGGCCTGTGGATGACACACGATCTCATTTACACCTGGGCAGGATTCTCGCACACAGAGCATGGATATAATTATGTTCGAATAGTATATCCATGAATAGAGCTAGAGTGAGCGATTTGATCACGCAACTCTGACGTTTATTCATAAAGTAGCGGCAACTGCAATAGACAACCACTTCCATACAATTGGTATTTTCTTAGACTTCTCCAAGGCCTTTGATACAATTGACCATAAAATATTATCAAAAAAATTATCTCACTATGGGATAAGAGGTAAGGCCTTGGAGTGGTTTCAAGACTACCTTTTAGATAGAAAACAAATTTGTTATTTTGAATGGCGAAAGGTCATCAATGCAAAGTCTTAACTGTGGAGTTCCACAAGGCAGTTTACTTCGACCTTTGCTTTTCTTAATTTATATAATGACATTCAGCATTGCTCTCACTTATTCTCCTTCATTTTATTTGCAGACGACTCGAACATCTTCTTGTCAGATCCCGACCCACATAAACTTCTCAGAGCTGCAAACTGCGAATTGGAAAATGTTTCTCAATGGATTAAATCTAACAAATTGTCAATTAATCTACAAAAAACAAAGTTTATGTTATTTAGCAACACTCTTCATAATCTTCCTGGTGATTTGACAATTGATAATACCACTCTTGAGAAAGTTAGCTCTACTAAATTTTTAGGTATAATAATTGACGAAAAATTATCTTGGAGACTTCATATAAACGAAGTGTGTAAAACAATTTCCCGTAATGTTGGAACTATAAATAAATTAAAACATGTATTCCCACCTTCCACCCTCCTCATGCTCTATTCTACACTAATCCTACCACATCTTATGGTATTCTAGCTTGGGGCAACGCTTCGAAAGTTCAGCTTGAGAGACTTTATCTACTGCAGCAGAAGAAAACGCTCCGTATCATATTTAATAAAAGTTTCCTTACTCATACCAATCCAATGTTCTATGAAAACAAAATATTGAAAATTCATGACGTATATCTTTTTCATCTTGCACAATTTATGCATAAATACAATAATCACGAATTGCCAAATATATTTACAAATTTGCTTACTAGAAATAGCGCCATTCACAAATATCCAACAAAACAATCAAATTTCTTCCATACACCTCTTACCCGAACATTATTTGCCAAAAAAATATTTACCTTTGCTGGCACCAAGCTCTGGAATTCATTGGATGATAGTCTAAAGCTGCCACAAAGTCTTTTCAGTTTTAAACAAAAAATGAAGAAAATGTTGATTAATAACTATAAAAGTTCCTTATATTGATTGACCTGCTCCCTCCCCTTCTCCCTCCTTCTTTCTCTCTCTCTCTCTCTCCCCTCTCTCTCTCTCCTGCTTCTTTTTGCATTTCATTGTATGTGTGTGTGTGTGTTGTCCTGTACCTTCCTTACTTTTTGTATACGTTGTCAACCAGTGCTGGGCTAATCCCATATTTTGTGTGAAAAATAAATTTGCTAGTATTAATGCATAATCGTATTCTTTTGGGACCTAAGTAATACAAGCTTCGCTTTTAATTTAGGTTCCACCACTTTTGTTTTACTATAAGTTCCTCCACAATCTTTGTGAATATCTCATTGAATCTTTGTACTGTACTTATGATCTAGTTTGTATAATTATTGTTTTACTTTCGTGTTATATTCTTTACAAACATTGTAATTATGTCATTTTTGTATTATCTTTCTTATTTTGTACTTCATTGATATTCATTTATGATTGTCATGTATATTGTATTTCAATTTGTTGAAAAAAAACAAAAACAAAAGTGGAAAAAATAAATTCAAATTCAAAAATTCAAATTCAAATTCAAATTCAAATCTTGCCATGTTTCTGTGGTTTAATACTCAGAGAAATTAAGGCCATAAAAATATAACATGCATAATTAGGGGGACGTCCCTTGTAAAGGATGCAAAAATTAGAAAAAAAAATGAATTTATTGTCATTTTCTTTTCAGGGGGATTATGGCCCCCTTATAAGTCTTGGGAGGACGAAGGATTGACCTTTCCCTACCGTACCCCCTCCCCCACCCCATCGGCCTCCCGTCACCCCCAGCGCGAGGGTTAGTATCCTATACGTATTCATATCATAGTGGAAATATTTTCGAAGGAAATTTTGGTGGGGGGGGGGGGGGGGGGGGGGGGGCTCCTTCTTTACACCGTGGCAACCGATATTCCTAAGTGAAATAAAGAGTCCTAAAATATTAAGTGGCCGAAATCCCCCCTTTTTTTTTTACATCTAACTGACAGTTACATGTTCCTCCCGGCTTCACCCTGTCTCATTAAACATCAACCCCCACAAAAAAAATCAACAACAACAAACAAACAAAACAATTGTATCACAGAAAGAATTAAGTTCATCTAAGAAAAAGCCCCCCCCCCAAAAAAAAAACAAAAAAACACACCAACAAACAAAAACAAAAAAAACCCCTTGAAAGTTCAATTTATAAAGTAATGGAATGCTTACAAAAATCAAACTTCCAAAGGAGCCGAATTTTCACAAATAAAAGGCAGAAAAGGTTACGGGCACCTGAATCGATCCGAATCGATCGCGATGACCGCCCCCCCCCCCCGATGTTTCATTGAGGCCTGTACATCATCCGTGTAATACATCTAACAGTTACATGTTCCTCCCGGCTTCACTCTGTCTCATCGAACATCAACCCCCACAAAAAAAAAAACAACCCAAAAAAAAACTAAAAAACAAAAAACAAAACAAAACAACTGTATCACAGAAAGAATTAAGTTCAACTAAGAAACAGCCCTCCCAAAAAAAAAACACCAACAAACTAACAAACAAAAAAACCTGTTGAAAGTTCAATTTATAAAGTAATGGAATGCTTAGATAAATCAAAATTCCAAAGGAGCCGAATTTTCACAAATAAAAGGCAGAAAAGTTTACGGGCACCAGAATCGATCCGAATCGATCGCGACAACCGCCCCCCCCCCCCGGATGTCTCATTGAGACCTGTACATCATCCGCGTAAATCACTTGCTAAATTAAAAAGCAGATTGCAGTAGGAGCAGATTTTGATACTCTAAACAGGGAAACCCGTCTATCTCTGATTTTTATACCATTATTAACGGCGATTTTATATCTCGCTTAAGGTATTTTACATCCTATTTGAGGATTACATCATCATCATAGACCTCTTTTTAGCCAAAAAGGAACCGTAAAAGAAATTTAACCTACTTTGGAACACACTACCGAACTATATCCCCCCCCCCCATGGGCGTAAATATGCAGGAAATTCTTTTCATCAGAGGGGGACGTAACAATAGGTCGTCCCCCCCCCCCCCCGATGAATAGAATTGCGTAACAAATCTCCGCCACTGCCCCCCCCCCCTTTCCACGGATCTATCATCTCTGAATTTGCTACCCTTTTTCTTGATTTTTGCTTTTTTTGATACCCTAAACAAACGCGTAATCCTGATTATGCGCTTATTTTTGAAAGGGTACCCTTTTTATCCGTTTTCATGTACGTGTACCGGCTTCAATGAGACATGTCCCCACCCACCCCACCCACCACCCCCACTGTGAAACCATAGAGTTACACACGCACTAAACTGTTATGTAACCATGAAGCTACAAATAGTACATGGAGCAGTACATGTACATGTGCGAACAAATAACACGTGTGTTGTATACACTGAAGCCAATATGGCCTTGGAGAATACGTCACGTTGTTCTTTGGCAATACACCAATGAAGTTTCTCCCCTTCACAGGTAATCGGTATGGGTTGGGGGCATAACAGAAGGTACTTTTTCCCGTGCTACGACAGTGAGCTGTTCCATCGACAGAAATATTACTCCCTCCGAAAATTAAATGTTTAAAAATGAATTTATGAAATATGGACGGCACTTCAGCACTTAAAAAGTGCCTCCCAACCATCTGGGGACTATTCCCCGCCCGTGGTTACCAAAAGGTGGGGACCTAAAAAGCCAGGGGAGGCGCCTATTCAAACAAAAGAAAAGGCCCCAAATCCTTAGCGTAATATATATAAAGACTAGCGGGACCCGTGGAAATCCACGGGTTCACTTTTACATTGTACTCTCAACATTTTCACAATCGATGTGTACATTCTTGTGAGTTTATTATTTTTTTGTTAATGAAATTATCACGCATACGTGCTCATGATCACAATTACTTAGTCAAACATACCCACATACTCAGTTAAAAATATTGTATAATATGTAATGTACATAATTTATGTTAGATATCATTATGACATAAAGGGGGGGGGGGGGGGGGAGAGGAGAGAGAGAGAGAGAGAGAGAGAGAGAGAGTGGGGGTAGACAGATAGGAAGAGAGAAAATGGATGTAGAGAATATAAACATAACAGAAAGAGAGAGAGAGAGTGGAATAGAGATAAAAGACTTTCTGTTGATGTTAGTGTTTCCATTTAGCTTATTGTTTTATTACATGAGAACTTAAATATAGTTGTAAAATTATGTGTATGGAATAATGTTGTCATCGTAGAGGTCGCTCATTACTTAGTCTATAGCAAGAAATACAATTTTAGTTAGAAATTGGTAGTTATATATTTTCTATAAGTAATCGAGCGAAGATTCACCTATACATATTATAATTCTCAAATTCAATGAGACACTTACATGTATGAGCAATACATGCGTTCAATCACATTCTACAATACACATGAAAAGTATTTAAAAAAATAGAAGTATGAATTTCCCCGAATATTGGGCCCCCTCCTATCACAAAATCATTAATCCGGCGCTGGCCCCCTCCCTCACAAAATACTGGATCCGCCGTTTGACATGGTGGATAGTGAAGGCAGGCCCTATCATGCCCCTGCCCTCACTCTACTCCAGCCAGTGGCATAGAAAGGTCCCAAATACACATGAAAATAAAAATGATTGATGCATTCACATAATCCCGCGTCACCCATCCCATCCTTCACCCCTGCTAGTGCTATCTATACTGTGAGTTTATTTTTCTACAATGAAAAAAAAAAAATGATGCATTCACATATCCCCACCCCCCTGTCTGCTATATCTATACGCCCATGACTTCAATGGAATAACGCTCCTAGCATAATGTTTGCCCCTCAAACCTCTTTTTTAAAGAAACAAAATAGATGTAGAATATACTCAAATAAGATGAATTAACCATCGAATAAAAAATGAATACAGGTGTATTCGCCTAACCTGTTTCCAATCTTGAAATAATAAACCCAGTGAGGCATTTACTGCAGTGCGGGCTTTAAAATTCAAGTAATGTACAGAATCTACTCTGACACATGCGCGTACCAAGGGGGGTGTTTGGGTGTTTTAGGTGTTTTTTTTGGGTTCAAACAGCCCCCGTTTGGTGTTATTTGAAGATAAAACACCCCCTTCAGAATTCCTGATAACCTTTTTTTTTTTGCTTGTCAGATAATTTTTGAATAAAAGACTCCCCCCCCCAAAAAAAAAAAAAAAAAAAAAAAAACTGTTTTTTTTTTTGTTGCTTTTTTTTATTTTGCTTGCCAGGGAATTTTTGAGTAAAAAGACCCCCTTTAAAAAATCCTGGGTACGCCGCTGCTCTGACATACGGTAGGATAAATTCCTCGTCAAATGTTAACTGTAGTTAAAAGAAAAAGGCAGATATACTATTTTCAATCTTGAAATAAGCAGCGCTCAGTAAGGTATCTACTGCTAGACATTTCGCTGGGAGATCAACCAGCCAAGTCGTACTACAGCTCAGCCTAAGACGGTGGGTACTCTGCCGTGACAGATTACCATACCAGCGTTGTAATGAAGAATGTAATCAGTTTTCAACTAAATACAGATCGAATAGGGAAAAACAGAGCCCACAAATACTATACTCAAACATTTTTTGTTCTCGACAACCTCACTCACGTCCAAAGTTAACCTTAAAATCTTGAAATAAACAGCTTTCACTGCAGGTTTCTTCCCCGGAGTTCATGCAGCAAAGGCTGCAGGGCTGGTACCGCTAGCTCAGAGCAGAGTGCAACGACGCCCGAGACAGAGTCCTGCTAAAAAAGAGAAGAATTTCATCAGTTAATTATACAGAGAACAAAGGGATAAACAAAGTCGGCATTCTCGTGAAATAAGCCACCCCGCATTCACTTTATACATGCAGTTTATTGCGTGTAAATGTTTATGAGGGTTCGCATCCTCCATTGACTTTACATGGCAGTGTGTGTGTACACACTCAATGACCGGTGGCTTATTTCACGAGATGGCCACAGTGGCAAACATTATTTAGTTCAAAATAATATAACTCGCGTCCAAAATCATCTTTAGAATTAATGTAAGAGTTCGCTCTGGAATTCCCGTCAACTCCTGTTGAGTGATGTGCATTCAGTGTATTGTTGTATCGTTTGCCCGCCTAGTATGGTTGTATGGATATGCAATCGCGTCGCATGCATTGAGCTTGCATTTAGATTGCACCGCAGTCTGTGGGTGCTGCTCCTACATGGTATAACTTGATCACAAAGCGGACTATGATACAAATCGTACGTACATACCACGGACCTCTGTTGAAACATACCCATGGCATAATTATTTTCTTACGTGGGTTCCCCCGGTGAGAGATACAGAGTCTGCACTACGTACCGTTCGCCGGACGCACGCGCAGTCGTCGTCTGATTTGGTCGGCGGCGAGGCAAAGCACGCGGGCCAATGGGGTTTGGGTCGTTCAGGAGATCGCTCACCTGCTGCCAACGCGACGTCGTCGTGCAACGCGAAGGGGCGACAACCATGCGGACGGCCAGGCCGACCGGTCAGGACGGAAGGCGGCTCGCGGCGGGCAGCGGGAAAAAATTCTATATACGGTCCAACGGACCACCCCTCCTGCAGCGCGTGCAAAGTCAATCGGGGCGGGCGCGCGAACCCCCTGCGTGGCCTTAGCGAATTAATTATATTGACTAGCGGGACCCGTGGAAATCCACGGGTTCCTTTTTTACATTGCACATTCAACATTTTCACAATCGATGTGTACATTCTTGTGAGTTTATTCATTTAAAAAAAAAAAATTGTTAATGAAATTATCACTAAATTGCTCTAAATGGAAACGAAAATGGTTATGAAGATTGATTAATTTTTGTAGGTAAATATTTGTTGTCTTTAATATAATTTCGAGTCTGTCCACATTCACATACAAAGACGATACACAGACATCATTTATAACTGAACAAACATGACACTTTTTTTTTTTTTTTTTAATAGTTACAAATTTTGAAATAGGATTTCAGAGAGAGAGAGAGAGAGCGGGAGAGGGGGGGGGGGGGAGGCGGGTTGGAAAAGGGGTTGGAGAGATAACAGGTGGGAAAATTAACCGGAAGTTAGAGAGACGGAAAGAGAAAATAGGGTGTCTATCGATGTGAGACTTTTCATTGAAACCTTGTAAGTGCTATCTTGGAAGGGGTCCTACTAAAAGCCGCCAACAGCAGCCAACAGAAGCCAACAGTATACCAAGACACGGTAATCGATTTACCAAAAGCCGCCAAAGAGCCGCCAAGAGTCCGATCTACTAAAAGCCGCCAACAACCATATCGATCATTTATTTTTTATAATTTTTATTCTTTTGCTGATTTTAGGCCCGTAAATAACTTATTTTTTGCTAATTTCGTACCATAATATTCAGAATAGCCTTAGCAATATTTAAGGAGCGTTTTGGTTGTTTCTTGGCTGCTCCGGGATTTGTTTTCGGCTAGTTTTCCAACTCTGCTAATGGCGGCTGTTGGCTGCTGTTGGCTGCTGTTGGCTGCTTTTAGTAGGACCGTCTTGGAAGTTTTAAGGTCGATTGAAAGCACCGCGTGCGGATTTGTGTTATTTGGTTTGACGGACAGACATAGTACATCGTTTAGATGGATGCACGTAACTGTCATTCTTTTGTTCAAATGACACACCCTTATATTATTATAAACAAAATCATGTTTATATACACACAGGCATTCACTCAGAGAAACATGTATTTACACACGCATACGTGCGTGTTCATGGTCACAATTACTTACCCATTTACCCACGAACTCAGTTAAAAATATTCTATAATGTTATGTAATGTACATAATTTAAGTTAGATATCATTATGACATAAAGGGGGAGGGAGAGAGAGAGGGGGGGCCGGGGGGGGGGGGAAGTGGGGTAGACAGATAGGAAAGAGAGAGAATGGATGTAGAGAATATAAACATAACAGAAAGAGCCTAAGAGTGGAATAAAGATAACAGAGTTTCTTTTGAAGTTATAGTGTTTCCATTTAGCTTATTGTTTTATTATTAGAACTTAAATATAGTTGTAAAATTAATTACTATGGCCTAGTTATGTATATTTTGTGTATGGAATATTGTTGTCATCATAGAGGTCGCTCATTACTTTAAGTCCTATAGCAAGAAATACAATTTTGGTTATAGAAATTGGTAGTAATTATATATTTTCTATAAGTAATCGAGTGAAGATTCACCTATACACATATCATAAATTTCAAATTCAATCAGACACTTACATGTATGAGCAATACATGCGTTCAATCACATCCTACAATACACATGAAAAGTATTCAAAGAAGAGAAGCATGAATTTTCCGAATATTGGGCCCCCCCTCCATCACAAAATCACTGATCCGGCCGCTGGCCCCCTCCCTCACAAAATCCTGGATCCGCCGTTGGACATGGTGGATGGTGAAGGCAGGCCCTATCATGCCCCTGCCCTCACTCTTCTGGCCGCCAGTGGCGTAGAAAGGTCCCAAATACAATGAAAATAAAAAATGATTGATGCATTCACATAATCCCGCATCACCCATCAAATCCTTCACCCCTGCTAGTGCTATCTATACTGTGAGTTTATTTTTCTACAATGAAAATTTTTTTTTTTTAATTGAATGATGCATTCACATACCCCCCCCCCCCTGCCCGCTATATCTAACGCCCATGACTTCAATGGAATAACGCTCCTAGCATAAAATTTTGCCCCTCAAACGGATAATGTTCATGGAAACGATTTTTTTAAATAAAAGAAACGAAATAGATGTAGAATATACTCAAATAAAATGAATTTACCATCGAATAAAAAATGAGTACAGGTGTATTCGCCCGGGGGGGGGGGGGGCACTCAGGTATATATGGTGTACACACATGCGCGTCCAAAAAAAAAAAACGCATAAAAAGGGTTTTTTTTTCCATCCAGGACGCGTAACGCGCGTTACATGTTAAGGGGTCGAAAACGCCGATTTTCAACAAAAAAGTGAGTGCTGAACGGAATGCGGCCAAACGCGTTTAGGGGGTCATTTTTCATTCCGGCGGCATGCATGGTACGAACAAAACATTTTTAGTTCGATTTTCAGGACTTGAACGCCCTTTGAACGTGGGCGTGTGCAGAAAAACGGGTGTTTGATCTCAATTACAGGAACCTAGGGAGTTGTTAAATGGCTTTAAGTGTGTGATTATTGTGCATGGAT
>CM046834.1:13259191-13552989 GCA_025618425.1 Heliocidaris tuberculata
CGAACAACTAAATGCATTGCCGATCATGCCGTTCTATTAAAATTATCATGATGGATTCATTGCCGGGGGGGGGGGGGGGGGTCCCCTGTCCAAACTGGATCACCTCCCCGATTAACTGTCTTTATAATTACAAGCACTATCTTCCAATATTGTCACCATGGTAACCAATTCATGCTCCTACTCCCTTCGTACAGTATCCCGGAGTCAGAACCCAGCGGTGGAGGGTAGCTCCCCTTACATCACCTACGCATCGTACCAGATGAGTCCACAGAACCGACGATCATGGAGGGAAAACTACTACAACCAGCACGCCAAGCAGGGTTTCAAGTTCTGGTTGGAAGAAAAGAAACCTGTCTCAAGTAAGAACCCAATTTAAAAAAAAGAAAACAGATTAAGCAGTGGCGGATCTAGGGTAACACAACCGCCCCCTCGATCTCCCCTTTCAAACCAATTTACAATTCCTTATAACTTGTGTATATACTTACGGCTTAAGGATAGAGAAGAAATATGCCCCCTTTCAAAATTTTTTACCAAAATTTTCAATTTTGGAATGAAAAGACAATTGTCATTTTGGTTTTTATTTTTACTGATGCGATTAGTAAGCCTGTTATTCGATTAGAAAACATTTTGCATAAAAAATTTAGGATTAAACGCAATTCCAAGAATCAAAGATAAATTGACTTTCATTAACCTATCAGAATAGCGAGTATTCGAGACTCACATTTAATTTTTGAAGTTGTGTTTAATCGTAATTTTGAGGCTGGGGGGTGTGGGGGGGGGGGGGCTCTTGGTGCCCTCTCTGTATAGACGTGAAATATCACGCCGAGATATCCCATGCAGATCAGCGCATGGACAGCGAATTGAGATGACCTCATCTTGCTGTCCATGCGATACGAATGATGTATCTCGGCGTGCTAAGAAAGGCAACATGCGATCTCACAGAGTATGGACAGCAAAGCATAATAGAGTATGCTCAATATACTAATCGTACAAAGAAAATCAAGCTGGAATGAAGGCTGGTCTTAAGTTTAATTTCAGTCGCCGCACGCCACATTCACACATATTTTTCACGAAATGACAAGCTGTAAAGTGAATTCGAAAGAGAAGACCCTTTATCTAATATTTCTGCTATTCTTTTGTATAATTATAATCAATCTTAAAGTGTTGTTTTTTATTATTCGTATTAAAAAATATCAATTTAAGGACATCAAAAATAATTACATACCATACATGTGATCAGGCTTACTGGAGTTAATTGGTAAACAAATGGCTATATGCCAAAGCAACCAATATTTGAAGTACACTTGCTGGTATATATACTATTGCATCTCGATTCTGTTATACCTCAATCAATTTTCTATTATGATCTATTTGCTCTTCCTCCCTGTTTCTCCAGAATCCCAAAAGTACACCTTTGGTACGTACAAGACTCATCTTGGACTCGGAAATGCACCCAGGAATTGAGAGCTCTATGTCAGCATTCTCTTTTACATCATTGTGCCTATGAGCAGACGACGACAAGGGAGCGTTATGGCGGGAAAAGCTATATACGATTTTGTTTTAGACTCTCAATACGTGTGCTGTGGAAATAAATATATCTATTTTTATTTCTATTCAAAGGTGAAGCACAATTTTGTAAGACACTGTTGAACTAACAATCGATTGCCATGCAAGTTGCAACAATCAATTTCTAAGAAGATCATTTAGAAATCATGTTGAGTCTTGGTAAAAACGTAACTGCGGGTCGGTTCCATTATTCTAATTATGAGACATCTTTATTCTTATTTTTTGAAAAGCACCTGTTCACAAATATGATATGCTGAGTGATTTTCAACCGACAAAGAAATAACCGTACATGGGCACTGACATAAGCCTAAAATAATACCTGCTAAAGATGATATTGTAAATACAAGATTAAACTTATTCATATTTGAAAAAAGAGTGGCATGATTTCTTGACAGTGACGTATCGGAGGGTGGAGCTGGGGGTTCACTCCTCCCCTTTTTTGCAGGCACAGGAAAAGAAAGAAAAAGCTTAGGAATTTATGGATACGCCACGTAACAGTATGACCCAATGACTGGCCCCAAATCAAGTTCGAAGTATGAATATATACTGTATCGTGTTGCACGAAATGACTACAATAGGTGTATTATAATGAAAGAGGTGTTATCATTCGTCTAGCTTCGTAAATAAAGATTTATATTTTATGTAATCGTGATAATGTTGAATCTCTGTGCGATAATCCAAATTGTCTGTGCAATCATGTGAAGTTGCATTGCAGCTGTTATATTGCGGTTGTCTTGAGTCTGATGCTGCTTGTAATCTTGTATAAGGTGTGTCGTTTTTTGCTGGCAAAGTTATCATGTAGAGACTATCTAAAATGTACTTGTAAACTTCTTTTTAGAATAATTTCTTTCACATTCTATCTCATTCATTTTGTTTAATACTGTGTTGAATATTGCCTTACAAAGAGAGACCTATTGTAAGTTCGTTTTGGCGTAGTATAAACATGCATTTAAATCCACCTTGCTGTAGACAATTTGCAAAAAAGTTTAATGTTTTTGCACATCACCTTATTGTTTTATAGGACGGTTTAAGGGAGGATTACCCCCCCCCCCCTTATCAACTTATAGATACGCATATACCATAGAGATCCTACAATATTATAGGATCTCTATGGCATATACTGAGGAAAGGTGACCGGGTTGTTGCTATAAGCGAATATACATGCCATATTCAACCTATCATATATTCAGTGATTTTATTGTTTTATATTTTGGTCATCTTCTTGAGGGTAAAATACATGTGGAAAAGAAAACAACAAACAAATTAGATTTTAACTTTTGTTTTCTAAACACTTTTTTGTGACAGATATAAAACACTGCGACGCGTTTATATATTGTACGGGTTTGAGAGCTAAGCTAAGAGCTAAACACATGCTGTGCTTATTTTCATCACGCCTTAGGTGTTCATTAGATATACATGTTTACCTTTTAAATGGTTCTAATGTATAGGCTAAACACCAAATGTTTACACCATAATCATTCACATTGTTTAATTACTAAACATTGTGTGCAGGATTTTTTACAAGGGGGGCAAATTCTGCTTGAAGGTAGACCCGTAATTTTTCTTCTCGCCAGCCCTCCAAAACTCGCTCAGTGTGTGTGTGTGTGTGTCTGTGTGTGTGTGGGGGGGGGGGGGGGGGTTATCAAATGTTTTCCTCCATAATTCTCTGACAAGAAAAAAAAAATTGTCAATTTTAAACTTCTGCTCGAAGGGAGACCCGTATTTTTTTCTTCTCGCCAGCCCTCCAAAACTCGCTCAGTGGGGGGGGGGGGGGGGGGGGGGGGGGGGGGGGGGGGGGGGGGGTTATCACATGTTTTCCTCCATAATTCTCTGACAAGCAAGCAACAACAACAAAAAAAAATCGAAGAAAAGTTGACAGGGGGGCACTCTGCCCCCTGCCCCCCCCCTCAGCTACGCTAGTGACTATGTGTGATTATGGTGTCAGCACCAAATGATGATGTAAACATATGGTGTTTAGCTCTTAACTTAGCTCTTAAACCCGTACAATATATAAGGGCGTCGCAGTGTTTTAAATCTGTCACAGAAAAGTATTTAGAAACTAAACAAATTTTATACAGTGTAAAAATGTCATCATTTGGGAATTTGTTGGAAGAATAATCTCATACTAAATAATAATCATTATTGATGTAAACTGACATGTTTCTTGACAAAGATATAGTAATGTGCTACAATGACAGAACGAATAAATTAATACAAGGTATATGACTAAAGTATACTTTGATCTGTCGCTTAGATTTATGCTTACAGGGGTAAAGAAGGAGGGGTATGTCCGATATATAAACTTTTCCAAATTAATCAAAATTTCTCCAACAAGAAAGAAATAGGCTTCTTGCATGGGTTGTTGTTTTTTAAATTGACAAACGGGTAGGGATTTGCCGACCAAAATATTGTTGAAGAAAAGATGGGTCATGTGACATCCTTTCCCTCCCCCTGTAGCTACTCCCTTGAAATTAATCATACGAAATGTGCCCCATAGTTTAAATTTCATGTGCGTTTGAATACTTCTAATTGCTTTCGAACTCAATTTTCTCACTTGCCATAACTACTTCTATTGACTTCGTGTAAATCTGTTTTATTTTACTGCTTTGTTTTGTCTTTATTGTATGATTTTTACTCCATAATCTACGCCATGATGAAATTGTTGTTGAAATTGTTGTAAGTGTAAAAAAAAGGACAACCTTCAATCAAAGAATTATCACTGATAGATAACTGTATTCTTATCGCCTTGGAATTTCAGCTGAATGTAATGAAATGATAATCTTACAAATGTAAATATCAATGGTAGTGCATGGTCATGTTTTCAAATTTTAATTGTACTAACACTTTTAACAATAATAACAAGTTTTGTGCAAAAATAAAACATACGTCAAGTTTAACTTCAGATTTGTTTCATATTGGTTCTTATAATCTGTCTAAATAATTGGGGTACACTGCAAAGAAAGAGAAACGAATTATTTTAGAACCTGATATGCAGATAATCAGAGAAAATGCCTGAGAGAAAGAGAGACAGAGAGAGAAAGAGAGAGGGGGAGGGGGATAGGGAAGGGGGAGCCTGAGTGAGAAAGGGAAGAGAGAGAGGGAGAGAGAGAGGGGGGGGGGGGGGGAGCCTTATAGAAAGAAGGGAGACTATAGACATTTAGAGAGAAGTGGAGCCTTGGAGAGAGAAGGGGAGAAAGTGACAGAGGGTGAGGAAAGGAAGAAGAAGAAGAAGAAGAATAAGAAGAAGGAGAGAGAGAGAAAGAGATGGAGGGCGTATCCAGTAATTGCTAAACTGAGAAGGTTGAGGTGGGGTTAAAACTGGACTATATTAGCAGCCTCCCACATAGTGTTTAGTTTTCTTTCTTTCTTCTTCTTCTTCTTCTTCTTCTGGGCAATCAAAAATGGGGTGCTTAATACGGGGTGGAAAGACGGGATAAGAGAGATAGAGATAGAGATAGAAAGATATATATATAAATATATATATATATAGAGAGAGAGAGAGAGAGAGAGAGAGAGAGAGAGAGAGAGAGAGGAGAGAGAGAGAGAGAGAGAGAGAGAGAGAGAGAGAGAGAGAGGGAGAGTATAATCTTGGAAAGAAAGAGAGTTTGAAAGAAATTAGCGCGTAAAATAACATGGTATAGGCCTACTACAGAAAACTAATCACAAGCCTGACACTTTTTTTAAGGGATCGGTTTGCTAGCCAGTTTTGTGGAGGCGACCAAACAACATTTACAGACAGAAATCTAGTTCATGTTGCTGCAACGCATGAAATTTATGAAATTACGATGATAATATTTTATCAAATAATAATCTTTAAAAAAAGTTATGATAATAATGATGATATTCAGGGGCCGCGGAGCATTTTTGAAAATTGGGGGGGGGGGGGGGGCTGATTTGATTTCACTAACTTTCACTAATGACAATTTTTGAACCTTTTTTTCCGTGGTTTTATGACACGTGTCTACTCAAAAAAGTGTGTGTGTGTGTGGGGGGGGGGGGGGGCTGCAGCCTCCAGCCCCCCGGTTGCGTGGCCCATGATATTAATGATAATAACTGTAACAACAACAATAACAACAACGAAATAATAATATCATAGTAGTAGTAGTAGTAGTAGTAGTAGTAGTAGTAGTAGTAGTAGTAGTAGTAGTAAATATGGTAGTATAGGAAGAGAGGAGTTGTAGCAATGAAAATAATAATAATCGTCAGAGCGAGCGAAGCGACTTAGTAACTTTATAATACTCGCACACATATTCAACTGAATAAAAAAAAATCATGCAGACCCAAAAGTTTAGAGAATTTAAAAAAAAAAGAGAAAAAACCGCTATAATATTCCACTCTTGTAAGGGATGTGTGGTAGGGACTCTTACCAACAAACAGACAGTCAAACAAACAGCAAACAAATAAAAGCATCATCATTATGGTACACAGCAGAAAATACTTTAAAATGGCTTATGGTCGATTTATTTAGTTTTTAATGCCAAACAATGATAAAAGAAAATACATGTACATGTATTTCAGTTTATTTCGCCGCGTTGAATATGCTGTATAGCGCCATCTACTGTGTAACCCTTTCTCGATTTTCATGACAAAATAGTCTTGTTCCGTACCTTACATGAGACTTTACAAAGAGTTTGGAATAAAACAAAATGGCAGTTCTTTGGGCACATATATGTATGCGTTTCACCCTCCCCTAGACATGCGTTCACCCATGGAGTAGCTGTAAAAAAAAAAAAAAAAAAAAAAAAAAAAAAAATCAGTAAGTGTAGTGGCCGGAGTGGCCGGGAATAATCAGATAGCTGGAGTCGTGTGTTAAAAGATAAATTTGCCTCCTTTTCATTCTATTTTGCTTTCAAAGCACTTGGAGGAACTGCCCAAATTGCCTTAACGAACTTCATATCTTGGAAAAATCTTATTGCATATCTTGATTTCCAGGGTTTTGGGTGGATATATCGTCATAGCCCCCCCCCCCCCCCCACCACCACCACCACCCCGCCCCCCGCCGTGGACTTTTAACGCAATAGCCTCTTGTATTTGAGTAGCCTATTTCTGTTCATCTTTTGATGTATGTAGGCCTATTCAGTTTCTGATTATATATTATGTAAATTTGTTCTTGATGAATGGAGGCTAAAGAAATATGGATCGATAAATGATATATAGCTGTCCTAATCTGAATCTGAATATTGCCACTCTCTATTATATGCAGCGAAAATGAAAAGAAAGATTGTAATGATTAATGACTAAGTTTTTAGGAGTTTTTCAAGGATACGTGAAGCCAGTTTCAGATGTGGGAACAGGCTCCAGAGGAAAGAAGTTGCGGATACAATTAATGCTCCCCCATAAAACTATTTTTGTTCTGTTTTTATTTGCTGTATCATTCAACATCCAGTTTGCCCGTAAGCCACATATATTAGTCAGTTTCTAAAAGTCATGGCTAATGCTATAGTAAAGTAGGTATAGGCCTATCCAAAATTCTCTCTTTTTTTACGTTTGTTAGCTTCACCCAGAAAAGATGAACCATAGGAGTAGCTGGAAAGAGGATACACGTTTGACCCAATCTATGTCCTCGAATCATGAGTAGCCTATATAGATCCACGTAGCTTAATCGATATATTTTCAAACTCATTTCTTTCTTGATTGGTACTTTTTAAATTTATAATTATACTCGAAATGAGATAACCCGGCCACTATTTTATTTCTATCTGATCTTTGATCGCGGTTTATAGTTTTTGAGAGTTATATATCATGTGATCGTAGTTGGCCAATCGCGTTCTTCGTTTCTTGTTGCCTATTTTCCGAGGTCGCGCAAACTTAATAACACGAACATATCCATGTTGGGAAATAAGCGAAAATTTCTCCATAACAGAAATGCCAAATAAAACCAGGAAAGAAAAGGTATGTACCTTATTATATTGTTATTGTTATTTGTTTATTATGCAGATGTTGCACTTGTTTGTTAGCGAATTATTCACGTAACAGTGGCGGGAGGCCGGCCGGAGGACGGGACTCGCAACACAAAGTTCCGTAGCCCCATGTGTGTAATGGATTGTGTATTTATTTTGAATGTGAACAACAGTCGGTCAATCATGATTTGCTGAATTCGTTCTCGCCACTGTATCATATTCATAGCCCCGGCTTGTCGAAACTTGAAAGACTGTCATCTGTACTATAGATCTATATTCAGTAACTGCTATCAATATTGTAAAGATAAATGTTAAAAAAAGTAAAGAGATGAATAGAATTTGGGTGTGAAACAGTCATGACACTAGCTTGTGAAAGAAGAGAAGTGGGTGATTCTGATCTGGGTTTTATTTAGTGGTCTAAATAATTTAGGTTGCTAACTTCAGCTTGTCTATGACTATGCCCTAACCGTAACTAACCCTAACCCCATTCACACGTATGCGAGGTTATTGGAGATAACACTAGCAGACTAGATCTAACTCATGCTGAAATTAGCAACCTAAAATAAAATAAAACAAGATAAGCTTGTACATGTACTATAAGTGGCCGAGAAGTGGCAGTCAACTCATCAATGGCAGAGGATTCATGTTTGTGGATGGAAGAGAGTGCTGTCTTTGACTTTGACTTTGTCAGTAATCATTATCATGGGGGGGGGGGGGGGGGGGGTGGGGAGGGAAACCAATGCTTCTTTCATATTGAGCCAATATAGCGGAATCGAGAGCCTTTGGCCAGATAACACTTTGATATGAAAGGGTAATAAGTCGGATGTTCTGCATGTTCTAGCCTAGCCTAAACTCTTCCTCTTTGTCTTCCAGCCCATCCAAACACTCAAACGATCGGATCATGACAAACAGGAAAGAATTACAATTTATGGCAGCATCGATGTGGATTTACTTAATGTTCACACGTAGTTTTTTTGCTGTGTGATTAGCGTTACAAACACTGTGAGATCGGCACAGAATATGCTGTAGATGAACGGAGTACAAGGCAGTGCAACCCTGAGCTGTTCTGCGGCTGCATGCTAAATTTAATTGTGCTAATATCTTGCATGCATAGACCGCAGTATATGCAAGTTGGTAGTTTAATGATCTTGGTAATGTAGCTTTAGAACCCCCTGTCATATTTTCTCAGGAATATTCCACAGTTTTCTAGTAACTTGGTAGGTGTGGTCATGCTAGCAAAAAGATTCAGGAAATTTGATCCCTGCATTTTTCCCAGTATGACCATGAATTTCCTCGAAAATACATGTACTAGCAACCTTCCTTAGAAACACGGAATATCTGGGAAATTTGATATCTAGAATTCCTCAAAATTTAAGTTAAATTACAAATGTGTCCACATTTTGGGAAGTTTCTCATGTAACTGGGACCACTTTTTCAGCCAATAAGTGCATGCATTGTTAATCCATGTGTACAGTTGTAAATTCTGCAGATTGCCAGATTACAAATAATTTTGTAGCGTGGGTAGTGATGAACGTGATGAACGAGACATTTGCAATGTGAATGCAGTAACGCACACAAGAAATTGTATACGAGATCAAATTTTCTGGAATATCACACTTTCCTTTTTTCTTGAGAAAAATGTTTTCAAAAAGAGTGCAAATATCAGTTATGAGCCTGATCAGTAAGCTACAGATGGATATTTGAAAAATTCTGAAAGTTAAAAGGTTTTTCAAGCATAAATAATGAATTGTTGTGAGTTACTTAATGTTTCACTGTGAAGGGTATCACTAAAGGAGTTAAAAATTGTTTATTTATTGTTACTATGGCTATTTAATAAATTTAGAATTAATAAAACATCCAATGTCACAGACGGACAAAATGCTCAGTCTATTAAAACTGATCAGGATCTAATGTATTTTTCATGTAGAAAAAACATAGCACAAACTGCTTTTGAAGTGTACTAATCATGGCCTTGTTATTCTAATCTAAAACGAAACAACCATTTTAGTTAAAAGCTTGTTTTCTTTCAGTTGAGGATCCCCAGGAACACCCCCCCCCCCCCCAATGGTTTCCTTATGTTTGTACCTTGTACTCTTCTGTTGTTGCCGTATTATGTATTGCGTGCCTGGAAATGGCAAATGAAAAATTCAGAACAGGTTAAGCCAGCCCAATGCTGCTGCTTGAAATGGGCCTTCACATTTTGAATTTGGATCATTCAACTTTTGTCCTTGGCACAGCATGTGTTTGTCCAGTTCTAAAAACAACAGGGTTTAATGCAGTTAACATAAACTGCAAAAGACCAAAGAGGTACCAGAAGTCCTTTCACATGTAGTTTGTAGGAGAACATACATTGTAGATGCATATTCTTGAAAATGGCCTGTGGTAAACCTGGCTTAACTTACATGTACATGTTGTCCACTGATTTATGGAATTACTGTAAATTATGTAAATTTGAACTGTAAATAATGTTACAAAATAAGTTAACAAAATTAATTTTGTCATTAATAAGATACAATGTAATTTGATAGCAATAAGTACTGTATTATCATTTATTTACAGAATTATGGTAATTTGTACATGATGAGAAGATTAACATCAAATTGGCAAACCATTAAAAATCAGTTAACTAAATCTACGCATTTTGGGAGGAATTAAACCGGACGTAAAATTGGGTGCCTTCGAGAATACAGGCCTTAAGTTTATTAGGTTACATGTGTACATTGTATCTTTAAAAAAAAAAATAGTTGAAAATGTATGATAGGCACTTCAGGAGTTCACTAATAAACCTATTTACCATTTTATTTCAGTTTATGTTTTTCTCCAGAACCCCTGGTTACACACTAATTCACCAGGCATAGTAGCCTCTCTATGGATGGAATTCACTGTGGAATTCACTTTGCATATTTTAGTTATTGCTGTGTCCGGCAAGCATCTGGCATGTTTTAAGCCGTCAAGAGATACTTTTGTTCAAGAAGTAGACCTGTGCATAAAATTAGTAAATATGGTCTACTGCTGTATTCTTGTTTGAAGAAAAAAAAAAAAAAATTAGATGAACTTTTGTTGGTTTTCATTTCTGCTCACTTTCATGGAATACTTGAACTTCACTCCTCCATATCACTTAATCGTAGATCACAAATCTGAATTGTCTACCCTTGTTATAGTTTCTGCTCATACATGTACTCTGCAGTGGACAAGCACTAGTTGTAGTGTAACAAAGGTACATGTAGACAAATATCCTAGTGTCACAATGTGTGCATACAGAAGAAGTTGAACTTGAAGAGGAAGTGAAACGAAACAAATCATTGCTGTTTAAATGAAGTTATTAAGATATACCCAAATCACATAAGTGTCCTGTTTTTGTTTCTTCTCAGGCACCAGCCAAAACTGGAAGTGCAGCAGTTAGTAACAACAAAGCCGCTACAGATGGTACTGATGAGGTTTGTATTTTCATTGTGTATTGAACCTGAAGTGTAAACAAATGAAAAGTACTGTTTGGCTGATGTCCTAAAGGGCGTTTTTTATGAAAGTGTAACTGGTATGAGATAAGTTTATTGTCTGTTTGTCTCTTACAAAAATTGAAAATTCCCGTATATGACTATTTACAAATGATTGTTTAAATGGCATCACACTATACACTAGTCTATATTGACCACACATCAATTTTTCATGAATTGTTGGTACAGTCGGTAGGCTGGAAAAGTGCAAGTGTGGCTGGCCTGTATTAAAGAGATCTATATGTATACATAGGTATGGATTGTTCTGTATTGCCCCGAGTGACCATTTTAATGATATGCACAGCTTCCACAATGTTGAAAGTTTTGAGTAGGCCTTTGCCGAAATGAATTTTTGTTGTTGGAGGAGGAGAGGGGAGGGGGGGGGGGGAGGGCAAATGTGTTGCTGTTTCCGATAGAATTACACTTAGGCTGGTGCTTCATTGTCAGTATTTTCCCTGTTTTGTATTCTCATGGTTGGCTTTGCTGCCTTTACTGATTTTCAAAGGTTTTCAGTTTCATCCCTGTTCACATCATTGTAGGCTTATTTGTGTAAAAGTACACGTAGGGGAATCTCCAACCTAAAAACTACTTTGACCATGGTAAAACCAAAGCCATTCATACGGTTTAAGTGAATTGCATGATGGATAAAAAAGAAAGGAAGAAAGCGAGAAAGAGGGTGTCTGGATTGTACAAAACTTTTTTCGGATGACAGTTGCTCCATGGTCAATTTCCTACTCTAGTCTAACTGAATTCCTAAATTTTAACCTGGACCAAACACTATACCGAACGCTAAACCTAACCTAAAACCCCAACTCTGACCCTAACCATAACCCTACATCTTTGACGAAATACAGCCATGAGGATTCGTCACCAGAGCAAATGTCAGAGCCCCATTTCAGTATGTGCACCATTCCTGAATTTGCAGTCAGTCTCCTTTCAGCTGCTCAGTTTATCCCGTACATAATGTGCATAATGTACATGTATGGCTTCATGAGTTCATTCTTTTTGGAGTCCCTGTATGTTGTGTCGTGTAATGTGCTTGTCTATCATCGCCACATGTGTGTGATGTCAGAGTGGGAAAGCTAGCAACGACTATTTCAGTTCTACCATGAGGAAGTGTGGGAGGAAACCCAAATGGCTGTTTAAAGTTAGGTGGTAAAGGTTCCAGCTGCCATGAAGATGAAAACAAGTTTTGACATTGGTAGTTACTTGGCTGCTCTTAATGTGTCCAAACTACAGTTGATGAATTTAGAAAAAGAGAATCGCAATGAGAAATGAAACATGTTAATTGCTTTTGAAAACTAAATTACAGAGTTAGTTTCAGTGAGATTAAAGGTTAGCCAGGAGACACTCTGGTCTGCACTTTAAAGGTAATGATGAATAGTGGTCATGGGATTAAATTGTGAAAAAAACTGTCTATAATTTATTGAGAAAGGTTGATTATGTTGGACATAGTGGGAGGTTTTGGAATCATCTAAATCTAAATACATTGAAGAGTGCTGCACACAGAAGGTGGTATATATGGGACTACACACACATGTGGCAGGGAAATTTGGTGTAAAGTTTGAAGCTACATGTATAAATTCTAGTCATGCTCAATTATGAAGGCATTTGCATAGCTATCCTTTTCAGGAGGCCATAAAAGTCCCCTGATTATTGCCTGAAATCCTTTTTTAATAAGGAAAGAAAAACAACAACACATATCTTTAAAGCTTGATTTTTGTCTTGACTCTTGATGCTGAAGTATGAATATGTACATGTACGAGCACTAACATGTACATGTACAGTACTGATAGTATTTTGATCAGATCGTCTGCTGTGAAGGGTGTTAACTCATATCCTTTGTCTTGACACAACGTCGCTACCTGTCTTGTGCTCAACAGAAGATTATGTAGGCCTATTATGTACAGTGTATAATAGTAATGTACATGTGTAAAACGTGGAATTCTAGGCAGTTGGTCTTAAGCTACATGTAGGACAACAATTAAAAGTACAATTCTCACATTAGCGTAAATTTAGTCTGAATGATCTCCCAAACATAAATAGTAATTGTTTAATTGCATTGTTAATGAGCTTGGAAATGGCGACCTCGCATTTGTTCTGGCCACAACTGCTCCAGGTTTCATTTTGTCAAAGATAGGATTAGGGTTCGGTTTGCAAATTATGGGTTTTAGACTAGGTTTAGGGTTAGGGTTTAAGGGGAAGTCCACCCTGATATGAAGTTGGTTTTAATTTTAAAAGAAGCAGAAAAATTAGAGAAACCGATCAATGAAAGTTTGAGCAAAATCTAATAAGAAATAAAAAAGTTATGAATTTTTGAAGTTGTATTCAGTCAAACACAAATTGGCAACTCCATGATGTATATGTATTTTGCGAGCTCCTCTCCCATTTGCCCTGTCCCCCCCAAATCATTAATTTCCATTTTCTTTAAAGTGGATATTCAAAGAAAATCACAAATATGGCAAATAATGTATCACTAGAAACTGGGAAGCTTACAGATGGCAATCGTATAAGTTTTAGATCAACTGCGTATCTGATGATTAAAAAAATAACAAAAATAAAAGCACTTCTCAGCATCTGGAATATCCGAGCGATTCGCCAGAAATATAGCGATGTTTTGATGACGACACACCGGAGACCAATCCTGCCTAAGCAGACGACGTCCTATAACGTATGAACGTAATTGCAATGCAATTATTTATCAAATTATAAAGAGCATGGTATATTTAAACATGACCTTATTTCACACCATTCTAAAAGGGAAGTGAAACCGATTCTGATAACTAAAATCTTTTAATTGTAAATATACAGGATAAGGGTCAATGATCAATGAAATAAACCACACTTTCAAATTGCAAAGCCCTCCGAATAATAACATGGACAGAATTCGTTCTCCCTTGAAACGCCGAACATGCCCCGGTGCAAGCAGCTGAAATACAATGGCGTCTAATTTTGTTTACAAGTGACTGATTCCTTTATTTTTTTAAAGCTGCATTTTTCATCAAAATAATACCATACACAAAGTTAAGAGTGAGGCAACAGACTAACATTAAGACTGACGCGAGTGAAGTAAGAGAAATAAGTGAAGAGGAGATGACAAAACAGGCACTGAAAAATGTGTAAGATGTTATGGGACATCGTCTGCTTAGACAGGATTGGTCTCCGGTGTGACATCACACATCTCAGCAGCATTCGAAAAGCTCTTCAGGTGCTATATCGGGGCTGTATTTTACCGTTTTATAATTGATAATAATCATTACTTCAAATGTTTCCAAGCATTGAATTTTGATAACCTCGTTTAATTTAAGCTTCACCTATGTGATAATAAGAATTAAACCAATGTTTAAAATCAATAAAGTTCTACTTTAAAGAAAATATTCAGTTATAGATACACCTTTAAGATATAATCATTGCTCATATGTTTTTACACAAAAACTGTATGAAACAAATCTATTCCTTCATTAAAAACTAAGAAAATGGAAATTAATGAGATTTTCTGTACTTAACTTGGCAAATGGGAGAGGAGCTCTCAAGATACATGTACGTCACTGAGTTGCCAATTAGTGTTCGATTGATAAAAATTTCAAAAATTCATAACTTTCTTATTTCTTATCGGATTTTGTTCAAACTTTCACTATAAATCTGTTTCTCTCATGTTTCTTCTTTTATTCAAATCAACTTAATACAGGGTGGACTTTCCCTTTAAGAGAAAACGACAATATTAGGGAAAGCTATAGCGTTTAGTCCAGGATTGAAATTATAATACATGTAGTATAGGATATTGACAACAGAGGATTGTCCCAGAGTACAGTACATGTATGTGTCATAGAACCTTGGAAACTGGGTATCGGGGTACATGTATATGTCACGAACCCACATGCATCTACATGTGGGAGGGTGCTATTTAGTGTACAGTAGCCTTGCACATGCACATGTACATGTAGGCTGTAAAGCTGAAATGTACACGGCCCTGTATATTGTTAAAGGGAAATCCATCCTTAACAGCAAGTTGCTTTGAAAGAAAGAGGAAAAATCAGAGAAGCAGACTGGTGAAAGTTTGAACGAAATCGGACAAGTAATAAGAAAGTTATGAATTTTTGAAAGTTGTAATCACTATACATGTACATATGGGAATTTCAAATTGGCTGAATAGGTAATGTCACTGTGATGTACATGTAGCTGTGGACAACTCCCCCATTTGCTCTAACACACAAAATGATTAAAATCTCACTTTTTTCAAAATGTATTTCTCAGTAGGATCTTTTTCTTTCATGAGGACAATAACAATATGCTATCTCCAATATATTTTGAGTACTGCCCCGAGGGTAAAAGCGCCTAGAAGAAAACTGCAAATTAATGATATTTTTGTGTACGACAAATGGGAGAGTTGTCCACAAAAATGTCACAATCGAATCACCAAAGTGCCAATTTGAAATTCGCATAGATGTAGTGATCTAATTTTTCAAACATCCATAACTTTCTTATTCCTTGTCCGATTTCTTTCAAACTTTCACCATCCTGTTTTTCTTATTTTTCTGCTTTCACACAAATCATCTCATTACCAAGGTTGGATTGCCCTTTAAATGCACTTCATTGAAATTTGAGTTAGTAGGAATTATAGGCAATGCCTTCATTTCATGTCTTCAATTTGATGTTAGGATACATGTTTGTATTGACATTGTAATGGCAACTGTACGAATACAAGTCCATGAATACTCCTTGTACATTTACTGGTAGAATGTATTTGATGTCAAACAATAGAGGGCTCCAATAGATGTGTTTGTATTTGGCTTATTTTGACCTCCACCTTTGTGAGTGCAGCTCTATGGATTAGCAATCTACATGTACATATACCTGAACAAATACATGTGTATGAGGGCCTGGAGTGGACAGAAAGCATTGTCTTGTGTTCTTGACTACATAATATGTACATGTACATGGACGTACATATGTATATAATGTTAATGCGACTAATGTCGTAAATATTTACATTTTTGTTGTAGAAACTTTTACAGCAGTCCTTTATATGGGGTAAGCTATATTTTCATCAAATGTACACTTCATACAGGTGCAAGTTTGCAGGCGACTTACATGGTTTATTAATTCTGAAGACGAAGATACTGTTTTCTTTCACATTTTGATGTTGATCTGACATACATGTACATGCTCCAGTGTCTTTTCCTCCAGGTTTTATGTTGTCAAAGGCATTTAGGTCGCAAGGGCTTACGCTGCCTGTCTACTTTTCGCTGACAAGCAGGGTTGGCAATTGAAATCGATGCTGATTTGAATCACAGATTTAATTCAAAGAGAGAGAAAAAAAAAAAAAAATTGGTGAAAGACTTTGATTACATTGTATGTATTTGATTTTATATTAATTTGCAATTATTACAATGAAAAGAAATCAGAAAGAGAAAATTACCAACCCTGATGGTATTGTGAGCTTACAAACATATACACCTGTAGCATACACATACACAAGTCCCATCCTTTATCAATGCTTGTAAAACTTCTAACATCTTCTGCGTGAGCTCTCATGATTTCTACATTATAAATGGTTGGCTAAACCCGTGTTTACCCAGTTAATGGAGGGTGGTCATGAGTAAAGGCTGCCAAAGTCCAATGTTTAATTGTGTTTATCAGTTAATTATAATGGAGGGGAGACAAGAAGATGCCTTCATAGCACGTTGTAATAGATGCGTGTAAATGAGGATTTTGTATCATAGAAAAAAAGGAAGATAATTATTTATGAAACAGATATTTGTTTGTTTGCCATCAACCTCTAGTCATTATTATCTCTAGGAGAAGACAGTAACATTATGGTTGTCATTCGGAGGTCCATACACGTGCCTCGCCTGGCTGAATGTCCATTGTAGCATCACATTTGATAGCCTGGTTTGCTCTTTCTGATCATCGGCTATTTGTTTAGATCCTCGAAAGAGCCTGGACTTAGTATTGTAAATAGAATGGCATATTATTTATGGTATTTCTAACCAAGAAGTTTCACAATTGCAGTTTCTTGAAGTAGCGTTTTCCTTTTGTGGTACTTATCCATCATAACATTATGAGACAGACAGGGAGAGAGAGGGAGAGAGAAGGAAAGTGAACTAGACTGTTTTTTTTTTCTCTTTCCTCCTGCCTCTCTCTCACCGAGTCTCTCTATATATAATTTGCTAGTTGTGAGGGTATCAGTTCCTGTAATCAATAGCCTACCAGGCATTGTTAGTTGGCCGGTGGTTCTGGTCTCGGCTGGGCCTTGACTGCCATAGTAGATTGGGAGCCCGGAGTTCACCGCCATGTCACGCAAGAAGCCTGGGGAGTGGATTTCGGCCTTAATCGTAAGTCTTTCCCAGTACTGCTGGGGCCGTTATGCGCCCCTCAGATGGGACTAGTGGTGTGAACTACATGTACTTGCACTTCCACCTCGTGTGTAATGGTGATTGCTCAGACTGTGGATATGTTAAGTATTGATATCGAAGAGGAAGTGTGAAAATCAGCTTTCTGTACAATGCATTAATCATAAACTACAGGCACAATGCATGTATTTATTGCCTAATGTGCCTTCACTGATTAGTTTGACCTAGATGTATGGTAATTGGTGTAGGAGTCTCTAAATGTTACATGCTTTGTATTGAGTGACTACATGTCTGACTAGTTATATATGCTTACAATATGGGTCACCCCCGCAACTAGGCCAAATACAATTTATACTGTGTGCTTGTGATAGAGCAGGCCTGTTGCAAATGTACTCAAGGAAGTAAGTCTTAATTGGATTGAAAGTTGGAAACGTGTTCAGATCGTTAGCTCCATTTGCACACAATGGTATGGGTATGAAGAGTTGGCAGAAGTTGGCAGAATGCCTCATGGGAGAATGTACATGTAGATCTGCTGAATATACATGTACATGTATAGGCTTATATCTCCTAAAGATACATGCATATACAGTGTATTTATTCACCCTCAAAGCAGTGATACAAATGGCTGGACATTATAAAAGAAAGACCCACATATCAGTCCTGCTTCACTTCTGCTCAAAATAATAGACAAAGCAGTTAGGATAACCCTGAAGTTTTAAAAAGTTACAAATTGTCTCTTACATCAGGGACCGTGTTTCATGTAGGTTACATGTAGTCAGGAAACCTAGAGACAAAAAGCAGCGATCACAATTAGGTGTGTCTTCATCAGAACGAAGTTCTGCTCTAGCCCGCTTCAAGGTGGATCAGGGATATTTTCTTGAAGCTAGCTTCAGTTTGCAATCGCGTCTTCATCAGACCGAAGTACCCCCACTTTGAGCTTAAGCCCGAAGTTGGTGCGCAACGTACGTACGTGCACTGTGTACAGCTCATGCACACAGCGCTAGCGCTAGCGCACAGCTGATACATACAAACAACACCATGAAACCGGAAATCGTGCTTCGATAGTTGGAGCACAGGTGCATGATGGGATCGGGCTTAACTTCGGGCTGATGAAGACGCTCAAGGAATAGCGGGCTAGAGCAGGCTGATTTTCGGTTAAGCGGGCTATTCTGAAGATAAGTCCAAGATGATGTGGGTTGACTTTTCGAGCGAAATAGCGGGCTAGAGCAGAGAATTAGCTGGCTATTCTCTGATCGGGCTAATTTACCGGATCAGCAATAGCGGGCTAGAGCAGAACTTCGTTCTGATGAAGACGCACCTGATTTTAGTATTTCTATATCAATGTATTTTTTTGTTTGTTTGTTTAATTTTTTTTTCCTTTTTAACTTCAAGTGTTCCTTGAAGCAGAGTTGAAAATGTATTAACAATGTTTTGAAAAAAAAGTCATTTTATAGTGAAAATGTCGGACTCTGAACTGTGTATAAATCCTAGTATAAATATGATGTAGATTGTACAACAATAACTGCTCATTATTTTACTGCAACATTGATTTCAGTGGCATAGACAAGCCTATGTGTAATTACCTGTAGGGTTAGTAAAGGAGGGGGAAGGAGGGGGAAAGAGGAAGAAGGGGGGGGGGTGGTATCTCCATGTATTCATTATCATTTTCCTTATGAATATGTATGCTTGTCTACACCACTGAATGTTTTGCGTTGTACATGTATGTAAGTTCATTTTTAGTTCTTTATACCTTCATTTACAAAAAAAACCCTGCTAGGCTGCAGACCACATGTACCATCATTTCCTGCACAAACGTATGCTGTTTCCTTCAAACTATAGATTTGTCAACCCATTATGAAACTAATAAATTGAATTGTAAAGAAACTTGAGCTCCTCTGCCTTCTACGTCATGTATCCATGGCAGATTTAATAAGAGGCAGATGAGTGACATTCAAGCAAAGAATAGCTATTTGATGTGTTAGTTTGAAAATTAAATGTTATTTTCTTTGCTTTCTGTCATACAGTATACATGTACACTGATACATATTAAAGAATAAGACAAGGGCCAGTATTCCAATAATTTAAAGAAAATTATGTTTTAGCTTATAATTCTCCATGGCATTGTCTTTAAAGTAGAAATTCATACATTTTCTTCATAATTCCATTTATATATCGTCAGAAAGCTTAAAACCCCAAGAATAAAATGTTTCTATTATCAAGCATTGACACAAAAGTGGTAAGGTGAAATAAGCACAGTGAAGTTAGTACTTTTGGAAAGGAGCAATGAGGAAGGACCGCCGATGAAAATAGTCATACTCGACAGACCATTTTCATGGATGGTCCTTCCCCATTGCTTCTTTCCAAAAGTACCATCTTCACTGTGCTTATTTCACCTTACCACTTTTGTGTCAATGCTTGATAATAGAATCATTTTATTCTTGGGGTTTTAAGCTTTCTGATCTATATAAATTGTAATTATGAAGAAAAAGTATGAATTTCTACTTTAAGTAGACCAGGTAGACCTGGGGGGGGGGGGGGGGCGTTTCATCAAGTGTCTTGTTAGTGATTTTTACTGACAAATTTGCTCTCAGCCAATCAGATGCAAGGATTTCAGTAGCTTTTAACAGTTATTGTAAATTGTCAGTGAAAGCAAGTTTCATGAAAGGTCACAATAGCTTCGCAGATTGAATCCACAACCTTCCATAATTATGAAGCTGCTGCTATTTCAGGCATGTCCCAGTATTTAATTATCTTATTAATTATCATGTGTTTCCTTTTTTGCATTTTTTTGTGTTGCAGGGAGGCAAGCACAGACCTGGAAATGTACCTCCCCCAACGCAGCTCACAAGAACCAAAGGCACGGGACCCCTTGTGAAGAAAGATAAAAGGCAAGGTTCTTCTCGCTTCAACATCTCCAAGAACAGAGAACTTCAAAAGCTCCCACCACTCAAAGGTATTTTCCTCTGCACAATAGGCTAATTCACGCACTTGCAAGGAAAAAGTGATAATTAAATCTTGATTCTAAACCACTGTTAAACCAGAGCTTTTCGAGTGCATGAAATTTTCGCGAATTTCGCGAGTGGTGATTAGCGAAAGTTTCATGATGCCAAATAATCAAATCACAATTGAAACAACATACAATTATTGCAATTCGAGGAAGTTTCTTGCTGCGATATTGGCTTTCATTAACAATTCACAAAAATTTTATGTTGTGAAAGTTTCTGGTATTACAGTAACATTTTTGTGCTTGTTCACATGAGGGATAAATCAGATTTTTTGTTTTCATCTCACTTCCTAAGCTTGGTCACAACAGAAAGCACTCCAATTTAGCAAAATAGCAAAAATAGCAAAATACTCTTGGTTATTCAAAGACGTACATGCAGGAATTCCATGTGCATTGCATAGTACAATCTGAATATAACAGAAATTTAGGGAGCAGTAGCATTCAGGGTTCAAGTTTAAAGTCTCCAGGGGGGCGTTTCATCAAGGTGTCTTGTCGGTGATTTTTACCGACAAATTTGCTCTCAGCCAATCAGATGCAAGGACTTCAGTAGCTTATAACAGTTATTGCAACTTGTCATTGATGACAAGTTTTATGAAACAGGGCCCAGATCTTTATAGTTGCAGTTCATTTACATAGTATCGTAAAACTTGAACTCCTAGGTGTTTTCTTATAGGGATATAGCTCTAAGCCTAATATTCCCCACATTACCCATAATAGCCTGGCTAGCTTGTTAACCCTTTGGAGACAATTGACCACATTTTGTGGTTTGGCTCAATAACTTTTGATTCAGAGCTCTAAAAAATATACCAGATACATGAGTAGAAAGAGCAAAAATTTCTGCAAAAACTATGTCCATTTTTGCTGCATGACCATATTTCATTTGATGCCAAGAATTTAAAGAACTAGAATAATCTTTAAAATCCTTAAATTGGCAACACAATGAGAGGTTCAAAATCATTGTTTTTATGAAAATTGGCAATTTTTAAAACTCTTGGATAGAGTTTGTAACCATGTATATTAATTTATAAGATTTTACACCTTATTACCACCTTGTAGCACTAAAAGAAAAATATTATTGAGTTCAGCCCTTAAATAATTCCTGTCCTGAAAGGGTTAAAAATGTGCTGGTATAATGTATTTAGGATTCAGGATTCCGGTGTAACAGGGGTCTTAAAATGTGGGTCACTTTTTTCTGATAACAATAACACCCTACCATGGTGTATCACTTTTTGTGACTTGAAACTTTCGCGAAACCTTAAAAACAGCCATTTTGTCAATTATTTTGTGTCATGAAACTTCTAGATCTCCGGCAAAATTGGTGAAACTTTCTGGTTTTACATTAAGGCCCCATATTCATCATCAACATGCATACTTATATATTCACTAGTTGCCCAAATTTTCTCTCCAGCTCATGCATTTAACTTGGAGCAATCAGTCTGTCTGTCTGACTGAAGTCAATCAAATCTAATAGTCTAACATTACAGGAAACCATCCTTGTCGTTTGATTGAGCAGAGCATTGTTTATCTGAATGCAATGACCTAGTCCTTGACCTAGTTCCTCAGCATCTAGGGAGCACTGGAGAGATGGCAATTATTGGTGGTAATTGGAGGCTCTTCCCTTCAAAGGGGATCCCATTCAAATGTACGTGTAATCCCCCTGGAATCACCATTAGGATAAAAACAGAACTGTGCTCATGCACTGCACTGATGAAATGTACATGTAAGTTCGTAGATTTCATACACAGGCCAACTTTTACAGACGTCACCGATTGCATTTCTGGAACATACATGTAGGTTGCATTTACGTCATGGTACTTGTACTCTTATTTGCATGAAAACATGAAACGTGAAAACGTGAAAAAAAATTCAGTGGAATTCACATGTACCAACATCCCCAATGGATGAATACAATCTCCTTTTCCTGTTATATTTTTCAGATATTTTTCTTTAAAACATCTAAAATATAAAGGCTTCAGAATAGTTTTGAAAGGTATTTGTTATTGTGTGTATTTTATTAAATCTCACTGATGAAAATAACATGGGCAGTGAATGTTTTTCATAGAAATATACCTAGGGATAGGGTAGAGGAAATAATGTTAGTGCATTATGGATGATGTGAAGGACCCCTGACATTTTGAAGCAAGCAAGTTACGTGTATGTCTTTTTATGGGTTTTGTCATTAGAATTAGATCATAATCGTGTTTGTGACTGGATGTACTGTATATTGCATTACACTCTCTAAAATGATTCCATCATTAATGAGCAGGATACAAGGATGTGTATGCACATGTATACTGTACCTGTACCTTGATGTTTAAGGGGGAAAAAAAACTGATAAAGCAAAACTGTCAGGAATTGCATGGCTTATAATTTATGAAGAATTGGGCTTAGATTTGAGCCCAATATGTAAGCTTGACTTGCAGCATGTGGTTAACATAATATTTTGTAAAGAATAATCAAAGTTGTCCAGTACTGGGACATGTACATTGAACATGAACGACTTTTCACATGAAAGCCAATAAGTCAGTTCATAATTAGTTCATGGTACAATTGACCCTAAAATGACCCCAATTTGTAATGCGCACATGCATTTGTTTTGGTAGATGCGCTACTTGAATAACAAGTAATCAATACTGGTGCGCGCATCGTAGTGCATACAAAATGAGAGCGTAGAAAGGTCAATTTTACTTTAACAAGTGACCTTCATATCTGCACATGTGCAAATTGTAATTATGAACTGGCTTATTTATGCACTAAACACAGAAACATCAACAAGGAGTCCCTGTTAAAAAAAAAAAACCTTTCTGTTGATTGGTTGCAATATGAATCACTGGACATGGCTGAAATGAATCAAATTTGTTTTTAATAACCTGGTTGATTTCTTGATTTTGCTGTTGAAAAGTATATTCTTGACTCTCAAATATATTTTGATTAGTTGATTGTATGTATCAGCCTATCAGGTAGAATCAATTGATTTGGAGTGCAAGGGAAATATCTGAATGTTGCTTGAGACAATATGTTGGATAAAGACTGTTCGGTTTATTTACAAAGGCAATACAGTTAGTTACATTTCATGGGCACACTGACATCCACTGCCTCCATTCTTACTGCTTCTAATAAATCTAATTTCTCACTTTACTAATTTGTCATTGATTTATAGGCCTACTTTGTTTACTCAACATTTAAGATTTATTTTGTGAGGACACTTCTGTATTGGCAATCTGGGGGGCATTTCATCAAGTGTCTTGTCAGTGATTTTTAACAACAAATTTGCTCTCAGCCAATCAGATACAAGGATTTCAGTAGCTTATAACGGTTATTGCAACTTGTCATTAATGACAAGTTTTATAATACAGGGCCCAGGCATACAGTGTTTTAGCTTGTCTTATTGCATTAATCTCTACACTGTATCTTTATATTCAGATTTAGCTGGCTGAAAACATGTGCATTAGTGCGATAACTTTTCTATAAACCATTTTCTGGTTTCACAAAGAATATAAACATAATACCGTACAGTATATCTTTTAGCCATACGATTTTGCACATGTGTAGCTGCATTAATAAAATATTTTTGTCCCCCTTGTAAACCTGTTGAAAATGTGTAAAGTAATGTACAGTGGAGGGTGTTCAAAATCATAAAATCATGGAATCAACAAGTTCTGGACTCTCAACTGCTTGAGTAACAAAATATAATTAAAAATAACTTTCATATTGTTATTCATACAGGAAGTTCCTGTGTCTCCACTTTATTGTAAAAGGAAACTCATCATTAAAACAAATAATAAAATTTACACGTATGTACATGTAGACATAGCAATAAAGCTAATTTTGACAGGTTCCCTGTTGATCACTGCTGGATATCCCCTCTATTAAGTTGGATTGCATATATTTCGTAGCATGGTCAAAAGCAAAATAAGATGGCACTGGCAGAAACAGAGATCAGCTTTACAGTACTGGTGATTTAAAGACCTTGATGGTAGAAAGCCTGCAGACAATTTTCTTAAAGCCCATGTACAGGTATCATGTTTTGCAAGCCCCAAATTTATACTTCTCAGATTTTATTTGATGATTGGCAGGATCGGGGGAATCTTATTTCTTTCTGAGTAGAATGAATAATAAGATGTTTAAGTTATTGAGACCCATTCTGATCACCGTTTTCCATGTGTCTCTTTCCCCTTTTCTTTAATTATTTCCTGCCAAATTTGACAGTTTGTATGTTGTCTCTGAAGTAAACAAGATCATTCCAGATTTCTTTAAAAAGGCTCGTTCACGCTGTTTTTCTTTTTCTGTTTTGTAACGTGTATTAAAATGAATGGCAACAGAGCGCAACAAAGGTCCAACGCGTATTCACTTTGATATCTCTGTGTTGTATGATGTAGAAATGTGAAGCGTTTTTAAGTCTTCCATTGTTTTAAAAATGCACCACAGTTTTAAGCAGCATAAATGTAGGCCTGCACATGTACATGTAAAAAGCCTTTACTATAGCACAAGCAGGTATAATTCTCCTCTTAATCATTTGACATTCTCTCAACCGTAGCTCGTTGGACTTGTGTTCTGAAAGGTCTGCTAACGTTGCTTTTGCTCTACCCTGCAAAGCTCAGTCATGCTTTGTTAGGTAGTATTTTAACACCACAAGTATTTCTGACTGTGATGTATGTTACCTCCCTTTTCACAGATGCTACTACTCCTGGTGAGCAATAGGAGCTCTCTCCAAGAAGCTGATGCAACAACACTTGCAGTCACTCTACATGTACTTCCCCTTTAAACAGTTGAATGTTTTTGAACGTAGCCTTGGATTTATGTTCTAATTGTTCTGCTAATATTACCTTTTTCTCAACCATACAAAGCCCAGTGTAGGTGCATGTGTATCATTTTAGCACCACAAGCATTTTCTGACTGTGATGTATGGATATTATCTCCTTGTTCACAGATGCTACCCCTGGTGAGTGAGAGCTCTTTTCAAAGAAGCTGATGCAGTGACACTTACAATCCCTCTTTACCTTCAAACATTTAAAAAATTTTTTTAGATGTAGCCTTGGACTGATGTTGTAATTGTTCAGCTAATATTACTCTGCTCCTTCTTACATAGACAGGCATACAGTGTAGATACAAAATATATCATTTTAACACCACAAGCATTTTCTCGACTGTGATGTATGGATACTGTCTCCTTTCCTCGTTCGCAGATGCTACCCCTGGTGAGCGGGAGGAGCTCTTCACCAAGAAGCTGCTGCAATGCTGCGTAGTCTTTGACTTCATCTCAGACCCTCTGAGTGATCTCAAATGGAAGGAGGTGAAGAGGGCTGCTCTCAATGAACTGGTGGAGTATGTCACGCATCAGAGGGGGGTCATCACGGAAGCCATCTACCCCGAGGCCGTCCAAATGGTGAGTGGCATCCAAAGACTTACATGTACATATGTACATAATGCTCCGTTCAGACTTGACAAGATAATTTTTTGCTCTTTCTACTCGTGCATCTGGAATATTTCTTAGAGCTCTGTATCAAAAGTTATTGAGCAAAACTATAAAATGTCATTAGTCTTGAAAGGGTTTTAGAAAATGAATAAAAATACATAGCTACATGCTACATTGATACATATATTTGTATGCTCTAAGATAATAGAATTTGAAGTGCATCACGCTTATCTCATGTTGATTTACCATGGCAGGTTTATGTCTGAATGGGGCTTTAAAATTGGTAGAAGAAGGTTGCGTAGGCCTTAAACGGCATTTATAGACGCTGGACCAAATGTGACATTTCATATTTCCTGGAAGCACCTTGTGTACCGGCTTACATATATACTTATGCATTATTAATTACAGCAAATCAATCATATTCTACACCAAAGAATAGGCTGTTTGACATTTCCTATTGGGCATATTTTTGCTACCACAAGTATATTTTTTTACATTGGTCATTCTAAGTTGAAAGATGACCATAGATATTTATAAAAAAATTCAGTGATTAGTTGCCAATGCAAAAATGCAATGCAAATGCAAACGTTTTGGGTCTGGTTGGTGTGTTTGGTTTAGCAGGCGAGGATTTAAAAAAAAAGAAAAGTACTGACTAGTATGGATACTGAAAGGAACTAAGTGTGGCATATGGTAGCCAGTTGTCATTGCAGTCAGTGTCTGAGAAAGAAATTACTACATGTATGATTGAGTGCAATCAAAGTAATGGGGAGAATTGGAGCAAATGCTGTACATGTACAAGTAGTCACCAGTGTGATCAGCCAGATCAGTTACAACATGTCTCCAAATTGAGAATTGTTAAGGGACCACAGATGTGAATCATTTTGTACACACCCATTGTTGGAAAAAATATGTATTCTGGGGCTTGTATGAACATATAAATTAGAAAAAAAAAAAGAAGAGAGAAATTGTGCTAAAACTAAATTATGAATCATTAACTTGTAATATTTCAGTTTACTAAATGATATCCTTATGTGATGAATTTCCACAATTCTGGAAATTGACCATTGTTATTATTGCATCAAACCACACCAAAATAGCCTGCCAGATGTATGCCACTAATACAGACAAATCCACCTGAATGTTTGAGTTGAAGTATGCCCAAGAGGACCTTAGAGAGACCGGGAAAACGTGGAGCGAGAGAGAAAAAGCACTTGAAAAATGTCGGGAGAGTGGGATGCTTATCTCGATTGAGGAGTGTCCAGAGAGTCTGATGGTTATCTCTTTCTTCCTGCAGTTTGCAATCAACATGTTCCGAACGTTGCCACCCCCTTCCAATCCCCACGGTGCTGAGTTTGACCCGGAAGAAGACGAACCAACGTTAGAAGCGGCATGGCCACATTTACAGGTATGCCATCCTTTCTTGTTTAATATGCTTCTGCACACTGATTGTGATGCCGGAGACATCATGGGAGCGTTTCATCAAGCGTTTTGTCAGTGATTTTTATCCGACAACTGTTATAAGCTACTGAAATCCTTGCATCTGATTGGCTGAGAGCAAATTTGTCGGATAAAATATCTGACAAGTCCTTTCATGAAACGCCCCCCATGTTTTCAGGTTGACTGTCTCTCCATACATACAATAACCTCGTGTTTTTTAATGTCTTTTCTATATGTTCTGTATTTTGTATGATCTCGCCAAATTTATAGGAAAAGCAGTATTCTGTGCAGAATGTACAAAGATACGGCTTTACCAAAGCTAAGTCGAAAACGCAACCCAAATAGCATTTACCAGCGTGCAGATTTATGCCAGCAGAAAATGGCTGGCATAAATACACCGATAATAACAAAGCCAGTATACACCATAAATACAGCATGTATATGCTGCATACTGGCCCTGTTTGCTCACTGCTCACACTAGGCCATACAAATAGAGTTCCTTATATACCTGCCCCGTGAGCATTGCACCTTTTTAATAGTTATTTATTTATTTTTTTTTTTATTCTTTATTCTTTATTGCAACTTAAAAGTTGGATTGGTACATGGTACAGATAAAATAACATATAACATAAGACGATAAAATACATGGAACAGTTACATTAAAAAGTTGACAAATTATAACATTTAAAATATCAGTAAGAAGAGGAAGAAAAGGAGAAAGAAGGGAAGTTAAAGGAAGGAAGAGGAGAAGAAAAGGTAAAAGAAGACAGTTGAGGAGAAAAAGAAGGAGAAAGAAAGGAAGAAAAAAAATGTACAAAGGAAAAAAAGAGAGAGACTGCGAAAATTAAAGAGTACCGTAATACATGTCCATGAAGCTGATAGTTATCATAAACATCAAAAACCTTTACAAATAATGAGGTTAAAAACTACTCATTAAAATATAATTATCAATTGCCTATTCAAATTCGAAACCACATACAATTCAGTGAACACACAAAAAAAAAAATTAAAATTGAAAAACATGGTTACCTGTTTAAAACTACTACAAATACTACGTGTCCAGAAAACATGAATAAACATTACCAATTTCATGTATAAATATTTGTTGGCTGAATAGCAATTAGCATAGAAACAGTGACATAACCCTATGGACCTTTAGACCACCTTTTTGTCCCCGCCGAACGAAGTTCACGAGGGGACTATGAAACGGGCTCCGTACGTGTGTGCGTGTGTGTGTCCGTCCGTCCGTCCGTCTGTCCGTGTGTGCTCAAATGTTAGAAAATGCTACTTCTCCATCATTTCTTGGCCGATTTTGATTCCGATTGTTTTATCTGATAGGGCTGGGTGGGGGCTACCAAACTTTTACACAGAATTTTGAAATTCATTAATTATGCAAATTTATGCAAATTTATTCAAAATCGACGAAAAATGCTACTTCTCCTCTATTTCACATCGGATTTTGATTCCGATTGTTTTATCTGATAGGGCTGGGTGGGGGCTTCCAAACTTCTACACAGAATTTTGAAATTCATTAATTATGCAAATTTATGCAAATTTATTCAAAATTGACGAAAAATGCTACTTCTCTATTTCACATCGGATTTTGATTCCGATTGTTTTATCTGATAGGGCTGGGAGGGGGCTTCCAAACTTCTACACAGAATTTTGAAATTCATTAATTATGCAAATTTATGCAAATTTATTCAAAATTGACGAAAAATGCTACTTCTCCTCTATTTCACATCGGATTTTGATTCCGATTGTTTTATCTGATAGGGCTGGGTGGGGGCTTCCAAACTGCTACACAGAATTTTGAAATTCATTAATTATGCAAATTTATGCAAATTTATTCAAAATTGACGAAAAATGCTACTTCTCCTCTATTTCACATCGGATTTTGATTCCGATTGTTTTATCTGATAGGGCAGGGTGGGGGCTTCAAAACTTCTACACAGAAATTTGAAATTCATTAATTATGCAAATTTATGCAAATTTATTCAAAATTGACGAAAAAGTCCAACTTCTCTATTTCACATCGGATTTTGATTCCGATTGTTTTATCTGATAGGGCTGGGTGGGGGCTTCCAAACTTCTACACAGAATTTTGAAATTCATTAATTATGCAAATTTATGCAAATTTATTCAAAATTGACGAAAAATGCTACTTCTCCTCTATTTCACATCGGATTTTGATTCCGATTGTTTTATCTGATAGGGCTGGGTGGGGGCTTCCAAACTTCTACACAGAATTTTGAAATTCATTAATTATGCAAATTTATGCAAATTTATTCAAAATTGACGAAAAATGCTACTTCTCCTCTATTTCACATCGGATTTTGATTCCGATTGTTTTATCTGATAGGGCTGGGTGGGGGCTTCCAAACTTCTACACAGAATTTTGAAATTCATTAATTATGCAAATTTATTCAAAATTTTACGAAAAATGCTACTTCTCTATTTCACATCGGATTTTGATTCCGATTGTTTTATCTGATAGGGCAGGGTGGAGGCTTCCAAACTTCTACACAGAATTTTGAAATTCATTAATTATGCAAATTTATGCAAATTTATTCAAAATTGATGAAAAATGCTACTTCTCTATTTCACATCGGATTTTGATTCCGATTGTTTTATCTGATAGGGCTGGGTGGGGGCTTCCAAACTTCTACACAGAATTTTGAAATTCATTAATTATGCAAATTGATGAAAAATGCTACTTCTCTATTTCACATCGGATTTTGATTCCGATTGTTTTATCTGATAGGGCTGGGTGGGGGCTTCCAAACTTCTACACAGAATTTTGAAATTCATTAATTATGCAAATTTATGCAAATTTATTCAAAATTGATGAAAAATGCTACTTCTCTATTTCACATCGGATTTTGATTCCGATTGTTTTTTCTGATAGGGCTGGGTGGGGGCTTCCAAACTTCTACACAGAATTTTGAAATTCATTAATTATGCAAATTTATGCAAATTTATTCAAAATCGACGAAAAATGCTACTTCTCCTCTATTTCACATAGGATTTTGATTCCGATTGTTTTATCTGATAGGGCTGGGTGGGGGCTTCCAAACTTCTACACAGAATTTTGAAATTCATTAATTATGCAAATTTATGCAAATTTATTCAAAATTGACGAAAAATGCTACTTCTCCTCTATTTCACATAGGATTTTGATTCCGATTGTTTTATCTGATAGGGCTGGGTGGGGGCTTCCAAACTTCTACACAGAATTTTGAAATTCATTATTCATGCAAATTTATGCAAATTTATTCAAAATGGCTGAAGGTTCATAATGTTTTCATGTTTTATATTTCAGTTGTATACATGCATTGTTGGTATTCTCTTCTTTTGCATGCAGTAACATTATTATTTTATTCACTAAAGTTTTTCACTGAAGTTTTAAGGTTCAGGCTAGTTAATTTCCACAGATCTGCACTTCCGGCGGGGACATTTATTACGCATTGCGTAATTTACTCATTCACTTGTTGGTATTTATTAAGAAAAGGGTATGTATGCTTCTCCACCCACGACTGCCTTTGAAAGTTGAACTCATTTAAATGAATGCCTGTTGATGTACTACAGTATTCATATGTTACAGAACTTCATAAATGAATTCCATTTAAGGAATGCCTAAACTGCAGTATTCACCTGTTCAAGGTAACTGTATGCCAATAGCCTGAATAGGTTACATCAGGGATGTAGCTACGGTGGGCGGCGGTGGGCGGCCCCGCCCACCACTCACATTTTCCGCCCGGCACTCTGGCTGAAAATCAGTCTCCCGCCCACCACTATTTTCCCAAACTTGATGTGTATTAATTGCCCCAAAACACACATATAATGCGCAGAAATTACCTTCTTGTGCTTAGATATTGACCAATCCATGAATATAATCTCATGACTTGACTTGTAAGTATAGAACACTCGTTTAATCTGAAACTAAAATCAAGATAAAATAAATTGATTGTAATCCGAACGTACGATAGCGCATATAGCTAGCTAGCTACGTATATATACGCCTCCGGTCGCATCTCTGACGGGGTCCGCTACCAAGGCCCGCGGACATATCTCGCGGGGCAATTGCTGGTTCGCGATCGATGATTTCCCATTTGCAAAGGCAGTCAAGTTCGTTCACTCATAGCGTCCTTACCGTACTTCGTGTGTATCTAGGCAGTCATACACCTCAGCACTTTCAAACACCACTGCACAAAAGTCACTAACATTCACTCAAAATCGGCATTTAATTTACGAGAACCGACACCAACATATCCATGAAATACAATAAATTCAACTCACCGATGTTGGAAAAGATCATTTCAAAAATGAAATCCGTAATTTATTGTCAATACTAGCGAAACGGAGTATCAGAGGTCATTGTGTACATTTCCTGATCGCCGCGAGCGCAGACTAGATATCGCCCCCCAAAAGATCGGTCGTAAAAAATTCGGCCCCTATCGCGCACACATAAAAGTCCCGATTTTCTGCTTGCGCGATCGTAGAGATCGATGTGCGCACGCAATACCGAGTTTCTTTTTGGACAAAATTTTATTGGCCGATTTTAGTCTAAAACATCGGCGGAATGAAAACAACATGCGATCGTGAAAAAATTCGGGGGGGGGGATTTCTTCGGTTTTGGACATGATTTTGACTTTGGATTTTACGGGAAATGTCAGAAGTTCTTCCTAACGGTCATTTAAGGTAGGAGTGAGATGATTTAAGAGCTGAATTTGAAAGGAAGTATTTTAAATATCTTATCCCCCCATACCTTTAGTACATGCGATAGAAAATGAGTAGTATTTTTGCATCCGTCCTGCGTAGTGGTCAATATGACCACTATTAATATTACTTGGTGTGGTCTAGTCCAAAGGAAAAGCGTTACAAAGTGAAAGTGAAGCTGACTTAGGTAAGTAAGTACTAAGTAGTACAGCTGAATGAATGAAACAACACAGCTCTTTGTTTTTTGTGCTTTTTTTATTGCATTTAATTCATTATCTATTTCATACTGTTATAAATTATTTCTACTTACTAATGCAGTATGAATTTGTTTCAGTTACAGCCATTTATGTGTGACTCATTTCAGTCATTTGGGTATCTAGAAATTGGGATTTGGGGCCTCAAATGTTGTATAAGGCAAAAGCTTAGGGGGCGCTGCCCCCTGACCCCCGCTGCGGTATTGCCCCTGGACCCCTGGTCGATAGTCGTGAAGCTCCGTTTGCTGCGCTCACTCCACACGCAGGTCAAAGTCCATGAAGTTGCAACCGCCACTCAAAATGCTCTAGCTACAACACTGGGTTACATACATGTATGTAGGTGTAGCTTTGTTGGACAGGCCAGCCAACTTTCAAGCTGTAGATGAGGTATGCATTGCAATAGACCTGTTCACGAATATATTCAAATTTTATGCATACTTTTAAAACAAAGGTTGTTCTTGAAAACCTGAAAGCTTGCCCGAGGCTTGTCATATATAGCAACAAGTTATGTACATGTACATGCAAACTGGATTCTAAGCATTGAGGCTCATTTTTAAAAAGTGGGTTGATGGAATAGCTCGTCACTAGGTACTCAGAGAAGAAATGTGAATAAATTTGAATACATTACGAACCGGTTTGTCGTAATACAGATGTGAACTGGTTGTGTACATGTAGACCGGTTCACACCAACTCGAATCTGAACGTTGACCATTTGATCCAGAGTCTGTCAGCAGATCCACTAGGCCCAGAAATAGCCCCGATGTGTCCTAATACTGGTTAATGAATCATAAAAGATGTGAGGAATGATATGTGAAGGTATCATGAATTACATGTATGTACATTAGATACCAGTCCAATTGTATCATTCATCTTGTCAACCATCATTATAACAAAAGAAGAGAAATTAGTTTTAGAGGTGAGAGCATGGGAAGTAACTTCCAAAACTTACCCAACTATGTTTTGATGGCCATATTACAACTTTCACTTCAGTTAGTTTATGAATTCACTGAATTGGGAAAATGTAAAAAGTGTTTTTTGAAGATGTAAACAGTTTTCATATATGCATTATGCTAATTGGTTGACTGGTTGTACAGCATTATAATCAAAATGATCACGGTAGTGCTGGTATCGGCATGGAAAATCTATGTCGCCATGTCGCAATAAAATTAACGCCGATGTCGACATCTGGACATGAGTCAAACAAGTCTAAACTCGGGTCGCTCCCGTAGTGACCGTACACTATGAAACCAGAGTTACCCGACACAAATTCACAAGAGCTTTACATGGAATACATGCACTATGTCCTCACGGGCTCACACTCGCAGTCATACTCACTTACATTTCTCAAAGATGCACACTGTCAACTATTTGCCCCAAAATTTGTTTTGTATGATCCAATTTATCAAGCATTAATGAAAGTCATGCGGTGCGAGTCAGCTAGTGTCGCATATCTAGGCGCTAGGCATGTACATACGTACGTACGTAATGTATACCGTACCGGTCGTCGCAGCTAGCAAGATACGCAGCGATCGTGTTGCGCGCGCGCGCTGCTAATGCGTATGTGAAACAAATCACGTACGCGCGCACGACGCCACGGCGAGGTACATGTAAAAAGACCCATTTTATGTCGCCATCGGAGCATGCGTGTCGACATGTTGGCAAAGTCCAAAACCAGTACTTTTGTCGCCATAGTGGCAACATCAGGCGTGTCGATACCAGCACTAGATCACGGTAATTTTCAATTAGACACTATTACCATTGGTTTGTAAGAGATATTTTTATTAGACACTATTACCATTGGTTTGTAAGAGATATTTTTGGTGTCTAGTAGGCTTTTTACACTTGATTTTTTAAACCCTGTTGAAGAGGCGAAGGAAACGCTTCTTCTATCCCCAAAACAGAGGCTTTTTGTGCTGTTCTCATTTGCAGTTTTAGTCCCGTATTATCTCCCTAGCCAGAGTGCTTAGCCTCACAATTGGTGGGGCTAACCCTGCTTTTTTCCAGGGCTACAATAATCTCGCACTATCGTGGAGGTAGCCCACTTTGGTAAAATGCAATGTGAACAGAAAGTGGGCTAAGCATATTCCAGTACTATCGATGGGGCTACATGTACATGTACATCCTCGTTTAGGCCCACCGATGGCACAGGACTAAGTAAAATTTTTGCAAGTGTAAAAAGCCTATTATACTGCACATCATTTGCTCAGAAACAGAAGGGCATCATGGCATATCATTAAGTTACCTCCCTTCTGCCTCTCCGCAGACAAAATGCTGCGAGGGTGTATTATTCATTTCATTTGCATCTTTGGCATAAGAAAAACCCAAAGAACTGTGGAATTGGCTACTCCCATGATACAATTGTCATCTTCTGTCCTGTATGAAGGTGTGGTATCATTTTCCTGCCTTAATCTTCTACTGGAATGCATCAGCACACTTCATTAGCCAAGGCTTCAAATTAAGCCTCTCTAGAAAGCCTCTGTTTTGGGGATAGAAGAAGTGTTTCCTTCGTCTCACCAATATTCAGCTGGATTCTGACTAGGCTTCCTTGATTCCAGCTGAATTAACACTAGTTTTGAGAAACAAACCCTTTTATTTCTGCCTTTGCAGGTATTGTGGTGTTAAAAGGCAGTCAGAAAACTGAATCTTAGACTTGAATTTCAGAACAAAGGCTGTTATCGTTAAGGTGTTCTAGTGTAAATCTATGTGTAAGACATCCCAAATAAATGGGTCGAGTTGAGCCACTTAGTTGTAGAGCACCAGGTGTCAACATTTTCATCATATAACAGCATAATTCTGTAACTAATAAATGAAAAAGCAAAAATCCTGTCACCGTGAAATCGTTTTATAATTTCTTATCATACTTTCATTTTATTTATTCTGAATAAAAAGACCGACACCTGATGTTCTGTATATTAGAGGATTAGTTAAGTTAGAGTTTAACTTATTCAACTTCAGTGAATATGGGCCAAAGTTGAGTGTGCTGTCCAGTAATTCAACTTTCTAGTCTTGGCATGTTGAGGCTGTGGTGTGACACCAAAAGTTCTCCTGATTTAAGGGCTGGTGGCATTTGTCCGATAACATTAACGATAACAAAATTTTTCATTAAAGGCACGCCCTAGAGCTACCCTTCTATTAACAGACACAAGCACTCTTACACGTACACGCCATGTAGTAGGGTGTACATTTAAAGGGAAGCTTGAGTTCTGGGAAAGGTAAAAAATACATTAATTTGTGAGGTTTCTCATTCCTATTATGTTAGTTTGGAAGATTAGTATAGTAGATATGTCCCCTGAAAAGGATTGCTCTTCAAATGCCCTCATATTCAAAATATGACAAGGAACCGCTGAAATGTTCGAGCTGAACATTTGTGTGTAGTCCCATATACATATTTCTGTGTGCAGTGCATGTGAATCTCAACAGGATTGAGTCAATTTCTTATCATTTTGGTGATTCCAAAACCTTACAGCATACTCCAATTCTTATAATTGTAATTGATTGTAATTGTAATTGTAATGGTTTATTAAAAAACAAAACTTGCAGCTGAAAAGCTGATAATGTTTGTTTTCACAAAGTTTGTACAAAATTGATCACATCATAATGAAAACATCAAGAAACAAAAGAAACATTCACTCCAAAAACTAAAGTGTCAAATCACCATCCAAAAGGGCCGAGGAGCGACAGCCTTTCCCATATATGACCAGAACTCAACTTTATCTTTAATCGAAAATCTCAAATGTGACCAGCTCTTTAGCCTGTCACATTTACAGTAGGTCTGTAAAAAGACTAGCTACAAGATCATGAAGGCAGTGGTAATTCTTGATAGCATTGTGTGCAAATCTCTCTCTCAAGGCAATATCGATATGCTTCTTTTAGACTTTTTGGAAAACATAAATTTGGATTGGGGATGAGTCAGTGCCTTTTGCTGTGGATCTATAAGAATGAAGTTTAATTGTTTTTCATTCTTTGATGATGGAACTTACTTTATATACATCTGTGCATTTGAAATGAATCTGTATCTGCATCGGAAATGAACAAAACATGAATTCCAGCGCTTAAAGTCTGATGAAAAATTCTTTTGTTTTACATTACCAAATCGATGCTTCCATGCTTAATTCGTAAAGCAGAGAATGAATTATGCATTCTTGTGAAATATCTCCAGACAAAAGAAAATTAATTATCAGAAACAGGAGAGGGAAATGAATTGTTATCGAATAAAGGTAGCAGTGATAAATCAATAATTGTAGTACATTTTATATTTTAAAGGTATACTATGCATTAACCAGAGACGGGGTTGGGAAAATGTTACATGACTGTATATACACAGTTCACACAAATATAACTTACTGGAAAAAACACACCAAATGATGCCTCTAGAAAAATTGAAATTGTTAAATATTGGTATTCCCTCCCTCAAGTTTGTTTAATAAAAAAACAAAAGATAACATTTTTACATACCTACATTTGATTACCCACTATGTCTTTGTGAAATTATTTTAGAAATTACTTTCATTTTCCATAAAAATACCCTTGATGCATGTATGGTCATTGGCACACAACCAAAGTAAATTCATTGGTATGAGAAACTTATAAAGTGATAGTAAGTGAAACAGAGGTCCATTTTTTAGTGGCAAAACACACCAATGGCAAGGCAATGTGGATACCTTGTCACCGATATCCTGTTATTGACAGTTACTATCCATTAGGATTACTGGTTTAAGAAAAACGGAGCTACATAACCTCAAAATAGATCTATGATGTGAATCTGATCAGCTAACTTGCCACTGTTTACTCAGTTGTGTACATATATACACATTACCAGCTCAGCCTAGCTCAAATTCACTGCCTGTTTACTTTGATGTGCATCATATTTATGACACCACCATGCATACTTTTTGTCATCTTTAAAAGAAAATTGATCATTTTGTGAATAACTTAGAGCTGTTCTGCATAGATTATGCAAACATGTTTAATATCCCACCCCATATAATTTTACTGTGAAGATGAAGGGAATGGATTCTGGTTGCATGATTGTAATTTATCAATGAAATATATTATTTTGTCAAATTTATTCTTCTTCCTCTTCCTCTTAAGATTTTGTAAATAAGTATGGAGAGTTGCTGACTTCTCTCTTAAATCAGCATTTGAAAAGATTCTATTGATTGTTGATTAATTATGTAATTATATTATTTCCATGTCCATCTCTTCCCTACCATGTCTAAGTTTCAAAACATGCCTGAAGAGACTTTTGCTTGACAGGCGGGTCTTGGCGTGGCATGATGCGCTTTCGTTATGTTATTCTTTTCATCATCTTTTCTTCCATCTTACCTTATGTTAATCTTTATCCTATCATTTCGCTATATTTCCCTAGCCTATGTCGTCATTGGTTATCCTAAAAAAAAATTCTTTCCATTTTTCCTTTCATTATTATTCTTTTACTCGGTTTATCATAGGTTTCGGAATTCTTACTGAGTAAATCATAAATGAAAACGTTCATGCAAATAGTCTGTATATGTACAAGAAATGTATTTAACATCATTACTTTCTACTTTTTGTACTTCATTGTTAACTATTATTATTTTTAATTTTGGTAATAATCATGATAATTGAACTTTACCGAAATACTTCTTTGTTTTTTTTTTTCTGTTGTGGGTCAGGCTCGACTAGCACATGTGCTATTATCTGGCCCCTTTTACCAACCAATGCTTTTCTTCCTTTATATGTAAACATCATTGTATAAAAAAATCTATTGTACTTAAATGTTGTTGGTGGTAATAAATCAATAAATCAATCAATCAATCAATCATCTTCTATTCCATATTTTCTTTATGTTACTGATTTATTCTTCTATCATTTATGTCTCTATCTTTCTTTATGTTATTCTTTGTTTTTATCTTCTCAATTTTTCTGTCCACTTTTCCTTTTGTTATGTTATTCTTTTTTTCATCATCCTCTATTCCATCTTTCCAATCCTCTCTATCGTTCATTATGTTTTTCTTTGCATTATCCTATCATCTCTTCCATTTTCATTATGTTATTTCTTATCCTTTCATTTCTCTCTGTATTTTTCAGTATGTTTTCTTTCTCCTCTTATTGTTCATTTTTAGTCTGAAATCAGGAAAATCATTCTGAGATGGACGCTTTTTCATTTTTTCCCTCGAAGACACCATACAATTTTTATGGGGGGGGGGGGGTTAATTTTGAGCCAGTGTGACTGTATAGTATCATCCCCTGAACATATTAAAGTACATACAGGCAATGGTCAGTTCTTACAAATCCATCCTAAAAACAAAATAATTTTTGGCAATTCGTAATTAGAACTTGATCACCATGGTTTTTTTAAATATGTACATCTATTTTTTTTCCTATGGTCAGCAAGACATTTCATTGTCTTATTTACAGGCTACATGCTAGCATAAAGATTGATTCAAATCATTTGCCTCTATGACCTGCATGTCATGTCTTTAAATTTTAAAGTGCAGTGGTAATGACGAACATATTGTAAAGACTCAAATTTCTTCACCTTTCCTAAATGTATAAATTACTGTTGGTTACTGTGAACTGCATTTTATGACAATATACATGTAACATTAAATAGAGAAGTGTTAATTATATTAAACTAAGGCTGCCATCTTTTTCCGCAGTCTAATACATGAATCCACTGTCCAGCCAATGGCTAGGACTGGCTGTCCACGTCCACCAGAACAAAAAAAGTTTCCCTGTGGAAGAAAATATGCGGCAATTGATTTGCTCATGAAGGGATGCGAGGCCGTTACAGTTTTCACCGAAATCCGATGCATCAGGGAAAATTGATTGTAACACTCGGGGGATTTCTGCGGAGAAAAAAGATTTGCGTAGAGTCCACGTGCATGCGAGTGAAAGTTCATGGAAGATTACCCCTGGCTTCTGCCCTTTCATCCCAGTTCCCCATCTCTCTGTCTGTCTCTCACATATTCTCTCTTGTGCGCTCTCTGTCTACTCTTCCTCTTTCTCACACATTCTCTCTCTCTCTCTCTCTCTTATCTCCCACACACTCTTTCTCTTCTTAATACGCTTCCTCTTAATTCCTTTCCAACATTCCTTTGTTTTTCTGATTTTTAAAAATTTCTCTTACTTTCTCTTTCACCTTATTATTTTTGTTTCACTTCTTTCCTAGTATCTTGCATCCTTTCTTTTACATTTCCTTTTTGTATTATGTAGTCTTTCTTCTAAGTTCTTTTTATTGCGTTTTCTATTTTCTCTATGACTCTCTTTCCCTTATTAAAGTATTTTCTATCTCCCAAACTCATTATTTCTTTCTCATTTTCTCACACTCTTCCTGTCACTCTCTTCATCCCAGATCTCCTCACTTGCCACTTTCTTTCTCCTATCACTCTCTCCTCATCTTTTCTTTCTACATCTCTCTCCTCTTATATCAGTAAAAACCAACAAACACCCAGCCCCAATAATGGAAAGAGAGAAGTTAAAAACTGTAGGATGCTGTAGGTAACCTCACATGTTATTAGTAATTTCTTCAGAAATCATTTTGTTTTTGCCTCTTTATATGTATTTTTTTTTTTGGGGGGGGGGAGATGTTTGCAAAGTGCTCTATTTTCCAAGGTAGCATTTTTAATTTCCCTTAATTTTTTGTTTTCTCTTGCTAGTGTTTTTTTTGTTGTTTTTTTGAAGGAAATAAAAAAAAAAAATCCAGATTATGTATTCTTTTCTGTTATTTGTTTGTATCTACAGCTTGTGTATGAATACTTTTTGCGGTTTTTGGAGTCACCAGACTTTCAACCCAACATAGCCAAGAAGTACATCGATCAGAAATTTGTCCTGGCGGTAAGTGAAATAAGTAGGCGGCATCAGTGAAGCCATTTACATTTATTTCTCTACAAATGTGTGTTTTCAGTGCATTCATTTGTTTGTCAGATTGTTTGGATGTGTGACTATGAAAGTACTCTTCTCTTCAAGTTTAACCCTTTCGAGACAATTGACCACATTTTGTGGTTTGGCTCAATAACTTTTGATTCAGAGCTCTAAAAAATATACCAGATACATGAGTAGAAAGAGCAAAAATTTCTGCACACACTATGTCCATTTTTGTTGCATTACCATATTGCGTTTGATGCCAGGAATTTTGAATAGGAGAATAAGTTTTAAAATCCTTAAATTGGCAACACATTGAGAGATTCAAAATCCTTATTTTTTTATCAAAATTGGCAATTTTTTCAACTTTTTGACAAAATTCCTATCCATGTGTATTATTTTCAAAGACATTACACCATATTAGAACCATGTAGCACTAAAAGAAAAATATTATTGTTGCCAATTTGAAGATCAAAATGTGATCAATTTAGCCCTTAAATAATTCCTGTCCTGAAAGGGTTAAAAGGAAACAAAAATAACAACAAGTGTCCTTCAAATATTCTCTTAGTTATCAGGACAGACAAAATTTCTTTATTAATAGGAAGACCTCCAAGAACATGCTTACAGATGAAGTTGAGTTCTGGTCATTTGATTACATCATGAAAGAAACTCAAAGCAATTAAAGGTTGATCATGTTTAAATAAGAATTGGTGTATACTGTGAGGTTTTGGAATCACCAAATTGATAAGAAATTGACCCAATCTAGCAGAAAAGCACATGCGCTGCACACAGAAATGGGTATATGGGACTGCACACACAAGTGGCATGAATGTTCGGTCCGAACACTTCAGCTATTTCTTGTCATATTTCAAATACATGTATGAGTGCATTTAGAGAGCAATCCTTTGCAGGGAACATTTCTACTATGACATTCTTTCAAACCGACATAAAAGGAATGAGAAAACTCACAAATTATTTTTCACCTTTCCCAGATCTCTTTATTGTTTTGTTGTTGTTGTTGTTGTTGTTGTTGTTGTTGTTTTTTTTTGGGGGGGGGGGGGGGGAAGGGATATGATATCGACAACATTCCATGTGAGAAAATAGATGGTAGTCATGGATAATAATTATCCATATTTTGAAGAAAGGAAAAGAAAAAGAAAATATATGCACCAGAAGATGAATAAAGTTCACAAAATGTTAACTTCTGGAATGATTTTTTACCCTAAAATGACATTTAGTTGTACTGAAATCCTTATTTGATGATGAAGATTTAGAGGTGCTTTGCATTGCCTGTAGTGACTGTCATTCATGTTACTTTATATATGTAATCCTGCCCACTCACATCTCATTACTGCAATAGAAATGTCTTCTCAATAGAATTTCTCCCTTGTCATTTTTCTTTTGAGGTTTCCTCTCATACTGTCATGAAGCAAAATTTGTACACAAAAAAAAAAATCAAACTGATGCAAATTATGTACTCCACTCTTCATACATGCAACACGTGTCATCCTTTGTTACCATAGAAACAATAAGTGTTTGATAAAAATATATTCTGACAGAGTTGTTTGTGCCATTCATCATTGAGCAGCGTCAGTTATAATTGCTATTAAAGCTTGATGAGGTAGATTTGTATAAGGGAAGATAAGCTATGTTTAATAGAAAGGATTGATAAGCTCAAAATAGAAGGCCTGATGGAATAGTTTTCAGAGAAATTTTTTACCTGTTTTCTAATGAAGTTATGTAGTTTTTAGTAGCTTTATATTTGTGTATACACTGATATCATGATGATTCAATATCTTGTATGATGTAGAGTTGAATGTAAATTTTTTTTAATGCAATACTAAGCTCAAGCTAACTTGGCTTGGATCTAGGGAAAACGCGTCTTTTGCCGAAATCAAATCACATCGAATGGGTTTAACTGGACCCACCCTCTGTGTTATATGACAATTTCTCATATAGCATTGATACAAAGCTATAAACCGCATTTCTACCTAAATTAGCAGTCTTTTTGTGCTTAATCCAATTTGGGAATCCAGTGGGAAGACTGGTACAAGACTATTACACATTTAGTGATTCACGATATTTCTAAGCTAACTTCTAAAAATACTCTCTTACTTTTGATAGACTCGTGTATTGAAGAATTAAAATATCCGCTCTGAAATATCTGTAGAGGTAAAAGTGACATGAATAAACTAGTCTACACATTTGCATGAAATTTGGTGCACATGTAAGCTAGATTTATCTTTTGTGAGGGCTGTGGTATAAAATTATTTTTCTCCTTTATGTTCTTTTGTCATGACACTATATATGTATTTCTCAAATATGTTTTTGTTTTAATTTCTTATCTTACACTAATAATATTTTTCTGACTTTATAAAGAAAAAAATGTGTATCATGTCCTCCACCATAGGAGATGGGAATGAAAATTTTCACACTAGTCTTGTGACAGTAAAAAAAATGTGCTGGTAGAATTTAACCTTTAGTGGCTACTAGGAATTTCAAATGAAAGAACTTCAAGAAGGCAAGAGAAATATTTCGATCCACTTATCCAATGACCCCTGTCTTCATTCCTTTATGTAAATTATAGCCATAGAGGATATAGTACCTTTAACATGTACCAATCACCTGAAAAAATAATTTGTGTAAAGCTAGAAAGTATAAAATCAACCTCAAAGAACTTTGTCTGGTATTATATATGTCAACAGTTAATGAGTATGAAGGAAATAAAGGATAACATGAAAATGCTCGTGCGGAACCGAACTCAGAGTTTGGTTCCGCGCGAGCCTTTACATTGGCGAGCGCGAACGGGTGCGTCGAGTAGTATACTCACGAGTCGCTTTTACGCTTATAGAGAGTGTAATTAAAATGGCAATATCTCTTTATAGAATTAATATTTGAAGCCCATATTTTGAATATAATATACCAACATGCAACCTCTAACATACAGAGCAAAATCATTTTTGGTGATTGGTACCCTTTAACCGTATGCTATTCAGCCATGAAATGGCAACCATTTTCAGAGTCATACTGCAGTCATACTTTCCTGTAAAACCTAGTCATACCGCGTAACGCCATTTTTGTGATGCAGGATGAGACATAATGGCTATCCAGTGGCAATTACGGCATCTATGTTGCACACTCTAGTAGCCTAGCGTGGCTCTATGTCGATTTTATGTGGCTGTTTTCTGGAATTTACCTTGCCTTACTTGACAGCCAGTTTTCACGATGGTCTGAATTGGGAAGTGCATGCCCATTGGCTCCAGTGTTAAAAAAAAAGAAAAGAAAAGTAATTGGCCCATGTGGCTAGGCTTTACGTGAAAGTGTGACCGCAGTATAAGTAAACCGTCCAACAACCAACCGACCGTCCATTCACAGGTAGGAAAGGGCCATGGATATTTTACAAACATGTGTCCTTACTTAAATCGAAACCTTCAAAAATGTATTGTGAAGATGACCAGATGGATAATTACATGTCTCCAACTTTCTTGCTGTTTTAAGATTTAGATGGGGGTGTTGTCTTTTTGTTGTTGTTATCAAAGAGCAAGGATTACATAGTATACATGTCAGTGATGTCAGAGCACTCAGAGGAATTTCATTCATAAGACCATTCAATTTGTTACCCACATTCAACCCTACTGGACAGTCTTTGCAAGAAAGAGTTCTAAACAGCTTTCTCTCTATAGATACACACAATCAATAAGGCATTCTCATAGATTCTTTTAGCCCTGAGATCAATAGTGCCCTAGAAAGCATTGAGAGATTGGAGTAGCCTGTACATTCAACCTAATGGTTAGAGATGGTTATCTTTATGTGTCATTGTATTCAACATGATAATAATGATTAGCCTGAGGAAAAATAGGTCTATCAGCCTGCAAGCAATTTAAACGAAACTGACAATTTCCTTGCCTGGAGTTAAAAGCAAGCAAACAGAATGGGTGATGTTTACCCATTTTGGTTTATGGGCGTGTTTATACACAAGATTTTTGGGCCTTAATCAGGCACCGTATACGTGATTAGTTTAAAAGAGGCTTGCGTCCATACTGATTTTGATTTAAACGCCGACCTAGCAGCCCGACTGTAAACGCCCAAAAAGGTGCGTTTACAAACGCACTTCGTATAAATCGCCGGGGTCCGAATGTGTATAAACGCGAGATCAAATTTAAACAGCTTTAAATGACGTCATTTAAAGCCGTTTCCGGTTCGAGGCCGAAGCTTGTTGAAAAGCGCGCGCCGTATACAGTGCATGTACTACAGCTAGTATAGTTTCAGAGCTCCCACATCGATGAGCCATCAATAAATACACTAGTATCAAATACAAACGCCTCTCGTCCCACATCATGACACCTTGCAAAAATGTGAATCGACGAAAATCTACACTCGAAATAAGGAACACGAAGAATACAGCCGAGGCCCTAGCTGACGACGACTGTTTTGAAAAAGCGCGCGACCAACTTGACCTGGTTTCGACTCAGGGGCCAACGAGCATGCGCAGTGGAACCCTCCGAATACAGCTGATGACGGCGTTCAAACGGGCGATAAATATGGCCCGACAAAAATGTTTATAAACAGTGCACCATCGAAGTAGCTCTACGGTCGGTGTTTATAAAGAGGCTGTTAAAACGCTCATTAAACCCTCGCAAAATGTTTATAAACGCACCCTAAATTTACATAATTGTAAATATGTAGATGTTTATTTGCCAATTGCTAAAAGGGTTAAAAATAATAGACCTTTCCAGAAATTCAAAATTCAATACATGTACATGTATTTCTTCTTATTTTTAATTGTTGATCCCATTTTACATTAAATGCTAATGCTACATGTATGTGCAGGATAGTAAACTTGCTGCTTTTCAAATAGAGTACTTTACAAAGTCTTGCCCTATAAGTTTTGAATGACTTTGACATGATGCATGGTATTGTGATTTCGAAATCAATTTTATGCTATACATGTGCATGTAGTTGTGAAGTTTAAGGGGGAATGGAATTTAACAATGAACTTATAAAAATAAAAGTGTTAATCTCCCTGGTTAATCTCTTTACTTGGAAGAGATTTTTCAACAACAACAAAAAAAATCCACATAAGATAATGTCATTTGCAATGTAGTAGTTTTATGATATGATATGATAGGAGATATTTAGAAACTAGATCCTTCCCTTTAAGGGGAGATAGAGAGCTCCAGAGCGAGCACTGCTCAATCAGCAGATTACAATCTTGGGGTGAAATTCAGGGTTGCTTGGCAAGATGGGTCGCCATGGCGATAAATTAATGTGATCGTCATCCGTCCTTTGATGTTGTTGAGTAAATTCTTGGAGTGGAGCATGGTATGCGAATATGTTTGGTGGAAATGTCAGGATGACCATGAAGCCTATATATGAGCAACTTGATCCTGAAATTGATGTATATATGTATATATATATTGCTAGATTGCACTGTAAACAAGAGATGTGCACATATTTGTCAAAGCAGCTAACATAAATGTTGCTATTTGCTTCAGGGTATCGTTAATATTGAATTAATTCTAAAGTGAACATTTTAAAGAAAAGTATGACTAAACTTCACATTAAATAGACTCCAATTTTGCTATAAATCTTGCAATATCTCCTTACAAAAGTACCTAAAGCTGATACATGTAGTTTGAATATGGAACCGAAACATGAAGAATAAGAATATTTGATGCCCAGTTTCCTTGAAACATTTGAGAAGACTTTCAAAAATATTGAGGCTGTATAGTAGCCTGCAGAAATAGAAGTTATGTACAGATTCAGCTCATCATGAAATTGTTATTTGAATGACAGCATTAATTCATTGTAGGGCCTCTTTTTCTCTGCATGGCAGCCAGTCTACTACTTGTGATAATGATATTGTTTCAGTTTTGAACAGGAAAGGGTATTTAAAAAAAACTACATTTACACTGTACAAGATGCCTTTTAAAAAGTTTACACTTTTAATTGAACAGAATTGACAAGAACACTTTTGAGTTATTTGCGTACATGTAAATATGTCAACTGTTTTTAAGTACAACTTGTTTTGTTACATTGTACATGTAGATGTCTACCAATAACACATTCTTATTTATTCTCCTATATTAAGTCCTCATGTAGCCACTGACATTTCGATCTGCAAGTAGTTATGTGTTAATGTGCTCATCAAATGCGTAATGACAAGTGATGTTGTATTAGCTTGAAGGATAGGTTACTGCTATTATGTGTACATGTAGGTGGTTTATCAATGACAATGTGATGTTAATGTACACTTCATTAAAGTGTGTGTACCTATTTTGGATGTTAATGGCATAGAATCACTTAGCATGTACATTTACATTAAAGGTCCATCTCCATCAGCCCAGGGAGGTGGAAGAGCTTCCACCTCCCTGATCAGCCTTAGATGGGTTCCTGAAAAGGAAGGGGGCGATGTCAAAAGTATTTTTGTGCGTGTGTGTGTGTGTGTTGTGTGTGTGTTGTGTGTGTGCATAAGAGTTGTGGGGAAGAGAAAATAAAGTGGACGGTCTTCCTATAATGTTTAATTGAATTTTGGGAGCATACTCTGTTGGTCAGTTTATGATCTCCTGGTATTATTTAGGAATACCAGTAGTGTTATCCTCCTTTGAATTGGGTGGTTTGGGGAGGGGGGGGGAGGGGTTGAAAAGTAATTTTTGTGTGCATGGGAACTCCGTTTTAGATTTTCTGTTAAAAAAACACTATTAGGGTTTGTTCTATAAAGTTTGTTTTATATGTGATATAATTGTTTTTTTCTAGAGCTCTTCCTGAGCTCTCCAGAGCGGTATGTACATTTAAAAATACTCTGCTCTTGTGCATTTTTAGCATGTTGAAAGAGGGGGAGAGATACTGGTGTAGTGGGATAGTATCAAACATTTTCAAACCTTTCTTCCAAGGAGAATGAATCCAAACAAACATTTGCTGATAATCTAATTAAAAATATGAGCCCGTTGAAAGACTTGATGTTACAGTGAACTTGATTTCTTCTTCTGCCCTATGTCTGGTTCCAGCTCTTAGAACTATTCGACAGTGAAGATCCGAGGGAGCGGGATTTCCTCAAGACGACGTTACATAGGATCTACGGCAAGTTCTTAGGTCTCAGGGCATACATACGCAAGCAAATCAACAACATTTTCTACAGGTGAGGTCACTCAAATCAAACAGATGATCTTCACATTGAAAGAAGATAAAGATAAAGATGATCAGGGAAGATTTTGATGGAAGGATGGGGATGATCAATAAGATGATAAGGAGGAATATCATGTTGATGATGATGATGATCATGATGACAATGATGGCAGGTTGATGAGAGGAGGAGGATGATGATGATGATGATGTAGATGTAGAAGTGATATATTTACTTCTATGTGTGAATATTGAAAAAAATATATATATCATGCTCTGAAGTCTCTCATTTTCATATTTCACATAAAGGTTTGTGTATGAAACAGAGCACCACAATGGCATTGCAGAACTTCTAGAAATCCTTGGCAGGTGAGTCATATATACATGGCAGACAAAAGTTTGCTTTGGCATATCCTTTCCTCCATATGCCTTTCTTTGACTCTGTCTCTGTGTCTCCCTCTCTCTAGCTCTATCTGTCTCTGTCTCCTTCCTTTTCTTTTATTTTCTCTTGCTATCTGTTTTTCTCTTATTTTTTTTTTCCTTCTCTTGTTATTTCTCAATCTCACATGCCCCTCCTCTAAACATCTCTTCCTTTCACTCTCTCTTCTCACTTTCCCTCTCTCAGTAACAGTGATTTCCTAGATGCATTTATGCCTGTCTGTTAATATAGATCTATCTTCATATTACTCTATCTCAGTATCTGACTGTCTTTCTTGACATGTATACACCTTTCTCTCACCTTGCACTTCTCTTTATTCCTTTCTGCTACACCTTCTCTATTCCTTCTTTCTTTTTTCTCTTGTGTATTACTGTGACAGGAAAAAAATATGACTATAGCTCTCTGGATGTTTTTTGTAGATTTTACTTAGTAGAATGCTTTGTTACAAACTCTAGGTGAATATTTTCAAGAATCACATATTGGTAGTCTTCTCTGTGATACATCAAATTTGATCCACTTTTTTCCAAATCTCAACTCGGCAAGGAAGTGATAACTTAAAATGCAATTATGGTGTACCACTTAATCGAGCTTATTTACTTCAAATGTTTTTTTATTTACGTGAAGTGGGTTGGAAACTTGTCCCACCCAAACTGCGTGTAGAGCTGATATATAGAAGGGAAATTAATTATGTTTTAGGGTAGGGTCACATTTATTGTATTGTGGCATTCCGATCATAAATTTGTGTCTTTTTCCTCAGCATCATCAATGGGTTTGCATTACCGTTGAAAGAGGAGCACAAGACGTTCCTTCTAAGAGTCCTGATGCCTCTCCATAAAGCCAAGTCCCTTAGTGTCTACCACCCGCAGGTAAGTCTGCAGTCACAGTGGTGCCCCCTCCCAGTGAAAAAAAAACATTGGAGCATGTAGTGATTTAGCTATGAAAAGCTTCAAAAGCCCTAGTAATAAAACTATAAGATGCACAGAAATCACCTGTGAAAATTTGTTTTTCTACAACATGAAACCCATTAGCAGCTCATGCGAACAAAACTTTTTTTTGTATATCCCCCCACCTTCCATGGCCATGGAAATAAAAGAGAAAAGAGGGGAAAAAAAGAAGTAAGACCAGTGCCTCCCCCCCCCCCCCCCCCCACCCCCCCCCCCCCAATGATGGCTAGACCCACGTAGTGTTAGATTTATCTGGTCTGTAGTCTTATTCTAACAGAGGATCTGTACTGAGCTCCTTGAACTTCTTTGACATGTTTAGGCTTGGTCTAAGACAGAATATACTTTAAGTGTCAAATTTAAAGTGTACCAATCACCTGAAAAAATAATTTGTGTACAGCTAGAAAGCATGAAATCAACCTCAAAGAACTTTGTCTGGTATTCCATAGGTCAACAGTTAATGAGTATGAAGGAAATAAAGGATAACATGAAAATGCTCGTGCGAGCCTTTATCTTGGCGAGCGCGTACGGGTGTGGCTAGTAGTCTACTCACGAGTCGCTTTTACGCTTATAGAGAGTGTAAGTAAAATTGTAATATCTCTTTATAAAATTAATATTTGAAGCCCATATTTTGAATATAGTATAACGACATGAAACCTCTAACATACAGAGCAAAATTATTTTGGGTGATTGGTACCCTTTAAACCTTTGCTGGTAGACCTGTTAAGACCATCTTCCACCTACATGTATTCCCACATTGCAAAGGATGGAAATGCTACAACTATGCATGCAGTATTGTATTATTTCTTACAATGGTTATCATATTTCAACATCATAAACTTATACCAGCCAAGGGTTGCTCTTCAAGAGGCCTGTGTAAGTGTTTAATGCTACAGTTGATGAAGGTAGAAAAAGTAAAACATTTCGTCAGTTCCATTTTGTGCAGCATTGTTTTTAAGATTCTTGTGAAAAAAGTAAATTGATCCATGTATTCATGCATTGTCTTTGACAACTGATAATGATAAAACCATATAAGTGTGATATGGTAATATGACATACCGGTATTCACATATTGTATAATGTAATAACATTCACATGGAGTCATCAATGCTATCACAAGAGTAATTTGCAATGCCATGAGAGAACATAATATTTGTTTCAACCACTGAATGTTATGAGGTCAAGTCTGACTTTTAGCCTGGTTCTCCTTGAAGTCACTACTCTACTCATTCTCTTTCCAAGTCACCCACCAAACTCCCCATATACATTTGCTAAATAGCATCTCTCATTTGCTCTCCACTAAGTATTCAAATTGCCAGAACATGGCCCCAAGGCTTGGACCCAAATGATTTCATCAGCGTGATCTATTTGGCCTAATTGGAGAAAAATATTTGCCATGTCCACTTTGTATTCCATGTGTAATGACCCAATTTGGCATCCTCTCTCTCCTTGTGGCTCCAATTTGATGGGTCAAATTAATCAATTTGTGATCTTATTTTCTGCTTTCTCTCCCTCCCCTCTCTCTCTCTCTCTCTCTCTTTCTCTCTCTTTATCTTTGTGTGCCTCTTCCCTGTCCTCCTATCTCTGATAAAATCTTGTCTTTATTTTTCTGTTACTGCCTTTCACTTTCTTTCTCTTACAAATTTTAATGCTTATTCTGTGCTGTTTTCTTTACTCAAACTCCTAGGCGTACCAAGGGGGGGGGGGGGGGTGTTTTGGGTGTTCAAACACCCCCTTTTGGTCTTTAAACATCCCCTTTTGGTGTTCAAACACCCCCCTTCAGAAATGAAGCAAAAGCTTATTTTTTGATAACCTTTTTCTTTCTTTTTTTTTTTTTTTTTTTTGCTTGTCAGAGAATTTTTGAGTAAAAAGACACCCCCAAAATGCTAAAATGCTGATAACTTTCTTTTTTTTTTTTGCTTGTCAGTATTTTGGAGTAAAAAGACACCCCCTTTGTAAAATCCTGGGTATGCCACTGCTCATCTATTTCTGTTTAATATTATCTTTATACTAGCCTTTCTCCTTCTTAAAGGTCTCTTCTTCGCTCAGTTTGTCTAAAATCCCTCTGTCTCTGTCTATACCTCCTCTTTTTTCTCTATCACTTGATCTGTGTGTCTATATTTATCTAGCTCTCTTTAGTCTCTCATGTTCTTTTTATCCATTTCAATTCTCTCTTTAGCTCTTCCTTCTTCCTCTCTCTGCCTCTACCTTAATCTTTCTTGTATCTTCAAGGATCTACCCTTAATGGTCTCATCCTAGCAATTAGCTTGTATCTGCCATGGTTGTTGATCCGTCTTCTGTACATGTACATTCGGTTGGTGTATTCAGACAAACATGATTTTCTTCCTGCTTCCAGCATATTATCATTATCCATTCCTGGCACCCAGTACTATCCCTTGATGCATGTGAATTAATCATCTTCCATTAGGATTGAAATCCATGATGCTGAATTACATGTTGTTTTTTTTCCCCCTTCCGTTTTTATTACTTCTTACAGCTAGCATACTGTGTAGTTCAATTCTTAGAGAAAGATCCTACATTAACAGAACAGGTGAGATACAGACTTGGGAAATTTGTTTGCATTTTGACTAATTTGGGTAGAATTTTTATTTCATTTATGAATTAAAAAAAAGAAAGAATAAAATACTTTCCACTGTGCAGGCAGTTTATATATTTTTTTTCAAAGCATCTTTTATAATCACAAATAAATTCTCTTATCGACAGAATAGACTTTAATTTAGTCTGCCATACATGATAATGAGGATGATGTAGCAATTTCTTAGTTATAATTAAAACATTTACTGTAGTTTTTTCGTTACCCTGTCTGCAAGTGGTTAAATCTGGATGCATCATGTGTATATTAAAATGTTTTTTGAAAGTTTTCAGCTTCAAATGGCATGATAAAGCTTTCTAGAAAAGCTCTGTGCTACTTTGGTATGAAAGAAAATCTGAGGAACGTTTCATGAAAGGAAGTTGTCGGATATTTTATCCGACAACTGTTACTGAAATCTACTGAAATCCTTGCATCTGATTGGCTGAGAGCAAATTTGTCGGATAAAATATCTGACAAGTCCTTTCATGAAACACCCCCCTGAAAGACTACTATTATGAAGCATTTTAGACTCAGACAGTACTATTAAATTAATATAAACAAGAACAATGAACAGTGCCTGTTTGTTCAAGTCGATTCTTACCTTCAAATCAGTCACACCCATAATTATTGCCAATTTGCTTGAGCTGTGTTTATTTTAGGTTTTATATGAAAATTGACTCTCTGCAGACAATTTTACTCATAACTTTGCTGCTACCGGTGAAGAATTGAACATTATCAGGCATTTATGAAGTTCATTTACATTTCCTTTAGTTAATCGAGTATTGTGCGTACATAGTAATGTAATGTGCTAAACTATTTTTAATTGTATTTTTGTTTTATGTGTGTTATGGCAGGTCCTCAGACTTTTACTGAAATTCTGGCCCAAGGTCCATAGTCCGAAAGAGGTAGGTTGAAATAGATGTGATGATAATTATTCATCAGAATTTAACTCTCTGTGTCAGTTATGATGTGCATTTTAAAAATTGCATTGTTTATTGTTTAAATGTGGTATAGCAAAATCCAAGTAGCAAACATTGTCTCATTCTACTGTGCTGGAACGTGAAGGAAAATGGCGAGAAAAATATTCAAAAATGAATAATATAACTACATATAGATAAGAGATAAAAAGTAAGCAAATGATGAAAGATGAGACTTGTTATTTGTAGTTGATATTTTAAAAATAAATTGTGTGATTTACATGACGAGGTGTTGGTGATGTTTCTAAATGAATTGTGAGATGTTGAGGAAGAAATTTTATTTTTATTTGTTGGTGATGTTTCTAAATGAATTGTGAGATGTTGAGGAAGAAATTTTATTTTTATTTGTCGGTGATATTTCTAAATGAAGTGTGAGATTTAGATTACAAGGTGGTAAAATCCATCTAATCTTTTCCTTTGTAGGTGATGTTTCTAAATGAGTTAGAAGAGATTCTGGATGTGATTGAACCACTTGAGTTCCAGAAGGTGATGACACCTCTATTCCAGCAGCTAGCTAACTGCGTTTCAAGCCCACATTTCCAGGTGAGACTAGTTCAAGCTTAGTTTGAGCATTGGTCATCAATTTGCACTTTGGAATGCACATTTTGGAAGCCATTTGATACTGGAGAATGTTAAGACGTTTGGGAACTCTTTGAAATTATAAGAAAATTACAAGACTTTGCTGGATATAGCCAACACTGAAAAAATCCATGCACACACTTAGCATATGGGACTGCACAATGTCTGAAAAACACTACAAAAGAAAGAAAGAAAAACATATCTAAATGTAATAAAAGACTTTATTTTACACTTGTTATGTCAGTGTAGTGAGTCAAAATAGTTTTGTTATACTCACTATCATGTACATGTAGAATATATGGCTGTGTAAAGATTTCACTCTATACTTTCTCCCCTGAAATTGTTATTGGAGAAGATGTTTAAACTGAGACTTTTGTTTTTAAAGGGTTTATTTATTCTATGATACTTGCCATGAAATGATGCTTGCCATCCCGATCTCGTACCATTATTTGATGTGAGTGGGTTTAGGAGAAACTTTACGAGCGCAAATTGTCTGTTTGTCCTTCAGGTTGCAGAGCGTGCATTGTATTATTGGAACAACGAGTACATAATGAGCTTAATAAGTGACAACGACGAGACGATACTGCCCATCATGTTTCCAGCATTGTACAAGAACTCCAAGGCGCACTGGAACAAGTCAGTTTATGATTGTTTTCTTCTCATTCTAGGGATATTCTTTTGTTTTGTTTGTTTTTTGGGGAGGGGGGGGGGGCGGGGGGCGGAGGGGGGCACTGCTGGGAAATGTTTTTTTTTATGGAAATACTCCACATCATCATCCAGCATTGTACAAGGACGCTAACGCACGTTAGAACAAGTGACTCAAGTTTGTTTTTGGAAATTTCAGGGATTTTTTTTTGTATCTGTGCGAGTTTTATTATTTATTTTTGATGTTATTGAGCCTGGTAATGAGGACTATAAGATGAAGTTATTTTGAATAGTTGATATGTTACCCACAGCAGTTGTGTAATATGATTTTTGTCCCCGCCGAACGAAGTTCGCGAGGGGACTATGAAACGGGCTCCGTTCGTGTGTGCGTGTGTGTGTGTATGTGTCCGTCCGTCCATCCGTCCGTCCGTCCGTCTGTCCGTGTGTGCTCAAATGTTAGAAAATGCTACTTCTCCGTCATTTCTTGGCCGATTTTGATTCCGATTGTTTTATCTGATAGGGCTGGGTGGGGGCTTCCAAACTTCTACACAGAATTTTGAAATTCATTGATTATGCAAATTTATGCAAATTTATTCAAAATTGACGAAAAATGCTACTTCTCTATTTCACATCGGATTTTGATTCCGATTGTTTTATCTGATAGGGCTGGATGGGGGCTTCCAAACTTCTACACAGAATTTTGAAATTCATTAATTATGCAAATTTATGCAAATTTATTCAAAATTGACGAAAAATGCTACTTCTCCTCTATTTCACATCGGATTTTGATTCCGATTGTTTTATCTGATAGGGCTCGGTGGGGGCTTCCAAACTTCTACACAGAATTTTGAAATTCATTAATTATGCAAATTTATGCAAATTTATTCAAAATTGACGAAAAATGCTACTTCTCCTCTATTTCACATCGGATTTTGATTCCGATTGTTTTATCTGATAGGGCTGGGTTGGCGCTTCCAAACTTCTACACAGAATTTTGAAATTCATTATTTATGCAAATTTATTCAAAATGACTGAAGGTTCATAATGTTTTCATGTTTTATATTTCAGTTGTATACATGCATTGTTGGTATTCTCTTCTTTTGCATGCAGTAACATTATTATTTTATTCACTAAAGTTTTTCACTGAAGTTTTAAGGTTCAGGCTAGTTAATTTCCACAGATCTGCACTTCCGGCGGGGACATTTATTACGCATTGCGTAATTTACTCATTCACTTGTTCTTAAAAGTCATACTGAAAAATTACTATTGAAATGGGTAAATGGGACAAAAATAACCTCTTAACATGCCGCAACTGTTGGTTTCACCAAAGTATAAATTGGCTTTGAGTCGAAAAGCAGCCCACATAGCACTATCAGTGATTTATGCCAGCAGAAAAGGCTGGCATAAATAACTAATAAACAAGGCCAGCATACAGATCTAGGGTTAGGATCTGTGTTAATTTATGCTATTGTCAATTGTCATGTTAATCTACAGGAAACATGTTAGCATGTTATAAATTCTGCATGCTGGCCTTGTTTGCTCACTGCATCCATAGGGTCATGCAGCACAAGCTAGCTATAGACCCCTCCAAGAGAGATATACACTTTTTTCTTGGTTACTACTTTGAAACAATACCATATCTGCCAACATTTAAAACTACCATAGCAAAATTATGAACAGTGTAGTGTGTATGCTTTTGCAAGTTTGAAGAAAAGGAAAGAAATCCAGAAGTCAAAACATTATTTTTAAGGCCAAAAATTAGGAATTTTCAGTATAAAATATAAATGGTTTGCAGCAGTGCTTTACATGAAGGTAGAATACCTGAATAAACATGTTTCAGACATGCATAAACATTTGTCTGCAGAGCTAATACATAGTAATTAGTGACCTGTGATGTGAACTATAAGAAATGTAAAGCCCTTACATCTCCACCCAGACCTATCTTGGAATAGAGACAAATTTAATTATGCATGCTTCTTTTCAAGTGATGAACTACTTTATTCAGCTGTTGCATTTCAGTGGATAGAATGCAGTTTGAACCATTGGATCTTTTACCTTTACCATTGTCACAAGCAATGCATTGACTACTGAATTCTCTAGTTCCCATAGGCTTAATACAGGATGACCCATTTCCCGTGGGCAGTGGGTGAACTGCTGAAATTGTGGCATGCATAATATCTGAAAACCTTTTTCCATCTGGGGCATTATGTATGCTTCTCCCCTTGTGAACAATGATTAGCTATTGAATTCACCTGCTACATATAGTATTCTAAGAGTCAGAATGCAGATTGCATGGACACATTAGTTGTTGCTTGTGTGCAAAAGCTTCAAACCCATTATCTATCATGTTTTATCATCCAGCTGCTTGTTTAGGTCAGTTGCCAACCTTTCATATTCTGGGACCATCCATGACTGTCTTGCCCTTCAATATTTTCTCAAATTAATCGTGATCTGTGTTTATATTGTTCAACTAGAACCATCAATGGCCTCATCTACAATGCACTGAAGCTCTTCATGGAAATCAACCAGAAGCGCTTTGACGACTGCATGCAGAAATACAAAGATGAAAGACAAAAGTGAGTTTTTTTTTCTTTTCTCTTAACATAAAGCTGTATTCCCATATCATCTGCTGAGAGCCAGAAGGGGGTTAGCTCGTATGCTTTAACACAGAGGTAATGTCCTTCTGGCTTTCAACAGAGCATAATATGATGAAGAGGGCAGTTTACATGGGTGATAACAGGATTAAGGGCTGTTCACATTTGTCCAATAACGATAACGAGCTTGTCAGTTAAAGGTACACCCTACTGTATGGTGAGTACGCGTCTGTTAATAGTAGGGCAGCTCTAAGGTGTACCTTTAATGACAAATCTTATCGTTATCGGACAAATGTTACTAGCCCTTTACGTACTATTCTTTCCTATAATTTGACATGTAGTTAAAGGTTGATATCTATACTCAACTAAAAAGGTAAATATTTAATGATTTTTTTTTTTCATTAAAACAAAGTATGCAGAATTTTCCTACCCATATTTTTGATGGGTTATTTTAGATATTGAAATCATGTTGTCTTTTTTTTTTCTGCAGTTGGTACTAGAATAAAATTTGCACTTTGCATTCCATAATGCAATGCAGGGTTTAAAAGTGTATACTGCAGTACAGACACCTAATTTGTGATTCAAATTCATGCAACTTTATTGAAAAATTATGATTTATAGATCAGATTTAATAGTCATTTGAATTATGATTATGCGCTTGCACATGAAGAAAAAAATTGAAAAAAGACAGCGCATGTGCACACTGCAAAACATAATGAAATGGAAAGTGGAACTTTTTTCTCAAACCAAATGCAATAAAAATCATGATTTCTTGTTAGAAAATAACCAATCAAAATAAGAAAATTCTGCATACTTTGCTTTTTTAATAAATGAATTTCATCATATAATTCTTGAGTTATATTGAATTGAAAAGTGACAGGAGGGAACTTACTTTTTGGGTTGAGTATATTTTATTATAATTGTAACATTTACACAGCTTTATGTAAAACAAGCCAAGGTTGTCTGGAACAAGTTTTCTTGTCATTGGTAGAGCTGTTTGTGTATGAGAGTCTTCATTACGGGTACTATGTCCAATCATCTTGGGTCTGAATTTTCATTCAGACCTTTGCAGAGGACGGATCACACTGTGAACTTTGATTACTTTTCTCTTACCCCAAAGTCGAACGTATGCCTGGAACAACTTTGAATGCAAAAGTGTCCAGAAATTTGAGATATGTATGTGGGACAACTCCTTCACAATACTCTTTGTATAATTTGAATCAAGTGATGTACATAATGGCCGGAATTCACAAAGGTGGTTTCAGTCAAGCGTATTTATGCCACGAAATCTGCATAAACCATGGTCTGAATTGAAACCACCTTTGTGAATTCCGGCCAATGAATTTTCTGGGTTTTTTTTTTTCCATCCCTTGCCCTTTCTATCTTTCCGTTTCTCTCTCCTCTTCTCACCATCTCTCTCTCTCTCTCTTTGCAGTGAGAAAGACAAGCTACTGAAGATGGATGAGATGTGGAATAAACTAGAAAGCAAAGCAAAATCAAATCCTTTGGTAAGTATACATAGTTATTTTTTTTAATTTGAAGGTTAGGTAGCTTGGCAAAACGCGATGGCACGTAAAAAACGCGGGAATGGCGAATAAGACAAAATTATTCAAGATCATTATTTTATAGAGGCAGAACCAAAATATTAGGATGTAGAATTAGTACTCTGTGAAACACTTTTAAGCAAAATGATATGAAAACTTTTATTCAGATTGCAATTTTAGATGCACAGACAAAACTAGCAATGTTGCTTTTTGCGTGATTCCCGTGTATTTACTTGCCATTAGCTACCTTATTTATTATTGCAATTTTAAATTTGTCATTCTGATGTGATAAGTATGCATACACTTGGCAGAAGTATGAAATGGGCTTTTGGTGTAAATTTGCCCTTTTTTGGTTCTCTTTTAAATCACATGCATAAATGGGCTGATGATGTTACAATTTTGTTAAAAAGAGCAAAATGCTACAAGTTGATTGTAATAAAGATCGGCTCAATGATTATTTATTGAACCCAGGGGGAAATTTATTTTGAGCAGCATCGATGCAGGTTTGTTGAAGTTCTTGTGATAACTTTAAGATACATTATTGGATTCTCAGATAAATGTACCATCAAAGACGGACAACGTTTGAGACTAGGGACAACCCATGAGAAACTCTATTTCCCTATAAAATGGAGAATCCGAAAATTGAATTACTTGTTTGCAGGATTATCCTTACCCATTTAGTGAAAGAAAAATTTCCTTAGCACCATTAGACATTTTGTTCTACATGTACTAAAGATTTCAGAAATGAAAACAGTATTGGAATATGATGGCAACAAAACTGAACTCATACCTCTATGTGACTACTTCCAATAAACGTCAAGGCTGTAAATTGTATTGGTAATTTATTCCTGTGCAAACCAGTAGCTGTAATTTAAAAAAAGTGCACATTCAACTAATTGAAATATTTGTCTCTCCACCTTGTCCAAAATCCTTTGCTCCTCTTTTAAAAATGGCAGTTCACGGAGGTCTTTCAGTGTATATGTACCAATAATGGTGTCTGTAGATCAATGTATTCTGTACTGAATTAGTTGCTTTGTGTTTGTAGATGTTATTGGGTGTGATCCATTATAAAACACTGCAGCAGGATAGTGCCTAAATGAATAGTGACTTAAAACTGCCCAGGACACACTTTCTAGGACTATCTGGTGTATCCGTCAAGAATAAGCAAGTAATACTTGCATACATAACAGCGATGGGTTAGTTATTCGCAAACGACTTGGGTCCGAGTATGAACTTTCTATGGAATTTCAGACTTGGATATCTATGTAGCACCTAGCTGATCTGTGTAATGATTCCTTTTTATCAGGTTCATGCATGAAAGAAAACCCTCAAGTTACACTTCTGGGCCCAGTCTTATTAAAGGAGAATGAAACCCTGGGGAAAAAAATCAATTTTAATAATAACTAGAGGGGCCGTCAAAGGCGGCAGACCCACGCCTTGGCGGTGCTACAGAGTAGTTGCAATACTATACTATGTAAGTCAGTAGGCATCATTCGAAGTGTAATTTTACAAGTGTTATGAGGTAGTATGTTCATATAGGTCTGAAATTAAATCTAGGCAAACATTTAGTCCAACGTTCGATCTAGAGCACACGGAAAGGAACTAGATCTACCTTAGACAGAAATAGCCGTCTGTTATGGGGAAATCTTTAATATTTCTGACATTTATCAACCTTCCCCATAGACAGACGGCAAGACGTTATGTACACAGCAAGGGTACGATCAGCCGGTCTGCACGACGGCCGTTTTGTAACCACCCTAGATCTACTGTTTTTTCTCCATTTCCCCTCTATTTATATACTATAGTTAGAACTATACATAATGTGGACCATTTAAAATGACAGAAATAAAATGTCAGAGGTATAAAAAGTTCAAATATTATGACTACCGAGCTGGTATAGCTGTAGTTTTTGATACCGTACGTCCGATCCACTGCACAGTGCATATCGACATACACTGGCAATACACACCGACACACACACACACAATCTGTGTATTGGATTACAGAGATTGGCCACATACTACGGCTAGTACGGTCTTTCAGTCTCTATGTACGGAGGTCTAGTGGAGCCAGACGCAGTCTCAGCGGAACAACCGACGATACAGAGAGACTGAAGCTTTTGGTCTAGATCTACCTTTGCTTTTTAAAGGGGCGGAATGAGTGAATAAAAAATCCTACCTAGTTTTTTTTCCAGATAGATTTGATAAATATGATGTTCGATATTCCGTAGTAAAAGACCCAGAGAATCCACATTATTAACTAGGATGAGTTCTAATCAACAATCACAATGCAAAAGTAATGAAACTTCACGGCTAATCTGAGCCGATGCCCGAAATTTGGCCGTTTGCCATGTACGCGCTGGGCCGTCCAATCCGGCGTCTAGCTGCATTAGCTACTGCAGCATTTTCTGCTGCAAGTGAGAAACTCGAGAGAAATTAAATCTAAACTTACTGTTCCTATCAATACTATCCATTTCTGGGAAGTTTCTTACCGGTCTCTAGATCAAATAAGGATTGCTTTTAGAATCACCGGACTACTCGGGCAATTTTACGATATTCTAGACTAATAATTCAGTAGTTAAAAACATTTTTTTCTTCTTCGTTGAGAATGGTGCTGACGCCATTACCAGTGTTAAGCTATCGATGCGCTTTGTTGGGATATCGGTATCGGATCCTTAAATCTGATACGTGCGAAACGGTGATCTTTACATATACTATACTATAGAGTCAAAACTAGAAGGTCACACAGAATTTGCAGGGATCAACCAATCATCACCAAAATTTAATCGATTCTTTCCCGTCACTATCCAAACAATCCCTGAAAATTTGGTGCAAATCCATTCACCCGTTCTCTAGTTATCTTGTACACAAACAAACAAACAAACATACGGAACCCTTTACATAACCCTGCCGATTTTATCGGCGTGGGTAATAAGAGAGGATAGAGAGAAGCAATTAAAAAAAAGTTCCATCAAAATCGGTTACGAAATGAGAAAGTTATGAAAGTTTGAAAAGTCTTAGTTTACAATGTTGCTTCAAAGTGACAGTTTTAGTAATACAACTCTCCATATGTTTTGTACACAAAATTTCAAATTTCCCCATTTTCTCTCAAGGTGCAGCTTGTCCCCTTCTTAGCTCAAAACATGTCATGGGAAAATGTAATTGACACAACATATGTTGAGTTCACAAGAAGACAAGCAGCATCTTCAGAGATAATGGAGAAAATATGGAATTTTGTGTACAAAACATATTGAGAATTGTACTACTAAACCTGGCATTTTGAAGCAACATTGCCAATTTGAGGATCGCCATAGAAAGTAAATTGAGACTTTTCAAACTTTCATAACTTTTTCATTTGTAACCGATTTTGATTGAACTTTTTAAAAATTGCTTCTATCCTCTCTTTTCATTAAAATGGACATTTCTCCAGGGTTTCATTCTCCTTTAAGAATTGATCTGCATCAATCGCAAAGTTACAGTCTACTATACATCTGATTTATATCGGTCTCAAATTATGTTGCAGCAACCTTTGTAAGACGGAGCCCAGATTTCAGAGGGTGCACATACAGATCACAAATTACCCAGCGGCTACCCCTTTTCCTGCAATGCCTTACTTATTTGTTTCATTGCTCCTTCATGGCTATTGGTTGTCGTAAAAACATCTATTTGCTTTTGCCTTTGAGCACCTAAAATTGATGAGAATCTAAGCCTGCACATGAATAGGCTATTGCCATTTCCATGTATTGATGAATGGTTTCCTGCTGGACTGACATGTTCAGATCTCTTATCTTCTTTTTTAACAATCTGCCAAAACAATACTAGATTGAACTATCTGTAATGCCCCTTGAACATTTATGCTGCTTTTCTCAACTTTTTTTTAGATTTAACCAATTGGTAGCAATTGATATTAAATTTTTTTATCTGGAATCCCTCATTTAGTTAACCTTTGTGAATAAATTGTGTGCATTATTCAAATTAATTCACAGACTCGCTCTGGAATACTTTCATGAAGATGTTATTATTTGTATATGTCCTTTCCCCCAAAATAAATTTTTGTCCGAACTTTCTAATGTACCTTATATCCCGACCTTGTAATTGTGTGTAAGACCATGTAGGATAGATTATTTTTCATCTATATCTTCTTTCTTTTTGATAGGTATTTTCCTTTTTACCCCTTTATTTTTTCTTTAATATATGCATGAAAATACCTTTAGATAATAAATTGGTTTTGTCAGCATTCCTTTTCAAATAGTTTGAAGGTATTACTTGGTATTACTGAACATAGTGCAGTTGTGCAGCAAATACATGTACAGGTAGAAGAAAATGATTTCAATGCACATTATCCTCTCAGTGCGATAATGTAGTAATGGAACTGTTGGTGTGTTTGATATAAGGAACAGGTGGAATTCTGTAATAGAGATTGTTGGGGGTCAGGTACTCTGATCACTATAAATATTAGGGAGCTCCACTCCTAATTTTCTCTTGCAAAAACCTGAATAATAAACTCTGGAAATTCATGTTAGTTGGCCTATTAGAAAGCTTTCTAGCTTGACCCCTATTAGACCCAGGCAGCCCCCAAAACAAACCAACCTTGCATACCCCGCTTCAAAAATCGTGTGGACCGTATGTAATTAGGAGCTTGCCTGTTTCTTGTCTCGCCCAGTTCTCCAAGGTGAGTTTAACTGGAGCCAATAGTACGGCTGGCAGTAACAGCCCTGACATGGAGATGGACTCTGAGGCCGAACTCAAAGAACACATTAAGAATGAGGTTAGTGCTCATTTTGGAAAAAAAAACCCATTTCAAAGCAGTGATTTGGGGGGAGGGAGCACTCAAGCTTATTTCACACTCTCATAAACGTCCTCTCTCTTTAGAAACCCTGTGTTCCTGAAGAGTATATGCCAATTATTCACCCTTGGGTATTGTTTATTGTGTGACTGTGTAATCTGCTTAACATAATTTCATAAACATTTCATTCGATAACAGGTTGTTTGTTGTTGTTGTTGTTGTTTTTGTTTTTTTTTGGGGGGGGGGAACTTGGCTTATTTAAAACTCATTTGCATGAGGCCTACATATATGTTGTGTTTCTAATTATAACATCATACTTTCCTCTTCTTTTTTTTTTGCTTTTGTCACTTTTGTTTGCTTAGTTATTTTTCAATGATGATTTGATATCCCGTTTGGACAAATTCATCCGTTACCTATTTTGATTTTTCCTTTGCACTTCATAATCCAATATTGTGGATTTCAGTTCAGTAAATTGATTTGATATGATTTGATTCTAACTTTCTTTCTTTAAATCCTAGTGTTCGTGAAGAGTATGTGCTGGGATTCTACCCTTGGCTGATCTGTGTATTGTGTGTGTGTATAACATGCTTTACATCAATTTTGCAGATTTCATAAGCATTTCATTTCATTTCATTTCATTTCATTTCATTTCACTTCCTTTCATAACAATTATTGTGGGAGAAGGGGGGGGGGCACTCTGCTGATTTCAAACTCTTATGGACATCCCATCTTTTGTAAATGTTTTTCATTCTTTCTGAAAGCTACATGTTACGTGTCTGTTCTTTGCTGTGTGTCTAAAACACATTGTTATTGAAGTTTACTTCATTACACAGAATTTTACTTCATTACACAGAAATGATTTGGGGGTGACTCCTTTTTTAAATTCATTCAATCTCATGAAGAGAAATATTCTCCCCCTCACCTCAAAATGTCTGGTCTTTAGGAATATGCGCATTGTTGCTGAACATAAATTTCTTTAGCGTTTCATTTCATGGTAATTTTTTTTTTTTTTTTGGGGGGGGGGGGGGCATGTTTGATTCTCTTTAATATGAAAACATTCGTTTTTGTCTGTCATTCAGTATTCTCTGTTTTGTGTTTAGAACATAGTTTGCATATGGTATTTATAGCTTCATTGTTTGTTGGTTTCCCCCCCCCTTTTTTGGGGGGGGGGGGAGGGGGCACTGAGCTCATTTTTAACATCTTGTTAATTTTTGTCTCCTTTGTTTAAACCTCTTTGTTCCTGTGATAGATGTGCAATGGGTGTAAATATGTGATTCATTCATTCCATTTATTTCATCCATTCATAAAAACAAAATTACATTTACAAAATTTATAAAACAATCACAGTATAATAGAACATGAATGAGGAGACAGCTTAGAAAGGCAAAAGAGCCTTATTGGTGCTGCCACCAACATAAGTTAAACAACATTGAGTTTGATTGAGGAGAAATATCCTCTCTTTAGAAAAAAAAAATAAACTAGTGATTCCTGTAAATAACCTGTGGATTCCCTGGTTTATTCAGGCATGGAAAAAAGAAGGAAAGAAAAACATGAGAAAAGGAAAGGGCGAGGAAGAGAAGGAAACGTGTGTGTCAATTAGCATTTCATTTTGGAGTAAGACCCCCCCCCCCCCTTAAATGATGCCCTTGCTCATCAATAGCTATGTGTAAAGCATAAAAGTGAGAGAAGCAGATCAGTGAAAGTTTGAGAGGGGAAAAAAAATCTGATTAAGGATAAAGTTATGAATTGTTAAAGTTGTAAATTAATTAAGCACAAAGTGGCAAGTCCAGTTTCCCAAAGAAACTATTTTTATACAGTATGTGTGGAAATATATGGAATTTATTTTCAGTGCAAAGGAAATAGGAGAGGTCATAGAGTTGCAAATAGGCATGTGATTAAGATGTTTCTTTTTTTGTGTGTGAATTTTTCTCAAAATGTCACTTATTTGTTTCTCACTTGGTCCAATGCAAGTTTTCTTTTGAGGTCGGTTTGTTTTGATGATGGCAAAATATCTAACCCACCAGTGGAGAGTTTAGTGAAATATCAAGGATATTTCGACAGAATCCCCCCCTCCAACCATTCAGTGAAAATGAAATTGTGGCCTCTATATGGAAACCTCTTCCAAATTGCTTTTGTTTTAGAGGGAGGTACTAAGAATTATTCTTTTGATTCCAGATTAATTGAAATTATTTTTCATTCTGCAGGGCATGACCTGTTGCATGTAATGATTGGACATGCTATAAATCTCAGCCTCTACCATGCCAAATCTTTGATCAGCATTTGTGTATTTATTTATCCGGTTTCTTGTAGCCATTTTCCCTTTAATAAATCAACAAAATCAAGCATTTTTTTTTCCACAGACAAAAAAATGAAAGCTTTCCTATTTCCTGCTGTTATTTGACATGTTAAGCATTGCTCTGTATTAAAAAAAAAATAACAATTATTGATTTTGCTCTTGAATATTTCTGTTTTTATGCAAGGCTCCATAAGGGTTCAGATTTTGGAGATTTGAAATTATGGAGTCCAGACTTATATTTTGGATGCCCATTTCCCCTTAGTGTCAAGCCCTGTCTCATGTCTCATAGCTATTTAACATATACAGTGGAAACTTAAACTCCTTGGGACCAAGGAATGACCTCTTTATATCAGGGCTAAAAAACAATAGAATACAAAGAAGTGGGACTGGCAAAATTAGTTTGTTGTAACAAGAGTTTGCTATATTAACAGTGTTCTTTATAACTGTACTTATATGCGAATGCATTGCTGATTTTGTAGGCTTACTTTCCTATGTACGTCTATGTAGGTCAATGATGAACAAAAGGATTTGAAGTGCTAATGCTTGGGGCAGGGGAATCTTTTACCCGTAGTCCCAAGACAAGAAAAATGAAAGTTCTATTAAATAACTATGAAGGCAGTAATACACCTGAAACTTCTACAATGCAAGAACTTATTTTCATATAAAAATTGTTTTCTTGGAAAATTTTATTTTGTGGTTATCATGGAAACTTTTTTTACATAACCAATTCTTTCTTTTCGCTCTTTCCCACTTTCTCTTTGTCACTCCTCTGTAAAACTTTTCTCATTTTCTCCCCTCCTCTCTTTCTCTCTCTGTGTCTCTTTCCCACCCACAGGCTGCTGAAGGAGCACCTGGAAATAGAAGGGAACCCAAGCCTCTGCTCAGGCGGAAATCGGAGCTTCCACGGGACGCCTTCACCATCAAGGCCATTGGCTCCCACAAACGCCACGAGGAGTTCCTCATCTCGTCGCCCGAGACCAACAGTTGAGCCCTGCTCCAACGTGCCCCTGTGCTCGGGCCTTATTTCGTCTGCTAATGATTCAAAATCTTTTTTTGGAACATACCATAGTATTTACCCTTTCCCACCTCTCCCGGTCCCTGCTAGGTCTCCCTCAAACCCCTAACTGCCCTACCCTTCCTCACAGACCCATCTCATAGCCCCCTTCTTTTTCTTCAGCCTCTTGTGTTTGTCTAGAATACACGTTTACTTCTTTTTTCCTCCTCCTCTATAGTTCACACACTTTCTGTGTGACCTTTTTCTCTTTTGGATGTTTCTGAATGCTACTGTGCCTCCATTTTCTGTACTAACTCTTTCTTATGCATTCCTCTCTAAACAACCTCTTGCTCTTCTTAAACCCCCCCCCCCCCCCCCCCCCTCCCCTCCTAATAACTCTGTTAGGACCTCCTGGTTGTACCCCATGTTCATCCAGTGTTGTTAACTCTTGTCCTCTTTGGGGCTCTGTCCATTTGATAAAAAAAGGAGTTTTTACAAAAAAGTCTTACTATGTTTTGTATATAGTCAAAGAAAGATAAAATATACCTGTCTTTGAATTGGAAATGCATTGTAAAACTTTATATAGCAATGTAGTTCAGAGAGTTGGCTCATTTGTGGACAGCTATGATGATCATGTTTATCAATTCCTACATATAAATTATAGTAGGGCAAATATATGTATGGAATCCTATTTTTGTAGTGCTGAATTTGTGCTGTTTTGGCAGCTTTAAATCTTTTTTATTATATTATTATTAAAGTGTACACTGCAACCATGTAGTGATTTTCTGGGGAAAATTGAACATGTTATTTCACTGCTAAATTGGGCTGTTTCTAGAAAGAGTAATTGGACTGCTTTGGAGCTCATACACTTTGCGATGGCATTCCTTTGTAAAAGAAACTGTAGTTTAAATAATCCCTGTTACATTAAGATTTGTATACAGATCGCTTACTGGAGCATGAATTCTATTTGGCGAATCTTATTGCCTTTTACCAATGTAGTGCTTTATTTATCTACCTGAATTTGTTAAGTGTTTGCAAATTTGCCTAAGATGTGTTTTCTCTTTCCAAAGACATTCACCATTATCAGAGCAATGAAGGAGAGTTGGGAAAACCTGATATAAAAGTAGCATAGAATTCAGTGTGTTTATTATTTTTAACATAAATGTAGCCTGGATGTGAATGATATATGCTTACTGAACAGAATGAACTGGCATAGGATTATATTTGATAATACCAAATGTAGAGCACTTGCTTAATTGGTCTGTTTTAAAAACCACCCGAAATAGGTTTCTGGGTATTATGATGTGACCTCATTTTATCTTATTTATCTAATATGGTTAGAAAAATTGTGATCTCTTTGGTGTATGTATAAATGTGTATAAAGAAAGAAAACAATATACATACTGTATGAATGTGAGTTTAAGTGCCTACTTACGTATCCTGCACTAGATCAGTGTATGAGTCTATGGTAGTTTTACGTCTTTAATGCACATCCATTCACTTTAATCTTCCTCTCTAGAAATTATGTCCAAACATTTTCTTAGCCTAAACTGTGAAATAGATAAAATGCTGTCTACTTTTCTATGTCTTGTATTAAAGGGCAAACCAACCTTGGTAATAAGATGATTCGTGTGAAAGCAGAAAAATAAGAAAAACAGGATGGTGAAAGTTTGAAAGAAATCAGACAAGGACTAAGAAAGTTATGGATGTTTGAAAAATGAGATCACTACATCTATGCAAATCTCAAATTGGCAATTTGGTGAGTTGTGACATTTTTGTGGACAACTCTCCCATTTGTCGCACACAAAAATAACATTATTTCGCGATTTTCTTTGATGCTCTTTTACCCTCAGGGCAGTACTCAAAATATATTGGAGATAGCATATTGTTATAGGTCCTCATGAACGAAACGATCCTACTGAGTAATGCATTTTGAAAAAAAGGCGCCATTTTAGTCATTTTGTGTGTTAGAGCGAATGGGGGAGTTGTCCACAGCTACATCACAGTGACATTACCTATTCGGCCAATTTGAAATTCCCATATGCATAGTGATTACAACTTTCAAAAATTCATAACTTCCTTTTTGCTTGTCCGATTTTGTTCAAACTTTCACCAATCTGCTTCTCTGATTTTTCCTCCTTCTTTCAAAGCAACTTGCTACTAAGGTTGGATTTCCCTTTAATTAAGTGAAATAATAATCAATACATGTAGACAATTTTCAAATTGGCCTAGAGCAAACTGCCTGAACGTGTACTTGCACATCACTTGAATGTATTTTCAAAATGTTGTTTCTGGTTTCATTTCATTTGTATAACAATAGAAATTTTGTGATGTTTAAAACTATCCCAGTATTCATAGACTTTGTAGCTTTCTACTGGGATATCAGGCCTGTACTGATTTTCAGTGGCTTGAAGATGTTGTCCAGATATGTTGTCCAGATATGCCTTTACCTGGTATTCAGGGGGGGCTCCTTGGATTTAAAGCAGATGTCTATAAGGGGTGTAGTTAGTGATAAAATTCTGTGCTTAAGATAACACACCCTTCCTGAAGCACTTCCTTGTTGCACTGTCTGAAGGGTTCACCCTCATGATGTTCCAGTCATTTCATGACTCTAATGCCAGGTTGCCATGAATTATGATATGTGACCTTTGACTACCATGTCAATTTTCTAGCCTTGATATCACTGCAGAGCACGAAATGTTATTAGTGTGACGGCACACAAGAAGATAATTGAGCAAATGTAATTAACAGAGAATGTCTGCAAGAAGAGTACTTTAAATCAAAGTATTACTGTAGACTTAATCTGTTTTAAATCCAAGGATTGTTGACGTTATAAGCTCACAAAGGATATGTAAATGAGGTGAAATTAATAATTTTCTAGAGGAAGATTTGAGTGATTTGCAAGTAATTGAAATTTCATTTTTTGCAATTTTTCAAGATATGATTAATTGAGCACAGATCTGGGGCATTTTTTAGCTAAGCATGTTTGAGAAAATGATTTTAAAATTATTTATGAAAAGATACATGTATTTAGACATAACAAATGTATCCTGCACATCAAAAGGAATCAACTTGCATGGGACCTGTAATTGCAAGTTGTTCAGAAAAGCGAGTTAAAGAAATAATGTCATATAGCAAGCAGAGAATTTATAACAATTATTTGGAGGGAAAATAGACATCTGGTAGAAAACACAATAGCCATAAAGTTGGATTGTTATTAGTGATAAATCTATGCACAGTTGAGGGTATTCATATAAAGAAATTATGTTGTAATAAAGTTTACATTAGTTGAATATGTTTGGACCACACTTTGACGCTTTTATGTTTCTGGAAAACATGATATAGTATAATGAGGTATCCTTGTGTATGCATATATTTTTTATGTTTAAAAACAGTGAAATCAGGAATTTTAGACAAATTGATTTCATGGGGGGGGGGGGGGGGGGTGGTGTCAGTTCAACCTTGTAAAATATGCTTCCCCTCCTGTCTAGCACTCCTGTCTAGCACTATTGTATATTAGATAGTAGTGAGAATAATGTATAAAATGCAAATTTAAACAATGATGTTGTGAAATGTGGTTGATGATGATATTCATTTGTGCTTTGTGTATGAGAGAATTAAAAACAAAAAATACACCATGCTGAATTGTTTATTTTTATTTGTTGGATTGGACATGTTTTTCATTATGTAAAATACAGTATAAGGGTATCATAATTAATATGCAAAAAAAATTAAATTTCTAAACTAAGGGGACATATTGAAATGAAAACTAAATACAAAAGTTGAAACAAATAAACAGCTTATCTACACTACAGGATTTCAGAGACAGATGACAAGGTCTTCCAACTGGGTTATTCAAATCAAGATTATCAAGATTTACAAAATACCCTAATGCCCGATGCACAAGAGCCATTACGGCAATGCGTTATTACTTGTGCTGATCAAGCCTATGAAAGCTCCTTCCCCGCAATATTTGCACTGTTCATTTTTTGTATGATATCACTACTCGCATTTTAAATGGCGTTACTGACGATGCCTTACATCAGGCATGTGACGCCTCTTGTGGAACTGGCATTACATCTATGTAGTATGGTAACACTGAAAAGAATATTGCTTATAAATAGACCAATGCCTAACAATAATTAAGTTGTAGTTTAGCAAAATGTGGAGGCATAAAAAAAAAAAAAAAAAAAAAACGCACCTGGTATGCCAAGGTCAGCAACTGGCTGGGCGTGACCAGGTCGATATCGCAAGTTCTAAGTTTCACTCAGCCAGGCCTGAGGATACATAAGCCTTTTGGGTGCATAAGCCCCATTTTTTAACATTTTGTAAGGAAGTTAATGACCAAAATATTAAGAAATTACCTTAGTCTAGGCCTACCCACAATTCCCCAAAGCTAATTTCTGGATGAAGATATGCCCAGAGGCAGTAGTCTCGTGCTGTAGGTCTGAATGCATTATTGTTGAAAATCATAATTAACTTTTAATAAATGTCTTTTTGTGCTACTACATTTAGCAAAGCTACCCTATACATGTAAAGTGATCTGAGTTTGAATCTATACATATGGCAATTCCATATGACACAAGTCTTATCCATTTATGTCATTCCAAAAGTGAAAATCTCCTGATGTGACCAATGACTAATGGTTCTTTCTTGTACACATGGAAACTCATTATAAAGAGCTCTGATATAACAAGATGGTTTTGCTGGTCCCAGGTCTTTATGTTCTTTTTTTTTTTTACCATGATATAAGGAGATTCCTGGTATAACAAGGTAACTTTCATGGTCCCAAGGTCCTCATTATAGTGAGTTTCCACTGTATCACAACCATTTGTCCGGTAAACAGGTTTGTCCTTTTCTGGATGGAATAAAATGGATACAGGACAATTGTGTCTTACAGGACACACTGCACGAAATGAGCGACCAAAACTCAAATTCAGATTGGGGTGGGGAATGAATAACCTCTGCCTATGAAATCCTGACACACAATTGGAATAATGTTGATACTGGACTTCTAAATTAATCCTTCTCTGCAATGGCCACTAAGTGAGCATCGATTTCTTCCTCCGACAAGGTTCTGTATAGGAATTTATATAAAAAACAAGAAAATGGCTATGTTACATGTTGAACATTGAGTAATAGAAGTCAGCAGGAACAAAACATCATTGTCACAAAACAATTGAATAATCTTTAAAAAAATTTACTTAAATGTTATTCAGTGTAGTGGCACTATTATGCATTTGTGATTCTTAACTTATACTATCTGGCACATTTACTGTGTTTGTGAAAGTCCAAGGTATGTCCCATACATTAATCAAGTATTTGGAATGGATTATGGAAAATGTGACTATAAATTGACATAAAAACATTCTACTTAATATTTTGTCTAATCTAAGCTGTAGGAGGGCTTTCAGAATGATGCAGTCATCAGGGCAATTTGAGGGAAAATGTTCACTTGCCAAAAATCACAAAATTGGTGATAACTCCAGAAATTTAGTGAAGTATCGGCGATACTTTTTTCATGGTGGAAAAGCTGAATTGTAGGTTTAATTTTTCAGGGTTACACCATGTAATTAGGGGTCTTATTCCTTGAAAGATTACATGGTGTAACCCTGAAACATTAAACCTACAACTCCAGAAATATTTGTTCTACCATGACAAAATTAGTATCAAACAAAGGAAATCAACAAGCTCTTTAATTTGAATGGTAAAATAACCCAGTATATTGAGGCATGATTTTCTTCAAAAAACTAACTTTTCGGTCAAAATGTGGCATCACTGGGTCTCATGACTTCATGCCACCAGATTTGATTTTCTGGTACACTGTAGTAAATTATGACAAATGGAACACAAAGAGGTTTGCATGACCCAATGAACATTTTAAGCAATGCTATAGGGGTTTATAAAAAGCAGACAAAAGTGTCATGTCCCTTACGCTCCTTTTTAGCTATGACAAGAAAATGTGAAGAATTGTTGTATAATATTTATTTATGTTTATAGTATGTATATAAGCATCTGCTGATACCTAAATTAGAACCATTGAACCCTAAAACTCACAGATTTTTCAAACTGTTCAGTGGAGTAAAAAGTCCTTGTCCATTTTGTATCATGTCCATTACAATTACAGAGTCCATTTTCTCTTAAACTATTCAGTGATTTACTGTGAAATTTACTTTGTATGTCCCTGTTTAATAGTCAAATGTGTCTGATTCAGTTACCAAAATATGTTTCAGGACTCTTTGTTTTGGTTTTGATTAAAATGATCTCAACAAACAATGGTCTGATTGTCATGTCCGTTATGCTGGAATTGCCCATATACTAAAATCTTAGATGTGGTCGGTAATGCATGGGACAAAATAGCTTGGACTTACCCATTCATAAGCCCCTAAATCAATCTGGTTTTTTTGTAGTAGACTTAAACCCCTCAAAATAGTTTGGTAACTCAAGTGTGATTGATTATATCTCTCTTGTAAAGGCATAATCATTGCTTTGTTTAGCATCATTAGAAAGTTTATTCCTATTTAAAATGATGCCATTTCTGTGGTAGTGCACATTCCATGACTGTAAAAGTGAAAAGTTGCAAAATGCACTGGTAAGCACTTGTATTTCATTATGCAGAGCACTCTTCTTTCTTTGACATATTAGGATAGTGAGCTTTATGACTGTGGGGCTATTGTTCCCAACTAGTCATCCATGCATGCCAAATTCTTTTTTTTTTTTTTTTTACAGAGATGGATTCATGTGAAATGAAGTGTTTTGCATGTTTGTTTGAGTGATAAATCATGATTTTTTTTTATGCATGTTTATTTCAGTACAGTGTGTATTTCGCACATGGAAGATCATCTGACACACAGCAGCCCTACAACCTTCAAAGAAAGAAGAATGGACAGCCAAACATGAGCAGTGCATTTTGCAACTTTTCACTTCTGACCTTGCCCTTTATTTTGATGTACCGCACATTCTGTGACTGCAAAATCATAACAAATGGGGTATCATTTTAAAGATGAATAAACACACTTTCTAATCATACTAAACATAGCGATGATTATGCAGTGACAAGAGAGACATAATTGATCATACTTGAGTTTCCAAACTTTTTTTGAGGGGGTTAGATTAGATGTTCGCAATTCTAATTAGCTGCATGGGTTTCTATTTCATTTTTATAAAAAAAAAAGGTTGAAAAATTTACAGTAGAAGTGAAGAACATATTTACAACAGGGCATTTATACATAAGCTTCTGCATGGCTTTTACAGGTTATCTACTTTCATGAAACAAAATATGTTTGATTTGCCCTGAATCTAAACCTACTTTTTGAGGGGGACAAATCACCTTTAAAAAAAAGGAAGAAAGATGTGTGTAGAGCCATTATGTATAAAATCATCCCCCCCCCCAGAAAAAAAAAAAAAAAAACTTTCCCTGGCTTTCTATAGGTGATTAGGAGTGAAAATCTGAAGAAAATAATGAATGACATAAAAACCCTGTGAATGGAATCCCACTCAAACTTGGGTTCCGTGTGCATTTGTCGAGCAGTCTACTCAAAAGTCACTTTTACCTTTAATTTAGAGAGTAATTAACTTCCAATTTCTCTTTACACAAGTAATATTTGAAGCTGACATTTTAAATAAAATATACAGCATGGAGCCCAAAACATTCAGAGCAAAATTTTTTTCTATGGTGACGGGTTCCCTTAAACCTGTATATAACATGATATTACAAGATGTCAAGTCATGTCATGTTACATTTACCTGAAGACTTGGTTGTCTCTTGTCACTACGGCAACCTCAATCTCTGATGGCTTGAAGTCAGCTGATAGCACTGATGATAGACACTTGATGGCCGTCTGGTTGAACAAACAGAACATAAGAAAAGAAGTTTTAACAAGATGAATGTGACTCCGTCTCCTATACGCCTCCGCCTATAACTGTTCTTAAGATATTGTAATAACCAGAATAAAAAGCCTACAATTACATGTCAATTGACCTCTTTGACATTTGACCTTACAACTTATAACCCCAAAATCTGATCACTTTATCTCCTCCTAGTAATGAATACAAAATAGTTGAGATATGGTGATAAAGCTAAAAAATATCAATTTCACATAAATGACCTCTATGACCTATCACCTTTGACCTAGACGAGAACAAAAATCTAATCAGTTCGTCCCACTATGGTGATGCTTACTATTCCAAGTTTGAAGTTAATGGCTCAAATTGTTCAATTGTTCTTGGTCTTGAACTTTCAGTGTCTTAGTCTTCGTCTCGGCCGGGGGGGGGGGGGACGTGACTAGCCTTTACCATTGGTTTCTGTACAAGATTAAAAATTTCTGGGGGACACAATTTACAAGACTAAACCAATACTATAATAGCTAAGTTCCTTTGTCCATTTTGTATATATATTTGATATCCACTTCTGTTACATACCATAAACAAGATGAATGCGACTGTCTCCTATATGCCTCCGCCTAAATTCAGTAAAGTTTATGGCTCAAATTAAGTGTTCTTGAAATATTATGATAACCAGGACAAAAAGGCCTACAATTACTTGTGAATTGACCTCTTTGACCTAAGACCTTACAACCCAAAAGTCTGATCACTTTATCTTGTCCTGGGCATGTATACAAAATAGTTGAGCTATGGTGATAACAAAACTAACACATCTTTAATTTCATGCATATTGACCTTTGCCTTTGACCGCCTAAACCTAAATCTAATCATGTCGTCTCACTATTTTGATGCACACTGGTACGGAAGTTTAAAGTTAATGGCTCAAACTGTTCAAGAGATATTGCAATAACAAGGCTAAAAACCTGAAATTTCATGGTAAATGACCTCTATAACCTTCCACCTTTGACCTACATACTCCAAAATCTAATCAGATCGTCTACTAGCACTAAGTTGCACGGATGGATGGACAACCCCAAAACATGCATATATAACAAGAAACAAAGTATACACAAACAAGATGCAATAGCTTCAGAGTCACATATGCATTCAGATATAAACATGGAAATGGTGTATTCCTAACCCTGCATGAAGTGAAGACCACAGACGATACAAAGTTCTATTTATTTATAAGATTACTATCTCTGTCACCTAACTTCCTTCCCAGTACAATTCCAACACAACACAGAGACCAAGGTTACTCAGAATCCATTATGATCCTAGTCTGAACAAACAGATTCAAATCTGAAACTTAAAACGAGATGAGTCTCCATTGAAGCCTCTATCAGATTTATGTTGGCAGGTATAGCAACATAACAAGGCCTGTGTAAGTGTTACCTTAAAACCAGAAACTTTCACAACATGAATTTTTCTTGTGAATAGTTCATGACGGCCATTATCGAGGCAAGAGATTTTCACAAATTTCCCAAGTTTTGTGTTGTGATAAACGTGATTTAATTACTCCGGGGCATGAAATTTTCGTGAATATCGAATTACAGAATTTTCATGCATGCGAAAGTGTCTGGTTCTACAGGAGTCTAGAGCACTAATAGTCTCAGGCCCTGTGTTATGCTTCATGACTGATAAGGGTTTAAGCCTGCAAACTAAAACTAATTGGAGTCCTAAAACAAACCGTACCTCTACTGCTTGGTCATAGGTGAAGTCTTGCTTCTTCTTTAGCTTCTTCTCCAGGAAGCTGTTGGCTTCTGTCTGTTTGACCCCGACGCTGGTGGCCTTGTAGCCGCAGAAGTACCCTGCTGGATCGGTCTTGTAGAGCTGAGGGCCAATCTCATCGTCCCAGCCCAGAAGTATCATACCTGTGTCACAGAATGGTTGGGTGAGAATTCGGGTAAAACCATGGATATAACATACAACTAGACAGGAAGGTATACACACGTGCAAGTTAGAGCAAGCAAATTAACAATGTGGTATGCTCTACAAGTCTCAATGAGTACACTGTGAAATGAATTGTTAAGAAGTTACTGGGAATGGTTGATGATGTATAGTTTATAAGAGTAATTGGGCAAGAACAAGCTCTTTTGTCCCAGAGGTTCTCAAGTTCCACATCTAAGATTTTAGTATATCTGATAACTGTATCAAGTTGATAGCCCTACAAGAGCTTGAATCAGACAAAATATGAAATGAAATGCTTTTTTTCATGTCAATTTAGGTTCACAATTCAATATTACTTGGTAACGTATGGGATATACATGTACATGTACTTGTGCCTTGGACTTTCCATTTATATTCGTCATATAAAAGAATCTGCGCAAGTGATTGTTCCATTGCGCATCCTGTGACAAGAAATACGAATGAGCAAATTGCCAACTTGGGAGCCACATGACATCACAAACAATAAGTACTGTATTTTGACGTCATAAATTTGTGCTTATCTCTTGTACAAGGCACTTATATGTGACGATGTCATCATTTTGATATATTTATTACGCATTTAATATTTGCACAAGGATCCCTTGTTCAAAACTGTATGTGTGTGGTACTCGAGATATACTGGGCATTTAAAAAAAAAAGGAAACCTTTGACAATTTCCTGTAAATGGACTATATATCTAAAAGTGTTTAATTTCATAACATATGAAAGAATAATTCATTTGCTTTCCAGTGGTAACTTGTTTAAGTTTCAGATTTTTGTACAAAATTTTGAAGACAATGGTGTTCAGTGATGCATGACCCTGGAAACCTAAAAAAAGTTACCAATGGAAAGAATATGAATTACTCTTTCATATGGTATGGATTTCATTATCAGTAAACATATAGTTCATTTAGAGAAAATTTTCAAAGTCGAGTTTCCTTTCTTTTTTTGAAACACCCAGTAGAGCTAGGTCCAATAGATCTTGACTCTAGTTAAAGAGAAAGATGAGTTCTGGGGAGCGTTTCATCAAGTGTCTTGTCAGTGATTTTTACCGACAAATTTGCTCTCAGCCAATCGGGTGCAAGGATTTCAGTAGCTTATAACAGTTACTGCAAATTGCCATTGATGACAAGTTTTTTTGAAACAGGGTCCTGGGGAGCATTTCATCAAGTGTCTTGTCAGTGATTTTTACTGACAAATTTGCTCTCAGCCAATCAAATGCAAGGACTTCAGTAGCTTACATGTATAATAGTTGTCGGTTAAAATCACTGACAAAACACTTGATGAAACACTCCCTGGTTATGCAATGACATTGTGAATCAAAGTGGAAGCAATAAAAAAAAAAGTTTGATTGGGCAGGACATAAGCATTGGTCTACACTATCACATGGTATGACTTAATTATGAGAAATTGCAAAGTTGCAAACCATTTCCCAGATTCAACTAACCTCAGGTATAACAAACTTTCAATACCTTGAACTCTCGGTTCTCTCTCTGACTATTCTCAACTCAAAATACTTCTAAATTGCTGGAGCTAATCTAAACTTCAACTTCAATTTCACTCTATATAACTACACATCTACAATATGATTCCTGCAATTACTCTGTTCAGCTCCTCAAAAAATAAACTTTAAACTATCTTAAAATTTGGGAATTGGGAAATATTAGAGGAATGATCCACATTTACATACCATTATCTTATCACACTAATCTGCTTAGTACTTACTAGAATCACAAAACTACCTCTAAAAATCTAGAAATGATTCTGAACCGATTTGGTATCTCAGTCTTGATGTACAAATCAACAATCTAATATTTTCATGCCTAGCTGCATACCTGCCAACTTTGGAATTCAGAAAACTGAACGCACATATTGATATTGGCAGGGGGTCCAGGGAGCTCCACCCCCAGTGGAGCTCCCTGGAGTAAGAGGTCCAGCGGCCTGCCTCAGGGCCCCAGGCTGACACTGTTCCGCTCATGGTTGCTTTTATTTTGACAAATTTTCACCCGAAATCAAACCAAATCACAAATCATGTACGACTACTTACTGTACCAGACTCAGTTCATTGGTATTAGACCCTAATACTATTTCCCCAAAATCTGAACGTTCAGTTTTTTATGGCTCTAAAACTTAAAAAACTGAACTGTTGGCATGTATGTAGCTGCCACTAAGGTTCTACCTATATTACATTAAAAAATTAAAAGGTCAACTCACTATTGGTACTCAAATAACTCAAATAACAATTAGGGTACCAATTTCTGCTCTTTCTGACACAAAATTACTGTCATTATTTCTTCACTAATGGAGTACAGAATACAAGACGAAGCTACAACAACTCTTTGACAGAAAACAAAAAATTACTCAACTGCTATTTCATAAACTAAGATGAAATAAAAACTACTGGAAAAGCCCTTCCAGAAGCAGGTCCTTCTTCTCTAGCTGGCTGGGTGTGTCTGCCCCCAAGTATCCTTTACTACATGTACATGCTCAGTACAAGGAGCGTGACGAAGCGGAATTTGCATTTTTACACCTGAAAATTCTTGAGTACAAAGCCTATCCTGGGCTGAGTAAAATTAGGAATGTACCTTCACAAATGAGGAATACATTTAAATAACCTCCATCATTAGAGACAATACAGACAAAGACAATTTCACACTCTCTACTTTAACCCTATTCTCACTGGCATTCTAGGGAGCTATTTTTACTTGGGGGGGGGGGGGGGGGGGGGGGGGGGGGGAGGGGGGCTCTTTCCCCCCAAGATCTCAGTTATGGAAAGTCTGATCAACATGAAATTTTGCATGGACATTGAGTTGGACGATGTAAAGAGGGCAGCTGCATATATTTTCGACCCCCCCCCCAAAAAAAAAAACAAAAAAAAAAACGAACAAAACAAAACAAAACAAAACAAAACAAAACAAAAAAACAGAAAACCCAAAATTATTCTATCATAATTTATGCAAATTTCTTTTATGATATTCTTCAAAACTGACATCTATTAAATGAGAAAGTCCAAAAATTATTTTTCTTTACCAGAACTCGACCTTCTCTTTAAAGATCATTGATATAAAATAAATACATTGTATATATGTTGCCCATATTAGTCTCTGGTTAAACTATGGTGCCCTCAGTAATGTGAATAGGACCAGTTTTCTTCTGGGCTGCGCCCCTCAGGAAAATAGTTCTGCTCATGTACTTCAAGGATCATGGTGTCAACCAAACCCTCTCATGGCAGTACATATATTTACATTAAGTATTGTGAGGTTTTGATATCATCAAAATGATAACAATTTGATTAAATCTTGCAGTAAAGCAGTGATACAGATATACGGGACTACACACACATACAGCATCAAAATTTGGCCAAATTTTCTATTCATATTTGTAACCTGGGGGCAGTCGTGTTCATGTGACATTGCTACTACATGTATGATATTTTTCCACATATGGTGAAGGAGTAAAAAGAATGTGAAACTCTCAAATTATACTTCACATTTGCCACAACTCAACCTTTTCTTAGCAACAGGGGGTTGAATTAGTTATTGGGAAAGAGTTTCAAGGTTTATAGCTCACCATTAGGATAACATAATAATATGCATTGCATTTTTAGAATGCCAAATTTATGATGAATTATCTCAACACTGAAATTGCTATCAAATTTCGGGGGGAAAATTTGTGTGGCCCTCCCTTTCTGTTCTTTGAAGGGCCGGTGGTATTCCTGTAAAGAAAAAAAATTCAGGGAAATATACTTGTTTTGTCCTTACTCCCATCCAGGGTTTTCCACAATTGAAAATTTAAACATGTAAACATGTGCGCAAAGCGCGAAGTCCTTGCGGCCGGGGTCCAGGGCCCGCTTAAGGGCCCCGGAAGCTCCGGGGTGTCTACATGTAGATGCTCTCTGGTGCAATCTAGCCCTATTTTTGAACATTTCATGTTTGATTAAGAATCAAGATTTGTGAGAATAATTTTTCCAATTCATTAAATTTAGTTTTCTTTTGCCCCTCATATTCAACATGTATTCAATACTGAAATTAAATTTTCTACCTTCTTCCTCTGCGCTTTGGGGGGACCTGAATAGAAATTTAAAAAAAAAACTTTCGCTGGGCTGGCTGTATGAATGAGCAGGTCTAATGCACACATTAACATTTTGTGGGATCAGCGAAATGATGGAGAGTATACATACGAACATATACGCGAGCTCCATATGTGCACATGGGCCATTATGTTCTCCCGGCCATGTTCTCCTGGATCGGGGTGGCAAGCCAGTGGCGTTCTGCTGTGCATTTGGCGGACGTATTTTTGAATCAAGATGATCGTGGAGCAAATAAAACTTGTGTTTCATCATTTCTACCTTTAATAAAATGACTGAAACCTCATTGTATGTATTATTGTATGTTCAAAAGGTTTTAATAGTTGTTGATTGTGGGAATTTCCGTGCGAGTCTCTGTTAAGGATCTGTTTCAATGTCTTAAATTTGTAACCTGTCGCTCATGATTTTAAACATGTCGCATGATTTTAAACATGTCGGGCTGAATGCGAAACCTGTCAGTGTTACATGTTAAAAGCCGTCGTAGAAAACCCTGCTCCCATCCCTCCACTTTCCTACTGAAAGACCCTAGAAAGGACAGGAGAAATTCCCAAAATCATGTTCCTAGAGTCCTAGACAAAATAAATTTCAAGAAATTATTGCCAGGAAATATTTGGACCCCCCTCCCCCAACCCTTCCTGACAATCCTGGGTCCATCAGTGACACCCCAGAAGCCTAAGTACACTCACTGCATCCAAGTGGCCTCATCTGAGCGCTCTGGGTGTAGACCTGCGATATGTCAGCCATCCTCTTGCAAAGCATCTCAACAGGGATCTCATAACCATACTTATACTTCCAGTTGGCTGCCTCAACCCGTGCTCGGAATACTTGGGACCTGCTGTCGGCTGGGGATGTAATCATACAACATGTTATCACCAGGTTAGATATTCATCTTCTTCCTTCAGAAAAGTTTACTCTGCTTTTTGGGGTGTGTGTTAACCCTTCAATGCTGCCACCAAGTTTAAAAACATGAAGTACAAATATCGTTTCATTAATGAGTTTGACTTTCATTTTAAAAAGAAAGACAAGCTTTTAACAGTCCCAAATTGTAAGATGTCATTCTAGAACTTGCTACAAATAAGACAATGTTTTTTTGCAGTTAAAGATTTCAAAGTAGCAATAAAATTTTGACATGGTAGCAAAAGGAGTTGAATTGTTCATCAATTTTCCTTAGAATTTAAAAGAAAATTATACATCCCAGAAACTTTAAAGGAAACTTATCAACTATCAGTGCTAAATGGGGAATTATCTTCATCCTGATTTTCAATATGAATTGATTTTTCAATATTTATATAGCAACATAAAACGGGGTGATCAGAAACACCGGGGTGAATAAGAACAAAACAGTGAAAATCTTCCTGCCAAAATATTTTTCCTAGTATTGAAGCAGACCCTTTAACTTATTTTATTTACAATGCATAGAAGAATAAAAAGGGTCAGCATCACCTCTTGAGATAAAAAAATATATGTAAAAACACGATTCTAATTTTTGTTCCTATTCACCCTGTTTTACGTTACCTTAAAGGTAAGTTAGATAGTTGCTTGTTCATACTTCATAAGATGATAGGATGTATGTACTCTAAACAAGATTTGATCTGATACAGCCTGTGATGTATGACCATACTAGTATAAAAAAAGAATGCACCAAAACACAGAATTTGTGATTTTGATTAACACATAAGTTACTCTCCTGACTCATTGTTCACTAAGCTAACGTGGAAGAATCTTATTACCAAAATCATCTAGAACTGTTAAAGTTCTCTCAATCATCAAAACAGATATTAGTCATTAAAGGGAAAGTACACCCCGATATCTCTTTGCTTTTAAAAGGAGTAAAAAAAAAAATGAAAGAAACAGATCAATGAAAGTTTGAGCAAAATTTGATAAGAAATAAGAAAGCTATGAATTTTTGAAGTTGTAATCAAACACAAACTGGCAACTCAGTGACGTATCTTGCGAGCTCCTCTCCAATTCGCCCTGTAATAAAAAAAGTCATGAATTTCTGCTTTTATCAAAATCAACAAAATTCCAGGGTGGACTTCCCCTTTAATTATAGTACATTACAAAACTTACCTGTCATGCCTGTCATTGCACAGCCTATGTGCTCTGTGATTTTGTACATGTGTGTGACAGTGCCTGGGTCCAGAAGCTTATCCTAGACAAAAGGGGATAAAGTATGAAAACAAATATGTTACTATCAATTTATATCTCATATCAGACTGCTACGGAAACAAGTGCCACCACAAATGAACCTACATGAATGTCAGCTTTACGATTAAGCCCTACCCAAGGGTCTTTTTTTATTGATTTGTGCTAACAAAAAAAATAAAGAATAAAAACAAAACATACTGATAGGGATGTTATATTTCATCTAACTGCTAAAACAGAAATTACATGTTTAAATAGCTTTGAGTCCTATCTGAGGGACTTGGTAATTATTACTAATTAATGCCTTACTTTTAAACCAAAAGGCACTAGTGCACTGACTGAATGATTTCAGACTGGAACCTCCCAGTTATGAAACCACTGCTCTACCACCATCACACCTCCATGATGTGACAACTACTACTGCATACAAAAGCTCTAGAGATCAAACATGAAAATGCAACCAGTTCAAAGCAGAATAACGCTTTCATTAAAAAAAAAGAAAATTGATAATTCTAATAATTTGTATATCAGTAAATGAATTCACATGGATATAAAACAAAATGTTAGGTGATCACTAATTCCCCCCCCCCCCCAAAAAAACAAACAAACAAACAAACTTTGGGATGAAATAGACACATGATCTTGCAATGAACAGCAATGAATAATTGAGCATTTCAACATGTGAACTTTCTGCCTAGATAAGTTTTAAAAACTTCCAATACACAATTGATTTCAGGTTCATTCTGATTCTTAGATGCAGATTATTTGACCTTTCACTCCTGTTACTGTTAAACCTTGGTTAAAAGCAAACTTGTTTGATGAGGGTATAAACTATGATTCATTGGCTTCGTTTGATTTAAGGAAGATATTTTGTCGAACTTACAGGAACTTTCTTCTGTGTGATAGCCACGACACAGTCTGGACCCTTCACAGCAACTGACGTCATGCCCCCTTGGTTGATTGCTTTGAAAGCATATTCTAGAAAAGCAAATGAAACAAAAAAAACACAAAATTATTTGATTAAACCTCATCACGTAGAATAAATCTAAATCTCATCAAGCTCTACTTGATATTGGGAAGAAAACCATATTTAAAGGTTTCTAAAGTCTCTTTCACACATGGACTTGGTATAACAAAAAAACTTTACCACACCATAACAAAATGATATAAGCACAGTTCGCTAACATAACACAGAGACAATTAGATACGCTAAGGGGCCTTTGTTGCCCGACTGCCTACGGCTAACTTTTTTCATCTTCACTTGCCGAATATTATATATATGAATTTTTTTTTTAGGCAGATAATGCATCTTGTAAAAACAAGGTTTTAGATTACTTTACGTATATAACTGTTTTGTTGTTTGTTTTTTATTTATTCAATTCACACATCAAAATCCACCATGCATGACTTGTCAAACAAGTCAAAAACATGTGTTATTTCGCCTCCTGAAGGTGATGCTGTATATTTTTACTTGACCAAACAGGACTGTTTTTGAAAAAAATGATGAACAGTCAAGCAGACCAGGGCCCCGTTGCATAAAACTTACCATTAACGGTAACTTTGCCATCAACGGTAACTCCCATGGAAACCTTGATTTTGATTGGCTGTTGAGTGATGTTACCATGGTAGTTACCATTGATAGCAGAGTTACCATTAACGGTAAGTTTTATGCAACGGGGCCCAGAACAGTCAAGTAGCAGTTGTGCATTTCTCATTTACCTAACAGATAAAACATTTTAAACTAATGACCTTTGACTTACAATTTATGAAAATGTCACTATCCCCTGCCCAAGCATCAATAACCTAAAAGGTCAGGGAAATTGACCTAAAATCTTTGTCAAAACTTTGACCTACTGTGTATGTTTGCTTGAACAAAAAATATCTCATGAGATTTAAAAATACATGTAATAATACCCTTACAATTTAGGAATTATTTTGGCTTTACCACCCCCCCCCAAAAAAAAAAAAAAAAATAAAATAAAATAAAAAATAAAAAATAAGGTTTGAATTATCAAATTTGAATTATTTTGATTTTATTAATTTGACATTTTTATGAACCATTACTACATACATATATACTACTACATGTTGGCCTTTAGATCATACTTTTAAGGTTCCACAGATATTGCTTTCAAGTCGAAAAGCAGCCCACATAGCACTATAAGTAATTTATGCCAGCAGAAAAGGCTGGCATAAATAAGTAATAAACAAGGCCAGCATACAGATCTAGGGTTAGGATCTGTTTGTTAATTTATGCCTTTGTTGATTGTCATGTTAATCTACCTGAAACAGGTTAGCATGTTATAAATTCTGCATACTGGCCTTGCTTGCTCACTGCATCCAAAGGATCATTCAGGAACAAGCTAGTTATATGCCCTACCAATAGGGATGTCATCTTTTTCATGGTTACTACTTTGAAACCCAACATCATCTACAAATCTTCCAAGCAAAAAATTCAGATTTTCTTGAGGCAAAATTAGGATCAGTGTATTTTGTATGCTTTCACACACAGGTGTTCAGAAAAGAGAGGAACCCAAGATTTATTACACAAGTTTATAAGCAAAAAATAGGAATCCTCTAAAACAGGAATGGTTGGCAGCAATGAAGATGGAGGCATGCATGTAGAAAACAGCATGAATAAACATCTAATTAACAGAATTATTTAACATTAATCAGTGACTCATAATGTGAATGATGTGATGTAATCTACAAAACCTTCACTTCTTTTGCAGCATCTTCACCCATGCATGTCTTGATTAGACACCTACATTGTATGTGACTACCGTATGTAATATGTATAGAAATGTGTGGGTCTCTCCCCAGTGATGAGCTATTCTATATACCTGCTACATGTTGATGTAATAGACCGCTTCGGTAATGTATGCAAATTTTATACATACCTTTCAAATAAAGGTTGTTTTTGACAACCTGAAAGCTTACGGAGACTTGCCGGACATAGCAACAGATAATGTATGCAAACTGGATTCCAAGCATTGAGGCTCATTTTTATAAAAAGCAGGTTAATGGAATAGCTCGTCACTAGGTGCTCAGAGAATGTGCATAAATTTGTATACATTACAGAAGCGGTCTATTCAATAGTCAAAACAGACTGCAGAGTGCATGCTACGCTGGATAAACACCTGGCAAGCTAGGGTACCGTTGTCACTAGTAATCACTGTAATAGGCATGCATAACATTTAAAGAATACTATTCTATTATGATCCTTCTCCCTCCTGTTAACAGTGACAAATTATTGAATTAACCGGTTACTTATTTGTGTTAAAAAATTATTTTAGTATGATAGTCAGAACACAGGTGGCGTCACTAATTGCAAGCACTTTGCATCACTAAGGGTGCGTTCAAGCAATTTTTGAAGCTAGAATCACAAACATGAATCACGATACAAAACGCCGTTTTAAAACACGGTTTCTTGTGGCCGAGCGTCCATGCAATTTCACGTCAACGTTGATTCTCGCTCATATGAAGCTTCGCATTTGCAGTATATACGCATGCAAGATATTTGCACAATCAAATTTAGCATGCCGTGTCGGACAGAGGCGTCGATTTGTTCGAAATAGACAAAGCGTTGGGGGGGGGGGGGCAAGCATTGTTTGTGAACAATGCTCTGCCCCCCCCCCCAATGCTTTGTCTATTTCGAACGAATCGACGCCTCTGGTGTCGGATCACTGCGTTGCACTGCCTTGTAGTATGTACTCTGTTCATCTACAGCGCACATTCTGTGCTGATCTCGCCGTCTTTGTAATGCTAATCACACAGCGAAAGCTACACGTGTACAGTTAGTAAATCCACATCGATGTCACCATAAATTGTATTTTTTTCACAATTCTCATGATCCGATTGTTGAAGTGGTTGGATGAACTGAAAGAGGAAGATGTTAGCAAACTCTGAAGGAGGTTTGCAAGGTTCACCGTACATGTGGAAATGGATGAATCTTGCCCACTTATTTGTTTGTCTCTCTGTAGAGTAGATTGCTTCCTGTGTATGGCTTGATGTTCAATGTCAAATTTTATAGAATATCAAGCCCGTATGGTTAATCTTGACTGTGATATTAATTCTGTGATTATTCATTCAATTTAAGAAAAAAATATTATTTAGAAAAAAGTCTAGAGGGAGTCTAAATTTGCAAATACCGGTAGGGCCCACTCACACTTATGCGAGGAATGGATAGGGCCCTACATCATGTAGTCTACATGTAGCTCTAGTTTCCCCTTTAGATACATACCAACTTGATACAGCCGTCCTTCAGGGGAGAAGACAGTAATGAAATGGTCAAACCCAGCACTTGATCCTCGTGACATTGTGAAAAAATGATCCGACTTTCGAGTTAACTTGCAGTTTCAACTGTGTCTGTCTGTGAATGAGACAATTATATCAGCACTCCAGCAGACTTCTTTCTTCGCGTCTCGAATTTGAGCACCTCGAATCTCAATTTTACTCAGTTTTCTTGAAGTAGGGTTTAAATCCACCTTGACTTAGTTATGATCTCATTTAGTCTTAAATCTATGTCTACACTTCTGGATCAGCAAGACGTCAGTTAATGCTGTCCTGAAGTCAAGATAATCACACTCACTGCACAGTCGACATCTAATGGTCTCGATCGCGAATAATGAGTTTGCACATGCAGTGAATAGCCGAAATCAGTGATCATTCCACTACAGCATCAGCTTTATGCATTGCCAATCTAAATCTAATTTAGTGATCATAGAGTATCTTCAATAATTTGGTGGACACAATAAATAAGAATTGCATGCGGTGCTTTGCCTTTGGAACGGTTTTCTCTCTTCCTTTTCTCAGCATGAAAAAAATGGTATGCTTTGGAACTTTTTTTGTGTTTTTTTTTTGAATGCGGCACATACCCACCGCACACATACTGAGTGCCCCCTCCGATCCCTGGCACTGGCCTGACGGATCAAGGATTAAACGAAGGAGTGGGGGGGGGGGGGGGGTAAACCAAAAACGCGGCAAAGCCAGAAGGGCTTCTCAATACTATAAACGCCATTTCATGCATGATTCATAATGTTCTCTAGCTCTCTCTTTATCTCTCTCTCTCTCTCTCTCTCTCTCTCTCTCACTCTCCAGCCCTTCCAGCCTTCCACCTGTATGGAGGAGGGGGAGGGGGGGGGGGGGGGGGGTGGCGGGGAGGGAGGCCCGGAAGAATCTTTTATTTCACTCCGGGCGATGGATATAGGTCTAAAAATAACAATGAAGTCTGAAAACAAGTTGAGCACAAAAAAAAAAAAAAAAAAAAAAAAGGAAAAGAAAGAAAAGCGGAGTACGTCTGATCACAGTGCGATATCTCACATAAACTTAGGCCAGTGGCGGATTTAGGGGGGCACACCCGGCCCCTGCCCCCCCCCCCCTTTGGAAGAAAAGTATGCATTGTGCCCCCCTTTTATTTAGAACGAAAAAACTTTTTTTTTTTTTTTTTTTTTTTGCTTGTCAGAGAATTATGGAGGGGAACTGGACCCCCATAACCCCCCCCCCCACCACCACCACCACTGAGCGAATTTTGGAGGGCTGGCGAAATTATTTTTTTTATCGCCACCCCTGAGCGACTTTTCCAGAGCTGGCGAGACCCAAAAAATACGGGTCTCCCTCCAAGCAGTTTCCAAAAAATGACAAACCTGCATTTGTGTGCCCCCCCCCCTTATACAAAATCCTGGATCTGCCCTGACTTAGGCGCTATATAGGCCTATATTAAACTATTTTTGTACCTCAGCTGGACCCTCCTGGCTTCCCTGAAATATTTTTTTTGGTGATACATAAACTTTTAACTCGGCAATGACAGGTTGTGTAGAATTCGTAGTGCGCTTTAGTCTTTTTAATTTTAACTCTACAATATTTTTTATTTCAAACTTCATAGATTTTATTTCATTTTATTTTAATTTTTTTGTACAATTAACAAAAAATAATTTGACAAAGAAACCAGAGTGCACTGTGGTCCCTGGCAAAAGGTACATAATATCATGGAATACATAAAAAATAAACTAAACAAAAGAAAAACGAGAAGAAAAAAAAAAGGGGGAGGAGGGGAAAATGGAGACAGAGGCATGGTCATGGAAAACTAACAATCACAAGAGAAAGCGCTGAAAAAAAAAATTGGTATCCAAATGCTGCATGGGCGAGAAGACCAGGCTCAGCGGATAGGCCTTTCAGACCTATCCGCTAGAACATTTCGAATCGGGGAGAGAGTGCGTATACTAACAATCACAAACAAACTTTTTTATCAAAGAGAAAGCGCTGAAAAAAAAAATTGGTATCCAAATGCTGCATGGGCGAGAAGACCATGCTCAGCGGATAGGCCTTTCAGACCTATCCGCTAGAACATTTCGAATCGGGGAGGGGGTACGTATACCAAAGTCATGGAAAGCCGCTCAAAATTTTGGCAGGGGGTGCATGGAGATACTCAGTCCTCGTATCCTTATCATAATTATATGCAAAAAACCCCAACAAAATACAAGTTTTTAAAAAATGATGGATGCACCGATAGGGGTGCTTATAATGCCAAAAAATTTGTACTGGGAAGATGGATGGGGGGAAATGCGGATTTGAAAAATCGGGCTGTGTTAAAGGTTAAAAAAAAATGGATGGCTCCCGGGGATGGCAGGGATCCCTCTCCCTAAGAAAGTAGTGAGATTTGAAAACCCCGAAACGCTTTTATAATGAAAAAAAGTAATAATAATAATAATCTTAAAAGAAATTGATGGATAATGTCATCGCATATGGGGATGGGTGAGAAGAAAATTTGAAACATCATACAAATTCTTAGAATATCTGGCTTACTCCTCCGAATAGTTCCATATTATTTGAAAATGTCACTTCTGACGGTTGAATACACGCGTCAGCTAGGCACGTAGCCAGGCGGTGGGGGCGGTCGCACCCCTAAAAACGCCATTAAAAAAAGGGGAGGGCAAAAAAGCGGGGGAAAGTGAGAGAAAGCCTAAAAAGGCGATATACGAGCCGTTATTTTTCTCTCAAAATTTGCTAAAACGTCAAAGTTTTCGCGCTTCCCGCGGGAAGGGGGAAACTCTCCCGACTTCCTGCACTCACACCTGTTACAGTGCAGTACTGCGTCAAAATAACTGAAATGTTTGCTATACGAGCCGTTACCTTTCTCTCAAATTTGCTTTAAAACGTTAAAGTTTTCGCGCTTTGCGCGGGAAGGGCCGATGGGAAACATCGCCCGAGCTCCCTGCATCCACCCCTGTTACATACCGTGCAGTACTGCGACCAAATAATTAAAAAACAGTCAGGGCATCGAACTAACTTTCCGCCTAAAAGAGGGTGCTACGAGCCGTTATCTTTCTCTCAAATTTGCTCAAACGTCAGAGCTTTAGCGCTTCGCGCGGGGAGGGGGAAACTCCCCACGAGTCCCTGTACACACCCCCCTGGTGAGCACGCTTCGGAAAAAATCATGTTCATTCACTGTCATCTGGATTTTCCTCAAAAGAAATTATATAGTTTATATACATACGCCGCCGCTTCTGCCAGGCCCGTAAAAACTTTTTTTTTTTTTTTTTTTTGCGAGTACGATAAATTCTGACGGGGTTTGATTCCAATAATATATTACTCTAGGAGTTATCTTTTGCCATATACTATCCTATATAGGGCCAGTGGCGTAGCGTGAGTCCAGCCATAGAGGGGAAAGGCGTACGGGGAGGGGGGGGGTGTCACCGGTAGTACTCATAGTCGGAAAATTCAATGCGACTTTACGAGTTCACTGATTAGGGGGAGGGTGCGGGAAGGGGTCCTGTATCGTCTCCTTTTTTCATTCTTTTTCATTTCTTTCTCTCTCTCTTTCTCTCTCTTTTTTTTAGCCATTCGATTGGGAGGGGGATGTGCCCCCGTGCCCCGGCCTATGTTGCCTCTCCACCGTCTGCCTAGGCCTATATCAACGGGGTGGTTTTTTTATGTCATTGCAGAGGGGCTTCTCACCAACATCCTGTGCTCAGTCTCTGTCAGTGGAGGTCTCCTATATACTGGTCCCATCTCTCACTCTTCTCTGAGATTTCTCATAATCTCTTCCTCCCACTCAGTAGCACAGTGCAATAACTAGGCACCCCTCCCCCCCCCCCCCCCAGCCCCTCCGACCAGTGTCCTCCCGGCCTAACAGCTAGCTCCATATCACCCCCCCCCCCCCCCATCTCTCCCTGTCTCTGTCTCTGCCCGTCTGTCTGTCTGTCTGTCTGTCTCTCTTGATCGGGCTCTATACAATTAGTCTTTCGTTTTATTAATTTATCAATTCATTTTTAGCTCTCTCTTTGCTCTCACTGATCTTTGCAATGCTAATACCCTGCAAAACGGCATAGAGATTTCGGATCATAAACTTTATGAACAACAAATATTTTCGATTTTGCTAATTTGCTACACTGATAGTTATTTATTCTAATATAGAGAAATAATAACTATTCATTTCAGTTTTGGTTTTAAAATATTATTTAAAATGTGTTTTTAATTTAAAAATTCAGATTAAAAGTTTTATATTGATTAAAATATATTTACATTAAATTATTTGTTTCACTTATCAAATTGGAAAAGCTCTAATTATGCGCCGCTTCCCAATATGTACAAAAAGTGTGTGTATTATATCTCCGGAATCGTACCAGCCAATACCTTTACACCGGCCAAATTCGAAACAACGCAGATGATCTATATCGAATGTAAACAGTGAGAAAAGTTCCACGACTGGCCGATTGAAATCTAACTGGGATTTGGTGAATTTGAGTCAGGTATGTCTCCTCATGACCACACTTATATTGAAATTGAGTTACTCAGAAGAAGAAGAAGGAAAAATAAGCTTCAGCTTGCTCAGTCATACTCGAACCCGCTCCGCAACTTGGTCACGTCTGCGTTAGATTTGGGCCCGAACTGTCGGCACGGCGTGAGTGGGACTGAGAGCGAATGAGATCCTGCGTTGGCTGCGGCTAACCGTGTGTCATGCCGTGTGTCATGCCCCGCCCCCTTTCCTTTGCCTTTCCCTTTATAAAATGAAAAGGAAGACGTTTTTATTATTAGTATTAGAGTAAAGTTGATGTTGCATGCATAGTAATTATGGAAGTGGAAGTGGATCCTATTACCGAACACTTCTGAAAATCAACCAGTCCAGGCATAGTCTAGCAAATAAAATATTAAAAGAATATCTATCGAAAGTTACATAGATCTATCATCTAGACTAATCATTCATTGTCATGATTGTATTACCAAACGTGTGCCCCTATGGGAAAAAGACACACAACCTACCCCGATTTGGGGCCAACGGGGTGACGACTGGGCATGCTGGGTGGGGGTGATGAGAGAGCAGGTTACAAGATATTATGTTTTTTTGCCTCATTTTATGATCTTCTGCCTTGTTTTCTCTGTGTCGTGTGGAGAACATACGCATAGTCCCACGCGTATGAAAGCCATTTTATGCGCTTAACTGTACACGTTCGGTAATACAATGCTGTTCGGTAATACAATCCATGACTAGAGTCTATACTAAGTAATTGAACTGTCAGTGTTACTGTTACTACATGTCTAGAAAAGACTAGAATAGATCTATATTTATTTGGCTAAGTCTAGCTAACAGTTAACAGTTAGAGTAAGAGCACTCACACATAGAGTAGATGCTGCGAAATACAGCCGGTAGCCATTTATACATGTACAAGCTTATCTGATGTGCGGCCGGTCCGTCGTTTGCATTGCAAAATCACTTTAAAATACATGGCATCATAATATGTCACATATCCCTGTGTGTGATATGTGATACATTATGATGCAATGTATTTTAAAGTGATTTTGCAATGCAAACGATGGACCGGCCACACACCGGCCGCCCACCGGCTACCAGCCGCACATCGCAGCATCTACTCTATCTACAATAACCTCGCACTTTGTACCTTCATACTGTGATGAATTGCCTCTCATAGCAAGTGTGTGATCTTTATCATCCTGATCAAGTGAAATTTTCAGGCTGTTTTTGGCCAGCGATCTTGCTCCTTTCCAGCACACATATGTGCTAGTGTAGAGATCACACACTTGCTATGGGAGGCAATTCTTCATGGTAGGAAGGTACGGGGTGCGAGGTTATCTTCAATAACCTCGCATAAGTATGAGTGGATTGTGGATGTACTCTATGAGAAGAAGAAGTAGAAAATGTGGCATTATCTTTTGGTTTCTTGAGAAGTGAATGCGTAACATCAAAATGTACGTCCTCATACTACAACTATTGAAGTTATTTTTTGTTGAAAATTCAGTATCTTCAAACAGAGTGCTGTAAAAATTCAGGTATTGGGTAACATTGAAGTTTTATATGACACCTGTAATCAACAGAGTAGTGTTGTTTGTTGAGACTGGTCCCTTTTAAGAAAATAAGGGTTGATCTAATTTCAAAGGAATTTCAAACCAGTGTCATCATCATCACACAAATCTTACAATCCATCACATTTTGGACTGATTTTTTGCCCAATGTCTTTTTAAAATTTATATTCAAAAGAGGGCTAAATAATTATTCTGTCTCAAAACTTTTCTTCCAGTATTTCATGGAGGATCACTGGAGATGGAGCTGAATTCTTCAATGCAAGTTCTGATCGTCCAAACAGGAGGTAGGCAACACTTAAACACAAGAGAATGAGGCTGTTTATTTTTGCATTCATTCATTCATTCGTTTTAATATGCATGTATGCATTTTTTAATTTTTTAGTAGAGATGGGGTGTTCTTTTTCTTTGCAGTCTTTGAGTTCCTAAGAATATAAATGAAACATTGCCCTCCAGAAAAATAGAGAAATATTAATACTGCAGTTGATTATTGTTGACTATTTACTAATTGTTGCTCAAAGTACACAGGGGTTCTTGGGCAGTTTTTGCTCCACTGTCGGCCATGGTAATACCAGGGGCCGTATTCTGAAAACCATGTTTACTTCTATGTTAACTTCTATGTTATGTCCCAAGGCTGACATACCTTTAACATACCTCTAAATTGGTATTTTGAAAACTATGTTAAGGGTATGCTATCTTTTTTAGGTTACGCCCCCAACACGCCCATTTATCATTGATACTCCATTTATAATCACTGTTAAAATGTACTCTTAGCCATTCATGCTTTTCTTTTGATTGCGCCTACAAGTATGTCAAATATGGCATGCACTGTATTGAGTTATTACATTTCATATGCACTACCTTTCTTGCTAAAGTGCCCATAAAAAGCTATTTTATTCCTTTCTTTTTTACGTTTCTACATGTTTGTGTGTTTCACGTTCAAAAGTTATAGATTTGCAGAATGATTATGATAGTTATCACAGAAACCAACCGGAAAAACACAGAAAAGAAATTGTCTTATGCATTTCACGTATAAATAGACTGACGTATCATGATAGTTAAAAGACCCTGGATCAATGTTATGTTATCTTCAGGTTAAAAGAGGTTTCAGAATACCAAAGCAATGTTAACTACTATGTTAATTACGTGCATGGGGCTTGTGTAAAGATATGCGTATGCTCGCTGCATCTTCCCACCAAAAAACTTGGTCCACATAGTTTTGGACTTATCAAAGTTTTCAGAATACCGATTATGTTAGCTAACATACTTTTCACGTTAACATAGCTTTCAGAATACCACCCCATACTAGTAGAAGAATTAGATTGACATTTGGTGTTCATTAAAGACATCACAGCACCAGGATCTTGATTTTGAGATCCTGATATATGATCTTGCATTTCCCAAATTCATAACTTTTTTCATTATTTCTTTAAATTGATTGATTAACTTTGTGAAAAATTGTAAAATCAGCTCAAATGCCAGTGAATTGTGTGCAGTCCTCTAACTTCATATATAATTAAGGATATGTGAAAGTATGAGAGAAAATGGAACCCGTTTACTATCCTAAAAAAGAGAAAATCGCGATCAATCGCTAGCGCAAGTCGCTCGGCTTCTTCACTGCGCTGCATTCACAAAAACCAAGCACCAGCGCTTTCAGAGCGGGTTTCCAGCCCGTACGGTATTCTGTGATAGAGCGAGGTATGCCAACCGTAAGAGTTCTTTAGGGTTCGGTGGTACTCTATCCCGACATCAATGTTCAATCGTAAATATCTTGATATATAAACGACCGATCAGCTTATAAAACTCAGGCAATTCCTGTCTGAGCTAAAGGTTTGCAATTATGATTACAGCATTAGCTGGAACAGTGATTTTTTTTTTTTCAATCCTGGGCAAAGTTAATCAATGCCTTTAAAAAATCTTTTATCCAAAATTCACTGATCAGTTCTCTGATTTTCTTTCGTCAAGATGGGTTTTCCTTTAATGAATATCATTCTGTCTCTTTCTATTCATTCCCATAGGGACGATCGATAAGGATTATCCAAAGAGGAAAGGTGGATATGCCTTTGAGATCAGTGAGAGTGCAGCCAGGGGCATCATAGAACAACACAAGGTTCCTCTGAGATTTCGATATGAGACTGTGTGTCAGAAAGACAGCCAGGACATCTCTGATGAGGACAGGTAATCAAGTAAATCAAAGTTTCCCCACATGGATACAACTGTTCACAGTACATTATACAAACTTTAAATGTAGGGTTGTTCACATTTACAGTTTCTTCTGTTCAAAGATAGTGAAACAGGTACTTTTTTCTGTAAGTTTGTACCATGATGTGGACAAGTACAAAATTTAATATATGTTATAAAATGTGTGCTTAGTGTTCTACTGAATATGGAATTGGTTAATGGAGTGGATGATACTAAATGTGCAATCTTTTGTTCCTTTAAAAACTCTAGAAGTATGATTTTACTGGCCATGTATCCAAATGTGAAATGATCATTATATGATGATAAAGCATTCTGAATTTTAGTTGTAGAAGCAACATTATGTAATGCAAAATATGCTAGTCTGTAAGGTGTGTGTAGATGTTAAACCAGTGGCATTTATGGTTTTTTTTCCCCTTTGATTTTCTTAATTGTCTCTCTGTAAGATTGAAGCTTCTGACGGTGTGTAATGACTGCAGTGAGAAGCTCATCCTAATCACTCATGGTACGGACACCCTCCTAGCCACTGCAGCATTCCTAGGCCACCAGAACCTACCAAAGAAGATCATCCTCACCGGTGCTTTCCTCCCGGAGAAGTTCAAAGATTCTGATGCTGGTTTCAATGTGGGCGTGGCCTTGGGTGCCCTCCAGTGCCTGTCTTCCAATGGTATCTATGTTGTGATGAATGGCTTGGTGTTGCCATGGAGACAAGCGATGCGGGACCCCGATACAGGGCAGTACATACCCAAGTAGTGAATGCTTCTACTTCTGGACTTGAGTGATTAACATTCCTGTGAGGTATGCAGTGAGATTCAGTGCAATAAAGTGATACGGTGGAAAGCCTTGTGAGCGCGTCAACCTGAATTTCTGATTCAAGCATTGAATACTGTCATCTTCTAGAGATGGAAATTTGCAGATGGAAAGAATTACATGTATTTATCCTGAACATTACAATTAGATGCCAAGCAAGAGTCAGGATGCAGGACAATTTATGAAAGACTGATTGCTCGAACTTATTCTCGCGTTTTGTTTCAATTTTTTCAAAGATTAATTTGGGAAATATGAATTACTAGAGTAACCTATTCATGGGCACTTTTGACTTAAATGTGTGATCAACGAAGGAATAGCCTGTGATAATTGTATTACGTATTTGTGTATAAATGTGTCAAAAGTTGACTGGTAGATTACATCTAAAGCTAAGTGGTAAATTAAAGTTTAAGAGGTAGTCAGGTAGACCTTACTTTGATCGTGCTTATCATTTGGTAATAGGAATTGTTGGCAGATATTTTCCAGCTAATCTCTAATAAGTATGATCATGATTTTAATGTCAGGAGACATACTGGTTCCAGTGGAAAATACAGTATTCCAATCATGAATGTGTACATGATCTTATTGAAAAGAGAAAAGAAGAGGTTGTGTACTTTCTTCATGTTCAGTGTTTACGATGTCCTCCAAATTCAGAATTCTCTTGTGCAACATTACGTCAACCTTTGTGAATTGATTACAACTGCTTGGAAAATTCAGAATAAGGAAGGTATATGGTGCTTTAAATCTGGAGCTTTAAATCTGGAGCATGCACTATTTATATATTTTTTCAACATTTCTCACTGTAAACAATACCTTTCTTTTCCTAAAAGTAAAAAATGATTGTTGATTTCAGAATTTTTGCTTTTGGTATTACTTTGGGCCTTTTCTGTGCTAAAGCTTTTGTGAATATTTTATTCTTTATACTACTTAAGAGAGTTTTCTTTCTGTTCCAAACATGTTTTTGTTCTATCATATGTTATCAAATATGTCTTAGAGGGAGGAGGTATGATATATATATGTATGTAATATGTATGTACATGTACAATTGTATATGCATTTATCATGATTATTTATAAGCTCAGGATGATGTATATGACAGCTGCACAAATAAGAGTAATTTCTTCAAATAATTGGTACATGCAAGAAGTCTTCCTTTTATATCCTTTACTACATGTTGATTGTTGAACATTTTGAAAGATATTTTATCTTTGTTCCAAAAGGCACTGGATGCAATCTCTTATGTTATATACCTGTATGTGCTTATGTGATTTTGTATATATAATAGAATGTTTATCACCTTTTCATTCTAGTTGATATTGTTAAGCAAGAACTGAGTAATCTTTAGAGTCATGAAGTGGTATGTGTTTCTTTGTAAAAGAAAAAAACAAAAAAACAATGTATTGAGACTACATGGATTGACAATATTCTTCCATTGGCAAAGATTTGGGATCGCAATAGTGGCCCTTATACTTCAATTTCTAAAATGTACTTAGAGTTGTTTATTTGACAACATCTTTATCATGTAACATTTGCATTGAAAGAGAATGTAGTTTACTTTTGTATAAATCATAGCTGCAAATGTCAAATATAAAGGGAAAAGAGGTATCATGCAGTTTGGGGAGATGGCATTCAAAGACCACTTAGCAGCTTTCATTGTAATGTATGTGGTAATAGCCTCCTTTATACTGCCTTCAAATATTTTTTTAATTTTTTTTTTTATGAATCATGGCTCAAAGTTCTAGTCTGGGAGCCTGTCCCGAAATAGTCACCCCATTTTACATATGAGATTTGACCCCTTAAAGTTACTAAGACCATCTATGTCATTCACAAAAAGCTTGTCAGCTCGAACGAAGCAGCCTGGTTTGGCCCCTAGAGCCCCCATAAAAAGGTCCCCAAAGTCGGGTCGATTTCAACCCATCTAACGTATGCTCCAAACTTTGTCAGAAGGGAGGTGTATGAGAATACATTACCAAAACACCCAAACTGACAAAATTTTCCGTCGTAATGGGTTGTCAGAAGGCCCCTAAAAATTTGGGGCAAATTTTTCCCCTTAAGGCCCATGGAGTCATGGACCAAATTTTGTCAGAAGGAAGAGTTATGGGTGTACACTGTACATAACAAAAATATAAAAACTGACAAAAAATAAACAAACACCCATACCTCTTCCTTGTGACAAAATTTGGTCCATGGGCCTTAAGGGGAAAAATTTGCCCCAATTTTTAGGGGCAGTCTGACAACCCATTACGAAGGAAAATTTTGTCAGTTTGGGTGTTTTGGTATTGTATAATCATACACCTTCCTTCTGACAAAGTTTGGCGCATATGTTAGATGGGCTGAAATCGACCCGACTTTGGGGCCTTTTATGGGGAATCTGGGGGCCAAACCTGGGGGCAAAACCTGGCGGCTTCATTCGAGCTGACAAGCTTTATGTGAATGACATGGATGGTCTAAGTAACTTTAAGGGGTCAAATCTCATATGTAAAATGAGGTGACTATTTCAAGACAGGCTCCTGGCCTATTCAGAGTTTATTTCACATAGGTCTATTCAGTAGGATTGAATTTCAAAATACATAAATCTGTTTCTGATTATTGAAGTCTAGCATTTCCAGTCTATCCCATATCAACCAGTCAGAACTAATGACTCAGGCCTAAGTTACCATTTCTGGCCTATTTATTATATAAGGTGGATCATGATTGGCTGTTCATGTGAGAAGTATAATTGATTATACAGTTAGCTTGTATTCAACCAATTGAACCAAGGATGCATATATAGAGGGAAAATATCCATTTAATGTTTTTGAAAAGTATATCAAAGCTTAATCTTGAATACATGAAAATTATTCAAGCATAACACTTCAAAATATTACCCTTTTTTTATAGTGAAGAGTGAATATTTTAATGTACAATGGATATGATTGGCAATTGGCATTCAGCAGCAAATCATTTTTTTTTTTTTTTTTTTGGTGTGTTTAAGTATCATGTTCCTTCAATGGGAAGATATTACATGTTGCATATATTTTTTTCTGGTTGTATGACACATGCTCTGGCGACCATTGCTCCACATACACTAACCATATTCAAACTTTAACCCTGGACCAAATACTATATATCTAACCTGAACCCTAAATCTTAACCCTTTCAGGACAGGAATTATTTAAGGGCTAAATTGATCACATTTTGTTCTTCAAATTGGCAATAATAATATTTTTCTTTTAGTGCTACATGGTTCTAATGAGGTTGATGTTTTTTAAAATAATATTCATGGTTAAAAATTTTGTTGAAAAGTCGAAAAAATTGCCATTGATGAAAAACAATGATTTTGAACCTCTCATTGTGTTGCCAATTTAAGGATTTTAAAGCTTATTCTTGTTTTAAAAATTCCTGGCATCAAACGCAATATGGTCATGAAACAAAAATTCATTAGTGTGTGCAGAAATGTTTGCTCTTTCTACTCATGCATCTGGTATATTTTCTAGAGCTCTGAATCAAAAGTTATTGAGCCAAACCACAAAATGTGGTCAATTGTCTTGAAAGGGTTAATTAAAAACCAATTGCAACCCGAATCCTAACCGTATATCTTTGACAAAATAAAGCCTGGAACAATTGTCACCACAGTATAGTCAAGGATTGTAATTCCGAACGGATTGCATTACCGAACGTGAATTGTTATTAAAGCGCCTAAAATGGGGTTTCATACGCGTGGGATTACGCGTATGAAAACCACACTATTGAAACAAAGGTTGTGTCTTTTTCCTATGGGTTTCACACTTTCGGAAATACAGTACCTTTATCAAGGGACCAAAACGCCGCGTCGTTGGGAAGGGGTTCACTCGGAAGGGAATATCGTATTAAATCTACATTGTCTTTTTAAAATTCCTTCAATTTCTTTTTCTGTAGGACTTTGAGCATTCATTATGTAAGTTTGACAGATATTCGTTTGATATTTTATTTGCTATCGTTGATTTTCTGAAAAGTGTTCGGACACTGGATCAACCACCATACATGTATATGTCAGAGCATCTGTTTTCTATATGATTTTTTTTAAAATCATGTTCATGGAAAGTACTGATTGTATATTTTTCCATCTGTCAGGTAAACAATTTTTATTGTGTTTTGGAATTTAAACTAAAATTAGCCAGTTTGTTATAGTATAATCCTGTTTTGCATTGACATTACTAATGTAATTTACAAGTATACCTAAAATCAGGATTTCATCATTTCGTGCATCAATGATCTTTCAAGTATTCTTTTCAGCTTCTATTTCATTCTTTCAAAGTTTCGAGTACAACAGTGCGATCTGATATGGTGCATGCAATGGCCCACTGTTTGTGATGACTTGAATGTCTCTGGAAATGCATGATAATTATGCAAATGTTCATAACTTTAAGAATTCACAATAATAGCATGAAATCTGTGCATTTGATTCAGGTCATTGATGTAGAGAGGATGGTGGAATCAGAGGAATATCAAAAAAGGGATAAAGAATGGGATAAAATGTACCTGGGCTTCAAAAGGCAACCCAGCATTATAAGAGGAACGCTCCCAAATGAAGTTGAAGTTAATTCAAGCATTTTCCTGATTTTTGATGCGTCCACTGCTATTACAAAGTATATTTTCTAAAGCTGGAAATATGTTTGTTCCATCCTATGTTGGGCACACCATCGGAGATTGTCTTTCAATCAGGAGAATAATTTTCTACAAGTCATACAAAGTACTTATGAAATGACCTTGCGACAGTGTTGTCTAATACATGTAGTTCTGTGTTTAAAAAAAAAAAAACATTCCCTACACTAAAGAAAAATCAGAAATTTCCAAGGCAATATTAAACTTGATTTATATTGATTTGTTCCTGTTTGGTCTGACATTTTTACTGATGTTTCGTGTTTATTACGGCAATGATATAATATTAAAATGTATTCAGAAAGAGAGAGAGAGATAAAGGGGGAAGAGAGAGAGAGAGAGGGGGGGGGGGGCTAGGGAGGAGACGTAAGTAGAGAGCAACAATTAAGGAAATATCCGAGGGGACTCAACGGAGGTATAGTGACAAAAGAGGATGAGATGGGACAGACTCGTACATGCAATATAATAGCTCAAATATATTCCTATTCCCTTTTCAACTCTAATTAACAGAATTATAATGACGGAAGCAAGGTGGTTTCAGTGAGTATACATGTGTAATATTGTTTGGGAAACGGGACGACAGGGGTTCGCGTCGGGGTCAATGCGCTAGTGTCCTTGGTGCTTTTATCTGATCCCCATATATTATACGGGATATTATATAGGGATACTTGTATACATATACAATTATTAGTTCATTAGAGCTTGCAAGCATTCATTAATTTTTCTTACATTTCAGATAAAAGAGAAGAAATCAAGGAAAACGAGACGAGTATCTATGTATGATGAGTATTCTATTTCTATTCTGTTTCTCAATATCCCAGCGTAGAATAAACTTAGAGGCAGAACCCACACTTTTTAGTACAGACTTTCATAGTGCTTGTGTAGTAGAAAATAATTCGACTCGTTTGCATGCTCACCCCTTTCAAAAAACGCTCTGCGGCCCCTGTAATAGACACCTCAGCCAGTTACTGGTCTTAAATGCCCACTCCTGTTTCGATGAGGTGTCGATCAAAGATCAATTCTATGAATTTTCATAAGATTTAATGCTGAAATAATTAAACTAGTGCCAACACTTACAAGGTCACCTAGGCGAATAGATGCCAAAAGGCACTATTTTGGGTTCATGCATACTTTTGATCTATTTTGGCTTTTAATACATGGTTCGTGTAAACAGGGGTGGGGGGAGCTTTAGCCCCCTCTTTAATTTTTACTTTATTTTTAGTAGACATAAAGCGTGCTCAGCGCCCCCCCCCCCCCCTTTCAAAAAACGCTCTGTGGCCCCAGTAATAGACCCTCAACGGCTCAGCCAGGTACTGGTCATAATTAATGTGCACTCCTAATTCTATGTGGTGCGAGTAGAGATCAATTTTATGAATTACCATACGATTTAAAGCTGAAATAAACTTGCGCCACCATTTACAATGTCACCTAGGCGAAGATATGTCAAGTTACATGTATTTTGAGTTCATGCGTACTTTTAATCTATTTTGGCTTTTAATACATGGGCCGCAGAAACGGGAGGGGGGGGGGGGCTGTAGCCCTCCTCTTTATTTTTATTTTTTAGTAGACATAAAGCTGCGGCCACTGATAAAGGCTTGCAGGTGAACAGTAGCGTACCGTGGTTCCAGCCATTGAGGCCACTGGAGAGGAGGGGGGGGGGGGGGGGGGAGGGGTGGTCTTATACTATCTTGGTAGGCAGTGAAGTCCGAATTGATTAGACAAGCGATTATTGGGAGGGTGTGGGAGGAGATCCTATCAAATTCTTTATTCGTTCCCTTTCCTTCTCTCATTTTATTTCTCTATTTCTCTCCCCTATTTTTCGCACTTCCACTGGGGTGCAGGTGATTCCTCCCCCCCCCCCCCTCTCCGTACCCACCTGAAAGCGTCCCTGCATCCTTGAAGTTTTTTGATCTCACGAATCAGTATCTATGATACATTCTCAGCCGAAAAACTCCTTAAAGATCAACCCTCTACCCAACGCTAGACCTAACCTAGAACCCATTTCATGTAGGGGCGAATTCACAAATTTGTATAAGAAAGAGGGACACAATTGCGAGAGAGAGAGAGAGAGAAAAAAAAGAATATGACAAGCACAAAAGATTATATCAAGCAAAAAATATCAAACAAACAAAAAAAGAACAAAAATTGTTTTTATATTTTCAGGTGCCTTTTAGGTCTTGGAAAGGGTTGACATTTTGAGCTGTATGCCAGTTAAGTTTCAAAAGGGAGCACGAACAGATTGTGCGCCCCCCTTCCCCCCCCCCCCCCCCCCCCCCTTCGGCAGTGGCTTGCTTCAACAATCTACGGATGAATAGACACATGGAAAACTGGAATGATATTTTTTTGGGTAATGTTATGATATACATGTATTTACATAACAACTTTATCGAATACAAAACATGATATCGTGTAGTCATACTGTATACATAGGCGTAATGTTTTAAAGATATGCCTACTATGAAAATTTTGTAGAAAATGCAAAGTTCCAAACTACAAAATGCAAAATTTTTGCCCCAGGTCGCTATGCAAACTCGCATGCTCTTAGATATTTCTTAGGGGATCGCCAGAATGCAAAGTTTTTTATGCTGCAAAACGCAAACTCTTCTAATCAGAGGGGTGGGGGTGTATACTCTCATAGACTCTTCCTCGCTCAGTCGCAGGCTTCCTCGAATGTCGCCCCCCCCCCTCCCCTTGATAAGAAAACGTCGCCGTTGGTCGCACCTATGGTTCGGACCAAGTGTGCTGACAAGTTTTCCAACCATTTTCCAACATGAAAGGGGGTCCACACAATTAAAAACTTGTCTGCAGTTATCATATAGGCATACGGGCATATTTTCGAGAGGGGAGCTGACCTCTATTGCCCGAAATATCAACTTTCGAGTCCCTCCCCCCCCCCCCCCCCCCCCCAACTGAAACTTTTTGTATTGGAATGTACGGAAATTAGATCATCGGGCATCTTCCTGCCCGAATATGACGTAATAGTTGCCCAAATATCACCACTTTCCAAATCCTCGGGGGGGGGGGGGGGGGGGCTGCAGCCCCATCCCCTCCCCCGCCTCGTATACGCCCATGACAGTGATAAAAAATTGATGGCATCAAAATTTACACATTAGCCGACGACAATCAATTTAAATGTATTTCTTCTTATCCCTGAGTTGAGCAACCGTGAAGACTCTATGACACAATTAATGATACAAAAATACAAGGGATACTTAGTAATGAGATATGAGAGATGATGTCTTGTTTTTAATAAACTTGTCTTGCACTGTAAAACGTCAAAGCAAACTACGGTTGCTGTCCTTACATTCCGTCTCCGTCTAACGAGCAACCACGAAAACGAGATTAACGAGCACAGTGTAAAGTTGATAACCATATAAGTAGGCTTACGGGGCTGACGCTTTTTGCCCGAATATGAAGTTTCCAGTTTGCAAAAATGTTGACACTTTTTGTAGTGAAAATGTACATAAATGACATAAGGTGGCAGTTGCCCGAATATCGGAACCTTCAAAATCTTCAGGGGGCTGTAGCTCCTAGCCCCCAGCCCCCGCACCGTACGCCTATATGTTGATAACTCCAAGAAAAATTGAATCCTAGTTTCTCAGTCATCCTGATTTTTTTTTAATGAGGTCGGGATTCCATATTATCCTGTACGTGAAATACCATTGCCAGGGTCAAACTCCACACAAATTTTTTTCATTCAGTTTTATTTGTACATTCACTTTCGAGGTGCAAAACAAGTTGGAATTGCATTACATTAATGATTTTGTTTCGTCATTGTTTAGATGTCCTCAGATACTTATTTATTCCACTTCAAAACATAGATATCTAATAACAAAATTGAGGCGGGATGAAAAAAGGAAGGATGAGGGTAGGAGAAACTAGAAATAACTTTTATTTGGCCTAATAATGATAATAATAACAATATTTTCTTGTTTGGTGCATGCATATCAAATTATTTTTAATGTTCTTATGTACCTTCATAAGAGCTTTTTGATTATTACCCCGACCTTAGCAACCGTTATCAGCGCACAATTCATTTCAAGGAAGTGTATTTCAAGGAAATGTCCGGCCAGGTACCCACTTGCTACACCTGGGTCGAAAGTGGCAAATGGAGATTAATGTCTCGCCAAGGGACGTTAGTACAGTGGCAGAGGCTCGAACCCCGTACCTTGATCAACAGTTTGGTGACTAATTTATATCCACAAGACCAGTACGTGATGGTCTTGACGGTCTCGTTTGTCTCACACCGTAAAAATATTGAGCAAGCCTTCATGCTTCTCTTACACTCCGCCTCCGTCGGGCAACTAAGAAAGCAATAGTGAAGAGCACAGTCACACTGTTGATGGCACCAAGAGCAAGGAATACTGCAGTATAGGATCCAGTCTTGTCCTTAATCATACCTGCAAAATCAGGCGAAAAGTGAAAGGAAATATGGTAAGAAAATGGTCATCATGGTCATTTGATTTTATACCGGTGTTTAGTCACCATATGAATGCAGGGTATAGGTAAGGTCGTATGAAATGGGAAAAAAGCATGTTATGATATCTTTACACTTGACTCCTTCCAAGCAATTGCAAAAAAAAAAAAAAAAAAAAAAAAAAAAAAAAGACTAATGAGTATAATCCTATATTATACAGTTGCGATTTCGAAAGAGGTTGATGAGATATCATATTAGAAATAGACCAACTCGCCTCCCGAAAACGATGTAGTGTCTGCCCCCCCCCCCCCCCCGCGCCTCGAACGCCTATATATGACACTGTATTGAATTGAATTCAATTTATTTCATAAAAATCACTTGAGTTAATATACACATCGAAAAGTGTAAGGATCACACACCCTAAAAAAACCCAGTTGCTTGAGATTCGAGGGGGATGCATAACAGAAATCACACTTTAGTGATAAAGTAGAAAAGCATAAAACATGCATTAAAATTATAATACAAAATACAGAACACAAAAAAGCCAAGGTAATAATACTACTTCGGCGCTTAGAAACATTGTATTAAGCGCAATATAAATGTTATTTATTATTATTATTATTATTATTATTATTATTATTATTATTATTATTATTATTATAAAACAAAATTACAATACTAAAAACAAAATTAATACAGAATGACGTAAGCTACATCACAATTTTTATGTCGGTTAATGTCATTGATAGGTGGCAAGAAGATGCAGCTTGACTTTGACTTTGGTCATATTTTTAAATGAGGGTTCAAGATTATTCCAGGATTCAGCACCTTTATATTTTATTGAATTTACCCGTTGCAATTTCCATCGTGAATATGGCAAGAAAATAATATCTTTTTGTCTTGTAATTACATTATGCGTTTTATCAATGGTAATAAAATAATCATTAAATGCAGCTGGTACCAAATTGTTCATATGACGAACACTATTTATGTATCGTCATTGACAAAACATAAATAGTGCTGTTTTAATTGTTATATTATCAGATAAACTGAGTTTCTTAAAAAGAGGTGGAGTTTGGGTAAGATAATAAGTGTTTGAATACAAACAAATAGCATTCTTTTGTAAAATGATTAACCGGTTTAAGTATAACTGATAATATAGAGCTACATGCAGTGTGTAAAAAGGCTAGTCCAAGGTATTTGTTAAAGTTGTGTCCCCTATTTTACCAATAATCATGGAAAATTAAGGTGGTTAACACAGAAAGCATTATCCTTGATATTTTGCCTGATCCACTAACAAGCTAAGGCAATCAATGGTACTCTCATCAGGTAAACTAAGAATGTAGTCGGTAACGTAACGGACAATGTAAACAGTTACCATCGATTTATGAAAAAGTATTTATATTAAACACAAATTACTTAAAATGTAATACTATATGAAAAAAAAAAATCTTTATTTCTTTCTTCTCCTTCCCATCTTAACCCATCATACATGGCGTGGAGTAGTTACCTACCTGACAATAGACTTCCTATGTTCCCTCCGATGCCATACACCAAACCAAAAATTCCTGCGGCAACCGTAAAGTTTTCATTAGACACCGATCCTTTGAGGAAAGCAGCAGAAGATATTCCTGAGCTGAAGATACACAACCCTTGGATGGAAGCCGACACACACATGACTGGGAATGATGTTAGTAGCGGGTCGAGTAAGAACGTGGCTGTTGATACCAAGCTTAGGATCAAGTAAACAATGATAAAGTCAGCTCCAAAGTAAAGAAGCACTATGGAAAGAATCCGCCCAAGAATGCCACCTCCACCACCAATGGATGATAGCAGAACGGCCTCAGAACTTGGGATTCCGTGCCATATTGCTCTCGGAACAAGGAATAAGATCCAGGACTGTACAACGAATGACGTTAGGAAAAGACTAGGAAGTGAAAGTAATAAGAGGGGTTCTTCTACAACGATGCAGTGCCGAATCCAGTGCCTCAACTTTTGCCTCGGTGATAACATGTCGTTGTCTGTTGCAGATTCCTTCCCAGTGCAATCTTCCTGGTACTGGCTAATTTCTTTGGACGATGCAGCTTGGTCATCCGAGTTGACCACTTCACAATCAGCTACAGTCGTATCAACACTCTCATTATCACTATGAGGATCGATTAAAGGTGTAGCGTCTGCCATTTCTTCATTCAATTCCTCCCCGTTCCTTGAGGGAAGGCTAGAACCTCTTATTGTCCTAAGAGCAAGACTGGCAACAACTGCATGTAAGCTAATTCCTCCTAAGATCAGCATGGCACCACTGAACCCATAAGCCTCTAGTGCTCTCTCGACGATCACTGGAACGACCAATGCACCTGCAGTGCTTCCTAGATTACCTATAGCGTTCATGAGTATAAAAGTCTCCTGGAAGTATTCGTTGAGTAAAACTTTGACTGGTAGGTATCCCATCGACAGTCCGAATCCTTTAAACATCCATGTGGGGGAAAAAGACAATTTGGAGAAAACGTTATCAATCTCAGTGAAGTTGAAATTTTCTAAACCTGGATATATGCTTTATTTATTGAAGCAGTCTTTAGAGGGAGGAAGCATTGCCAGAAAAGGGCATTTTAGGCGAAATATAACAACCACAAAGAAGGTGGATGCAGAAACTGCTCTATTCTGGCCTTGATAATTGTCACGACTTGTAATATTGGATACAAATTCCGGATACCCATGCACCAGCCGTCAGTTAAGACGAATTATGTCCTTGCAAAATAATTCATATACAAGTACACAAATGACTGCCTTCTAGTTAACATTCTAGTTAAATCTATAGGGTCGAGCTGATTGTTATACAAGTAGCACTATTTCCTGAGGGGCTCAGCCCTGAAGGAAATAGTACTGTTGCGGTGAACAATGCATCATTCCGCCAATGGCTTCGAAGTATTTTTTTTTTTTAATGAAGACAATTACATTGATTGATTATTGACGCTTTTTCTTTTCTGCCTCTGTATTTATTTACCTGTTAGAGCTAGGCAGAATCCGAGAGCAATTACAGATGTCAGATAACCAGCAATGATGATTCCTAACGCTGACAGGACAGCTCCAATGACCGCCATCATTCGAGGAGATATTCGACCACTTTTTAGTACGTAGGCCAGGGGTAAAGCTTCGAGAATGATAAAAATAAAAGGCACAGAATTTTCATCAGTGTCGCTAGAGAAGGGGTGTGTAAAAGTGCGTGTATATAGCAAAATAGTTTAAAAATGAATAGAAAAAAAAAGAATAAGTCATCTATGTCGCCACGGGAAAGTGGCAGGGACAAAACAGTGTCGCCAAAGGGTTGGGGGCAAGAAGTCAAAAAGTCTTTGGCAAATTTTGAAGATCATATTTTTAAACACCCCCACCCCATTAAAAACTGTTTAGTGATATCCCTCATGAGCATTTGAACGGAGCCCTTGTCACTGAAAGCAAGTTAAAGCAAAAAAAAAATTTGAAAGACCCACTACGATCTGTCATTTTGGGAGAAAATTACATTGGGCGTTTTGATTTGTTGTGATTATTTCTAGTTCTTTCTTCTTCTTGTAAGCCTTTCTTGCCTATTGTGCAGATCGTAATTTGTGGAAATAAAGGCCCAACCAATTGGAAACTGCCACTGCGTGGATTTTTACAGCCACCCACAACGATTACTGATTACCTCTTTTCGGAGGAAATTCTTATCAAAACTCTACGCCGATCTAGCATTTCCGCGAAGCAAGATGATCTCCATGATGCTCAAGAAAAGTTTACGAGAACGAGAAAAGAGAGAACTAAAAAGGATTCAGCACTTTAGTTCAACTTTAGTTCCAGTGCAACATTTTCTCCCCAAGTGTCATATGGCGATAGTTCGCTAATAAGATCACAATAGTATGGATAGGGTTATAAAACTGAAAACACGATACCAGATCGTAATCTAAATGAAATATGTGAATCTCTTCCCAAATTTCTGAAACTTCACCTATTTGAATGATAATGAGAGTTTTGAACAATTACCACCTTTTTTTTTAAATTTCTGGGATGTGTAGCAGCCTCCCATAATGGGAACTGCGGGGGTGGGGGGGGGGGGGGGAGAGTCGAGTCGGTGGCGCTGGGGTGGTGCTGCAGGGGGTGCTAGAGGTACTGTCATGCGAATTTGTTGTGAGAAAGTCAGAGATTTTTTCGTGTGAAAAGCAGAAAGGCACCCCTCAGCTGTCAGCATCCAAGTGAAAGAAGAATTTACTCCAAGGTCCTGATCGCTATAGCTTCCCCAAGATAATTGTCAAGTTGCCATCCATCCTATCCCCGATTAATAATGGATCCCCCTGATGCTGGGGTCGTATAAGATGGCCGCCATTCTGTATCGGTGGCTAGTTATTATGGAACACCATTTTCATTCTGTACAGGTCAATGGATATGTGCCACTCTGACATCACTATTTTCATTAAAAATGCCGACCCCTTCCCAATATAGAAGAATGTCTAGCAAGTATAAAAGACAAAGTTTAGAGATATTGGTATCCTTATAGGCCTACGCAAATTACTACACAATATAAATCTGACATTTTCAGATCATCTTTGAATTGTTTTTGACCTTTGCAATGCTGTCGGTTGTAGGCAGTGGCGTAGCTGGAGGGGGCACGGGTGTATGTGCTCCCATCAAAATTTAATGGACAAAAGGGAGAAAGGGGAAAAAGAGAGAAAAGAAAGGGAGAGAGAGAAAGGGCGAGAAAATAGGACCTGCTCACGCACCACTTTCATTTATTATCAGTGGCTTTGTTAATTCGCATTTCATTCACCGCGTAAGACCGCGTAAGACCAGTGCCCCCCCCCCCCTTTCTATGCTGCCAGTGTCCATTCAATGGCTGGACTCACGCTACGCCACTTACATAAAGGTATATATATATATATATATATATATATATATATATATATATATATATATATATATATATATATATATATATATATATATATATATATAATATAAAGGGATATATCTGTGTAAAATGCACAGTGCAATAATAATGAAATAAAAATTTGCAAGTCCAAGCTATTTTGTCACAGGTAGACCTATGTTACGGACTGCATCTAAGATTTCAGTATTTTGATGACTATATCAAGCCGATAACCCTATAGTTGGTTGTACAGTGAAGATTAAAACTTATTTTCTGTCCTGTAATACCTCATTCATGACTTTTCTGCCACGGATGACCGAGCACAAGGTTGTTTTTTTGAAGAGTCGTCAAAGTCTTCTTGTACTGATGCAACGAATTTGGGTAAAGTCATTTGAATATGTTACTTTGGTCTAAAATCGTTTTAAAAGTTGAATTCTATATCGTGCTTCAATGCTTCATTGTTTAAAGAGCATAAGCTTTCACATGACCTTGTTTCAATCCATATGTCTTGATTCATTTTAACAGCATTTTAACTTCTTGTCTCATAATAACTAAAAACTCTCTGCTCATTCGTCCATTGCACCATTTTACCTGCATAGGGTGCATAAGTGTTTTTCTCGAATGGCACATGAACTTGAATGTTTACTGGACTTAAATGACTTAAAAAGGGAAGGATACATGTGTTACCAAAGTAATTGATAGTAGAATTTTAAGAAAAAAGACAGCTTCCCAAATCAACTTTGTCCTGTTTGAATTAGTCATTAAAAAGGCTTACCTTAGACAAGGGAAGTAGATTAAGCCAAGATTGTGTCATCATAATTATCTTTGCTATAATAAATTTCAAGCTAATAGAGGTTATGAATCTTTAATTAGAAGCTACCAAAACAGGGTATAATTTTTTTTTTGATACGCACTGTATAGAGCCCGATCCAGACAAACTTTTGATATCAAAGAAAAATATGTTCCCAATTACATAATACAATTCCATAATATCTGGGACACACCTCGGATAAGTGAGAGTGGGACTTGCCCAATAATAATAAAAACAAATAAACTCACATGACAGAAGCATCATGGATGTAGGCATGCTGCATACAAAGCCTAAAGATGAAGCATCGGCCGAAAACACGTACATCATGGTTGGAATAAGGACCCCGAACGATTTTGTTTGTGCTACCTCAATGAACTGGATAACGAATTTGGTCAGGACTATAACGTACCTCCATTTGTCTAGTGAATCTCGTATACCTTTCATCTTTTCATAACACAATTATCCTTCGCTGAATCAATCGGCATACTCCTGAATATCAAGAACTAGTTAGACCTGCGATATTTTACGAGTTGAAAAGTTTGGTAACGTGGTTGGTGGAGGTTCTGGACGAAATGTGCTGAACTTGCAGCGGATGTATAATTTATGTTTACAGTACACATAAGTTATCGGGCAGGCCTTCGTGAATTCACGATGGTGTATGAGACTATTCATAACAATTTTTTTTTTTTTTTTATACTAGAGATTGGAACTGGGACTTGAATAGTGCTATGCGCTCGAGCAGCTGTACATATAAAAGACCCAAATTCCTCCGTCTTTGCATACACAAAGGAACATTCTTTAAATTTTGGTCTCTCAAATGCTTTTATTTTTCTTTCGTTAAGCACATGCGAATAGTAATACCTATAGATTATCATCGATGACAAAGAGGATTTTCGTGTGTATTACCCGCATAAGAGTACGAGGCGGGCGGGGGGGGGGGGGCAGATATTTTTAAAGTTCCAATATTCGGACAACCACCACTTCATATTCGGGCAGCGAGGTGGCTGAATATCCTCATATTTCTAATTTCTATACAATCATTTTTACTACAAAAAGTGTCAACAAATTAAGAAACTGGAAAGTTGATATTCGGGTAAAAGGCGTCAGCCCCCACCCCTCGCTTAAATGTGACCGTATATATATGTTCATGTTCATCGTGAAATTAATTTATCATTAAGTTCAGTCAAATATTTTATTCAAAACATTTCTTGGTAATTTGCTTTAAAAATTTATTTCAGCTTGCCTACGCTGTAGTTGAACTGTCAATTAATCATCAGGGAAACTGAAGTACTCAATATTTATCCAGGAAATGTTTTGAATATATTTAAAAGATGTTGGTATATAATGTAATATATATTATACAAATATACCAAGCTGTGAGAAAGTATAGTGGAAATTATTTATCTGATCGCATTACCTCAAAATTTTCTCACTCGGTCGCTATAATAATAGATTAATATATTATTAGTAGTTTTACTCGCAATAAATTTTGAGGTAATGCGATCAGCTCTAAAAGGAGAGGTTTCACCATTCTATCACCTTAATTTTATCACATGGTCGCTACGCTCTCTCACATAGGAGCAGTGTATCTTAGGATTGTTGAAAAACCCCTGTCTACCAGTGGCGATGAAAGTGAGCAGGCACTTTTCCCCGCTATCAGGGGCGGGGGGAGGGGGGGGGGGTGTCGTTCCCCCCTCCATGGGCGGAAATATGCAGGAAATTCATTTCATCAGGGGGGACATAACAAAAGGCCGCCCCCCAGAAATAGAACTGCGAAACACATCATCATCATCATCATCATCATCATCACAGTCACCACCACTATTAACAATTCTCCCCACCGCCATTTACCATTATCATCACAATCGTGTCGTTTATCTGCGGAGGATCCAGTTATTACACCTCAGCTCCAACTCCATCTCCATTATCAACCCCATCGACATCGTCATCACCACAACTTCTCCATCACCATCATCATCACCATCATCATCTCCACCACAACTTCGCCATCACAACGCCTCCACTGTCATCATCATCATCATCATCATCATCATCATCACCATCATCACAATCACCACCACTATTAACGATTCTCGCCTCCACCACGCACCATTATCATCACAATCGTGTCATTTATCTGCGGAGGATCCATTTATTACACAACCATTCCTACTCTACCATCTCCATCATCATCATCCGCATCGACATCGACATCGTCATCGCCACAACTCCTCCATCACTATCATCATCACCATCATGATCACCTCCACCACAACTTCTCCACTATCATCATTATCATCATGGACCCCTCTGAAAACGAACTGAAGTTGTGTTATCCACCTCACATAATTATGTGGAAATAAATGAGAGGAAAAAAAATCATCACAATCATATTCATTGCCGCTATCAATAATTCTCGCCTTCACCACTACTTTAACCATTATCTTCACAATCATTGTGTCATTTATCTTCGGATGATCCAGTTATTACACCTCCACTCCAACGGCATCTCCATCATCATCTGCATCAACATCGTCCTATTAACATCACTCTAACCAACACTTCTACCATCTCTCCATCATTTTATTACCAACATCAAACAGGAGCGGATTTGGGTGGGGGGGGGGGGGGCACAGCAGGCCCCCAAAAGACACCCAAAAGGCACCTGATGGGTGATAAACTTTTAATTTCTTTCTTTTTTTCTTTGCTTCTCAGACTTCATGCCAAATTATGATATGGCACAACATGCCCCCAAATACACCAAAGAGACACATGACAAGGTGATAATCCTTTCCCACTTTTCTTTCTTTGCTTTTCGGATTTGTTCCACCACCCCCCCCCCTCCCCCAACCCCTCTTGCAAGAGAATCCCTTTTCCGCCCTTGCCATCAATAACATTCTCATTATACGTGCTGAAGCCAATGTAGAACCGTCAGCCTATGATTGAACCTACTGGTGACGGACGGACAAAAGTAACAATAACGAACATCGTGTCAAGAATAATACTAATCGTTATTGAAAAGTAAATGAACATAGATGGGGGAAGTCCATACGAATAAATGATCATAAAATAAACACTGTTTGATGAAATGAAAGATAAAAGAAAGATAAAGGAAATTGGGAAGAAAGGACTGAGAAAATAGGGGGGAGCAACATCTTCATCATCTTCAGTAAACATAGCTACAGGAATTTCAAAATATATGATTCATGTGATCTATTAAACGAAATTAATTTAAATCAACTGAGGATTGCGATAAATAACATCAGGCATACGTCAACAAAAAGCGGTCGAGACGTATGGTTAGTTTAATGAAACTTTATTGAACTTGAAGCATACAGTCACATGAGGTTTAAGTGATATGCTTTCATAGTTTCATGTTACAATCGCTTGCAGAGTAGCAAGGATCGTAAATCCTCATTTTACACAGATGAATTTTTTATAATCTTTAGTAAAATTTCCTTTTCCTATTTTTCATATCTTCCAGTATATCTTTCAATATTTGATTTCAATTCATTTTGAATCGCAAATCATCAGACGATGATATGAAGGGATAATGATAGTGAATAGTGATTGTCACATTCTATCAGAATGCAATGTAGTTTAAAAAACGTAAGTTAATATAGATATCATGCCTTGTTTCAATTCTCAGTGATTGTATTGCATAAATGCCTTCATGATAAACGTTCCTTATATCCAATGACTGCCTTTGCAATAAATTACTTTTCGAAAAAGTGCATTATCTCAAAACAGTGCTTTCGTAATTCGATAAACTACATGGATCAATTTGAATATAGGTAGCACTGATTTGACACATGAAACAAATGAATATTCTTAGTATACATCAATATTCACATTTTAGACAATTTTTTCATAATATGAAATATATTAGGACTTTTTTTTTTTCGCTTTTGATATATTTGTTATTTTTAAATTTTTAATAAATGTAATTTTTAAAAAAGAAATAATAAATTTTTACTTTTTTTATTTTTGAATTTTCTTGTATATGCTTTTTAAAATCTGTTTTATATTGCGCATTAGATTTTATACCACAATATAATCTTTTGAATAACCATAATCACCATCTGCTGCAAAATATCACAAGCAGTGAGCCAGAAATATAATAAAAGTTCGTTTGCATGAAATGAGCATAATAGTGTAAGATGATTCTTTCATTTGAGATAAAAGACCAATTCCTCAATGATTTGATTAAATAGATTTATATGGATTTTATCACTAAATTCTATGTTTGAATAATCATTACTACGTCATACTTATGTCAAATACTACAACGTTGCTATTTTCAAGGCATTCCATAGTCATGCAATCGTTTTGATTTTCAGTGCTAGTTTTTCTCTGATAGTTTTGACTTCATTGTGGTCTTAAAGTAATTCCAAATAAAGCCTTAAACTGTTTGAATGTTTGTTTATGATCCAAAAAGTAGCCAAGGTTTTTTTTATTTTTTAAGTACTGAAATAATAATCTGGGTTGAAGTGACGTGCCGGTTCCTAGTCAGTCTTAAGTAGCAGGCTTGTTCTTTGGCCTGTGCTTTCTAACAAGCTTGAGGAACCGTCTGAGTCGCTTCTTCTTGGTCTTGGGGTCCATAGCCTAAAATGAAGACAAGAACAAAAAGGAGAAGAAATGAATGATGAAAGAGTAAAAAGTGGAGTGTTAAAAAGAGGAGGCGAAGAACGAGAAACGGAAGGAATGAAGACAATAATGAAGACAATAACTGAAATAAAATTATACAAAGCAATGTTTTCTTTTTATCCAACTCGCAGGATAACGCTAACATGTATTTCCCCTATAACAATTTTCAAATCTATAATAGTATCTCAGCAATGAAAGTAATAAGTGCTATTTTACGCAATTTCCCATGACAATTATACAGTGTTTGGAAACCTTTATAAAAGCGCTTTCATGATCATCGTGTATTTCAACGAAACTAGTGATTATGATAATAAAGCGATAATATCATTAATGAAATGCAAGAACAAAATCATTAGTCAAAAAGGAATTATACAGTGTGAGTCAATAAAAAGGAAACCCATATTCAAGCCCAAATATATTTTAAACCAAATGAAATCGCTGAAACGCATTATAATGGTATGATAGTTGATACGATATCCTTGAATTGGACAGGCTGCTCACCAAAATGCGATCATGGATGACTATGCTCTGGCCATTTTAGAAAGCATGTCGAAAACGTCTTTGCCCAAGTTTGGGCTGAATGATGTTCAGGAGTTACTTTCATTATTATTGAGTGCATTGAACTTGAATGGAGACCATTCAACCAACCTTGGGTTGACCACCCACTTCATTCAAAACTTGGGCAGAGGCAAGTTTGACATGAATCAGGAACAATGTTACTGTTCAGCTGTCAATGATCGGATTTTATTGATCAAGGTGTCAAATCAAAGAAAACATGACAGGCTACAATGTGCGTATATTTTATGAAATCTAAATGTACTGGTTACAACGGTATGCAGGGTTTAATCTGGATTTCCTTTTTATTGACTCACACTGTATAGTGAAACGTAGTAGAATAACACTGAGAGCGGTAGCTTACCATTTGAGGCACATCAGAAGGACTCTTATCGAGGTTCAGTGCCAGGTTGGTCGGTTTTGCGAACCTCCTGTATGATGGCTCCTTCTGGGTCTTCTTTGCATGCTATATAGAGATGTGGCAAAAAGAAGAAATACAAACTCGTTAAGATCAGTTTACTCCCACGAATCACTGAAAATTGCAAAACTTGTATCTATACTCTAACCAAGTTGCATATGCGTTTGAAATAAGCAATGACAAAGGAATATTCTGTTTATCATTGGGTGAATTCAAGTTCAGTGTTGAAAGCTGGTGTTGGTGTTGGGGCAAAACTAGCACCAGCCACAACCTCGAACCTGAAATGGAGCTGGTGCAGGGATTGATTTCACTAGGTGTTGAGCTATCATTTTTCAAATTAACATTTATTTTCTTCCATTGATTTTGCAACATTCAACATTTGTTCAAATAGTACAATTTACATGCATATAACGTAATATCAGTACAATCAAGAACAAGTTACATAGGGAAGAAGGCGCAGTCCCAATAAGCCAGATGCTTGTAGCGGGTACGCCTGAATACACAATACAACATAATTTAATACAGGAAAAGAGGAAAGGGACAGACAGAGAGAGGGAGAGACGAGGATAGGGAACTTGGAGTAAAGGGAAAGGAAGAGGACTGCAACATAGTAATAATCATCATAATGGAGTTGTATGGCATGTATGGCATGCATGGATAATACAGTGGCAAGATATACGGTGAGAGTAAAACATCGAAATATTCACAGGCATTCTTACAAAAAAGATAATGGAAACAGGTTAGAATGATAGTAATCGATCGAGCATAATACATAAATAAACAAGCAGGGCATCACGAACTATAATCCGATATCATACACTTTTTTAGCTTCCATGAGAAGCTTAACAGAGACGCAGAATTTCTCATGGATGCAGGTAAATCGTTCCAAAGCTTAGGGCCGGTGAAACGGATATTACAGTGTATGTTGAAAAATAAGTTTACGGTGTTTGGGAATATAGATTTCATCGGTTGATCTGGTACCATACTTATGAATATCTGAAACACGTTGGAAAAGGCCACAGAACTGGGAAGGTAATTGTGAGTTTAGACATTTGAAGTTTATTTATATCTAGAATGCGATGCAATTTAAGAGATTTATATAAAGGATCGCTACTGGAGCGTGGATGAGAACCTGATATGATACGTAAAATCTTGTTTTGCAGTGTACATCGCTTCTTAACATCAGTTCGATATGTATTTGCCCATACTACGGTACAATAAGATAGATACGGGAGAATTAAGGTGCAGTATAAAGTACGCAATATCTTTTGGGGTAGAAACATACTCGTAGGCGGTAAATAACACCAATGATTTTAGCTATTTTGTTTTCAAGTTCATTTATATGATTTTTCCATGTTAATTTACTGTCTATAAAAACACCAAGAAATTTAGTAGATTCAACTCTAGGTACGATGCGATTAATGTGATTGCTATTATTTTTATAAACCCGAATTCGGCGTTGGGGCTAGAATCAGCAGCCCAATTCACGCTCTAAACACCAACACCAACAACGAACTTGAAATCACCCAGTGTTAGATATTCTGTTGGCACAATCATGAAAACATGTCAGTTGTAAATATTTCCTGCAGAAACATGGAAATTCACCGTTGGAAAGTCTCCTCCATCTGCAGCAGGTAGCCAGTCCTGGTCGACAGATCTTGCAACGGTCTGATCAGTTGGAGGTCCATGTAGTCCTGGATCCTGGAGGCTTTTCTTCAGAGTCTCTCCCTGGCTGCTGCTAGTGATCTGTGGAGATTCAGGTCGACATACGGGTTCCTGAACCTTGACAGGCCGTGCAGAGATCGATCCTGCTGAAGATTTGGAGTGCTTGATCTCCATAGGTACAATAGGGTCTGTGGTCCAGTTCAGGATATTAGGAGCTTGAACCTGGATTGGCGTCTTCAAGGGATCGGCAAGAGGTCTTGGAACCTGACAACACTCGATTTTCGGCTGCTTCACAGGATCCGTGGTCCAGGCAGAAAGCTTTGGTGCAGATACTGTGACCTTGCTCTTGCCAGGTGGAAGTCCAGATGACTCGTTGAAAACACTCTGGCTCCTTATTATTTGATCAACAGAGCCAGAACCATCGCTGGACTTGGTTTGCAGTGGCTCATCAACCACTCTGACGTTGATCAGACGAACGTTGTCGGATGCTTTGGTCAGACCCTCGCTCTTAGAAGCCTGGGCAGCAGATCTGGATTGTCCAATGGCCTTGGTCTGGAAAGGATCATCAGCTGGTCGTATGTTGATAAGTCGAACTTCCGAAGTGCCGTTGGTCTGGTCTTTAATTTCTGGAACATTGGAATCTAGTACCAATTCCCTAGTGGCCTTGGTCTTAATCGGAGGTGACTGGAGGGATTCGGTGGATTTGACCGTTGGCAGGAAGGTATCTGATCTTACCTGTTACCAAACCCAATTTAGATTTCAAATGTCAAAGTATTTTTTGAGTAATAATCATTCCAGCAGGAAGTATTTTTAAAAACAGCGATCTTATTTTGGAAAACTCCCATTTTAGACAACGGATGTCATCTTAACTCACAAAACACATCGATGTCTTAATATTAATATGTACACGATAAAAACTGAAAAAACAATCTTTTATCGATATGTATTATATTTCATTTTTTTCCTATTACAAATCATTTGTAGACTTTTCAGTACCGGTATTCCAGTTTGTACTTCAACATGAAAAAATGTATTGTCTGGTGGTGCTAAAATTTCGTACTGTCATTTCTGAATTTGTATCTTACAGCAAAAATAGCAAAAAGGAATGTACATTATAATATCCTAAATAAATGGGCATGTCATTGCTTTTATACAATATATGTGGTACGTTCTCGTAATTACCTGAAAATATTTTGCATTGATTTCGTTTGAAAATATATCTTTTAGAATGAAATTCAAGTACCTTGTTGACAGCGTAACCCTTCTCCTGCTTTGGTTCCATTACGTCTGTATCAGAGATCTTGGGGGATGTCAAAGCGTCCTAATGAGTAGAAAAACATAATAAAGGAACGTATGCGTAAAGTAATATTAATTGTAGTTGCATTTCTTAGCTTAAGAAACTCTCATTTACTTATTGTTTTATAAGTGATATTATAGTAAGTGCAGTCCTTATAACAACAACAACAAAAGAAGAAGAAATATCAAGGCTTAATTATTCAATATTCTTGAAATAGATATATTCCTGAGACATGGCAACGTTACAAGCGTTTATAACCAGGGAGATAAATACCTGTTGCTTCTGCGCAGCAAAGATCGAAAATCCTCCCTTAGGAGCAGCAACCTTTAGAAAAAAAAAGATTGCGGTTTGATTGAAAATAAGATGAGATTCAACGGTGAAGTGTAAAGTTTGAAACATAGTTATCTGCAGCAGCATATTAATTTGCTGTGATGTCTCAACAGTTAGTATTTAAGAAAAGGTTAACAGATTACAGCAAGCCAACACTTTTCACACTTTAAAAAATCCTTTTTCATCTCACATAATACACCTGGATGATGGACTGACTATCCGGCAACAAATTCTGTTTTGCAGCAATTCTGTTACATTCATGGTGAAATGATACATCCAACGCAGACACAATGTTTTTATTTTCCACGTGTTCTCCTTTTCTCCATCATCTGTCAAGTTTCTGCTGGTCCTACGATCCATTCACACAACGTATAACATCCATTTACACAACGTATAAAATCCATTTGCGCAACGTTGATACTATTAGACTATAACAAAAGTGCGAATTGAATGTAATTTCAGAAGACAAGCGGGAAAAGGTAAATCACCTTTTATTATCAACTAATATAATAATAATCATAATATTCTGGATTTATATAGTGCCTAATACATCTACGATGTCTCTAAGCGCTTTACAGACATATTATTATTATTGATGGTAATATTTGATTTATAATTGCTGTGTAACTTTGTTCCAACCATAATTTGAATATAATGCAAGTGATACCTCTACGCCAGAGTAAGCCTTTTCCTTCTTTTGTTCTAGTACGTCTGTATCAGAGGCCTTAGAAGAAGGCATGACGTCCTTTATGAAACATATACGACATTAATATCATAATTAGATAACTGCATGAACAAACGAAAGTATAGAATATGATATTACAAGCATGCATGCTTTTCCATTTCAAAGAATCATAGCACATTAAAACAATCATCTTAATTGCTATACAAATGATGAACACTTTCTCAATGGATACTCAAATTTTTTTTTTTTTTTTTTTAATCGGTTGGTTTTGGTTTTACTCGGTTGAGGAGTTCGCATCTCCAAAATATTTAGGTAGACCGATCAATAGTATTGTGAAATGCATTTCCATTATTTCTATTCTAAGTATTTCCTCTAATTCATATACACAGAAGGTGGCAAATACATGTTGCTTCTGCACGGAAAAGATAGAAAATCCTCCCTTGGGAACAGCAACCTTTGAAAGATCAAGATAGAGGATGAAGAAGGGGGAAAATCACATTCAACCATCAACAGCATATTTCATTAACTTTAACAGCAAACATGGTAAAATAGAACAGTGAATTCAATTTCTAAACATGTCATTTCTTTGATATCACTGTTATTTCTATCATTATCAAATGTAAAACTTCTGTTCATATGCTTTAAAAATAACCGTTTTACAGATAATTATAATTAAATTGATATAATCTGATAACGGAACGGTATTATTCCTTCATAGAAATCTTGGATGAAAAGACTAATAAAGTTGAAATACCCAATGTACTTGCGGTCTTCACTATCACCGACTTTTTGTTAACATACCGTAGATATACCCACTGCAGCCCGGTCTTTCTTAGGAATGTCAGATATGGATGGTAGTGCCTTTGTCCGAGAGGATGTTGCCGGTTTGATCTTAATAGTCGGCTGAGCCACGACTTTGGGCATGGCAACAAACCCGGTAGGCGTTGTAGATGTTGACCGTGTCTCTGGCATGGTGTCAGCAAGATGAGGGCGAGGTCTTTGGTCGCGCCTTGTGTTCCACGGAACATGACATTCGTCCGTTGCCAGGTCCGTCAGGGAGGTTGCCATTTGAAATTCTGCTGATGGTGGTGGACTGTATGTTTCAGAAGCTACTGTTGCAGACACCGTTGGTACATCCGTAGGACTGTCGACAATGTTAGCTGCAGTCGTAGACACAGCTGGCACGACTGGAGAGGTTTGTCGGGGAAGAACCAGGCACTCATCGGAGTCCGCGTTGAAAGGCAACTGAGGAAACGCAGAATTGTTATTGCTGATAAGTGAATGAATTAATTATGAATTACTCTTTACCAAAATAAAATTTCTTACAGCCATTTCTATGATTATCTTTTACAGTACATTTTACTTTTTATTTTCCTTGCTCTAACACAATTCCTCCGTTTATCTTTATAAGTGATTCCTCTATTTTTTATCGTTCATCTAATACTAAGCAGTTTTTCACCTTTCTTTTAAAAAGAGTTTTCTTTTTTTATTAACCTTTGTCCTTCAAGTTTTGCTCATTTTCCCTCTTGATCTCTATTCCCGACATTTTCTTGTTATTTGAAGTGTTTATCATTCTTTTAACAGAAAAAGTGTTCTACACTTGAGTGGATAAAGATGAGAACGTATACATTTGCGGAGATAAACATCGGGTAGGAATTCGAACTCACAACTTTCTGAATCATGAGGACAAACCACCTGTCCACTTAGCATTTTTTATCTTCCACTTTCAATCTTTATACCTCTTCCCATTTCTTAATGCCCCACCTTTGTGCGTCAGGCACGGTGAAAAGGAATATCCATCTCAATTTTTAAAAGGGCATAACTTTTTAAAGACAAAGTAAGATTAACATACCACGGGCGTGAGGAAATGCTCAGGGTCATCCGTTCCAGTCGGCTGCTTTCCAGTCTGGAAGATAGAATAAAAACCATCCGCCGGCTGGTAGGGATTGTCCAAGTCCTCGTCGACGTCCCGATAAGAAATCTGAACATAGATGAGGTTTTATACAAAGAAAATTATTTCATAATTTTTCATCATCTTTCATATAATATGTAGTATATTCACAGTGATTCCTACATTTACTTGATTGTCTCCTCTTTCATCATTTTCTTGTTTTAAGCACCCCATTCCGTTTATTATAATGTTTATTAATGAAAAGTTTATCAATCGGTTCAACATCTCACTGTCATCATCCGGTTCAATATTTTCTTGAAATTACCATGACTGAATTATGTTGTTTGGAGATATTAGATGCAAGGAGATGTGTCAATCATGATACCTTGGCTGCAGGCAGGTGAAATGGGAACCGTTTGTTAAGACGGTCCGGTCTCGTGATGAGCAAGAAATAGGCGTGTCCTGCAAAAGATAAGGCCAAGTCGATTCCGTTCCAGATATTCGGGCTGGTAAGAAAAGAAACAAAAGCTGACAAATTCGAAGCTTAATACCAATATAAATCGTGTAACGAGTAAATTGAATGATTTACAATCTTTCAAAAGATCCCTAAAAACATATCTCTTTCCCCAGTAATATAATTTTCTATAATGTAATCTCTTACTTTTTTAGTCTGTCTTTTGCTGTTGCTGTTGTTTTTCTTTTCAAATTAGTATTTTTGTAAGCGCTATGGTATTTTCTGTTTTTAGCTCTCCTAAATATTAATTATTATTAATTATTATTATTATTATTAATATTGAACGAAGTGCATGGATGTATATTTAATCTTTAAAAATTGTGATTTTACATAACTATGCAGACAGGGGCGGAAAGGTATATTTGATGCTACACTACAACGATTCATATTTATATCTCAGGTCTTTAAAAAGTTTGTATTTCTATTCGGGAGTTGAAATCACGGAGAATAAAATGATCAAAGTTGAGTAAGCATACCAGTATTCTGTATTCTGTTTTATTTTACATACATAAGTTCTTATAAGGCAGTTGAATCCAGGAATAGATTGATTTTACCTTAGCAGAACTCGGTAGATGTCATCAAATGAAAGGAGTCGATAGATGGGCTCAATCAAAAACCAAACACTAAAAAATAAAGTGAATGGTATATAGAAGAGAGCCTTTCTCGGGTAGTTCTTGATGGTAAAGAAACAGCCGAACACGAAAATTATGCAGCCTGAGGTGAAAAGAAAAAGAATAGAACACGTTATGAAATACAGTGTTCCATATTTTTTAAAAGCAAACTATATAGATTATTGTAACCTATTATTGATGAACTTATAGAAGGCCAATAAGCAAATTCATCTACAGATGATATGAAATATTATCATCTCGTTTATATTTCAATTATAATGACATCTTTTTAAAAGAATATCATGGTAGTGAAAAACTCATCAATAATAGATCAATAATTTCATTAATAAAATGTCTTAATGAAAATCCCTCGTATGGTTATTCCTATTAAAACGTATTCAACATTCAATGAGCAAAGTGATAATAATGTAAGCTATTGTGATCGCAATGATCTTAATCCTGGTAAATCACAGTCTAAGTTACGATTCATTTGAAAGTTTCTTTATTGGATAATAGTAGGGAAGCTGCATGCAGCTGATAAAAATAAAGGATGAAACAACATCAACAAAATGAATGAAGATTATTCAACTGTAATTACTGATATGAATGACATGTAGTAAGATGGGATTTCGACACTATATTGTTGCAAGACGTTTGTTTAACACCATATTGACGGTTATTCACACTCCCTTAATTACCACAAAATTTGACGGCGATCAAACCACTTGCAGATAGCGATGTCCTACTGACGATGATGTCTTTGGGGTCAAGGAGCACACGTTGGTCGAAGAAGACTACAGCATAGCATGCTGCGTAGAGCAAGCCAAAGAATATCATCTTCACCGTGCCATAAAGGCTGGCATGAGCTCTGTAGAGGAAAATTTAAACATCATTGTGCATCATCTCCTCCATCATCATCACCATCGTCGTCATCACCATCGTTATCGTCATCAACAACATTGTCATTATTACTGTTTTTTATGAGGTTCTGCTTGAGAAATAAATATGAAGTGGTGTTTGATACTCACCTGGTGACAGAAAATCCTTTCGATACAAGCAGCAAAACGGAGACGAAGAGAATTGAAGACAGGCACGAGAGAATCTCAGCTGCACAGATAAGAGAAACAAAACATTCTTATTGGATTTCTTCTGAATACGAATTTAAACAAGTTTACAATAAAGTGCTACGATCGAACATCTTCGGTTCACCATTTTTCTTCTTCTGTGTTATTACTTTTCATTTGCCTATTTCTCTATGATAATAATTTATTTTTTTTATGATTGATATCTTTTTATATTTATTCATCAAATGATGAATAAGGTTCTGGCTGCTGTTTTCACTTTTAAGGCGACTTTAGGGCTTATCTTCCAAGTTTCAAAGCGAGCTTCATCATACCTGTGTCTTGCAGCGTAGTCGTTTCAAGTCCAGTTCGGGCAAACCTCGATAGTTCGATGTTTAGGAGTAGGAGACACACAGTCTTGAGAAAGAGACTGCTGTAGAACAACCGGTAGGTTAGGTGGAGCAGTTTCTTCCGTAACAAGACGTCTGGAACAATAAGGTTAGAAATATACATATTATTAAAATGAAAGTATTACCAAATTAAACAGACCATATGAACGTGATTACAGTGAAGCTCTGTTTTGTTTGTTTGATCTCTTATATATAAATAAGCAATGAATGAACTTTCACATCAAAAGAAAACACAGACTAAAGACAAAAATAAAATAACCATGAAAAGTCATAAATGGCATTATGAATGGATGACTATTGGAAAAATTATGATACTTACATCTGAATCGAGTTGCTAGTATGGTAATAGCCATGTATCCAAGAAAGAAAGCCAAGTCTGTTTCCATCATAACTAAAAGATTGGTCGAAATAAAATAAGTTATTATGGATTAAGTTATAAGAATTTCAGGCACATAAAGTTATCAAATATACCGCCAATTATTATGGCTGAATATCATATAAAGCAGGTTCATTACTTTGTATTATCTCAAGAGGTCTCTGAATCAATTAAAAAAATAAAAAAATAATGAAGATGGGAAAGTCCGTCATTGATCAATCAAGTTGATCAATGAACAAACGAACCGACCTACTGTCAATCAGTCGATATATTGATATATTTTATAATTAATCAATGATTTCTAGATGATAACTCATCTTACATTTCTGATTCTCGGCAAATTCTTTCATGAGACCGCTGTTACCATTGGTCATATGCACTGAATACGTGACGTTCCGTAGTCCTTTTCGGTTGCTTCGGCAGTTTGTAAGGTGAACGAAGTAAGACTGTGGGCGCTGTCGGGATGCGAAGTTGACGAGACCACGACAGACCAGCCACTAAAAATATTAAATGAAGGTATTAAGTTGTTTCAATGTATTCCTCGTACAACAACTTCTTTTTCCCATCTCCTCTCCCTCTCTTCCTCTTAATTTTCTTCTTTCTTTTCTTTTCTTCACATATTCGATGGGGGGGGGGGGGGGCACAGGAGCACCATTTTGACGCCCTAAACACCGGCACCATTCTCATTCTTAAGCAATTTCTTCGAATGAATCAACTCCTTGAAAGTTGAAACTATTATCATTCTTTTTCATCACATCTAACATCCCATCATTTCTTTTTCAATCATCATCCATTGTCGACTTCATACTCACGTTAAGGCCAGCACCGTCGGTCTCCATGTGACAAGCACGATCACGGTCAGAGAGTTTGATTTTGTAGTCCAAGTCTGTCACGCGATCAATCTTATTCTGACAGGTCTATAGTAAAAGAAATATATATTGCAGATTTTAAGAAAATTACATTTAAAAATTGACCTAACACTCTGAAAAAGAAATACAGGCCTTAAATCCCAATATGATGATGTTCTAAAATAATTGAAGAGTTTAAAAATTGAACCTAATTCATCAATTAAAAACAAAAACAAAGCAACCCCCCCCCCAAAAAAAAAAAAAAAAAAAAAACCCAAAAAAGGGTTTTAAAAGAAGAATAATGCAATAGAAAAAATACACGAAATTCTGTTTAGGGTACAAATGTCTAGATTTCTTTTATATTCAAATCAAAGACATGTTCAGGATTCACCATATTATCTCATTCGTCCAAAAATATATTCAAAAGTGAAATGAGATAGAAACAAGAAGCTTATACTAGCCCCGGCAATTTTTAGACTGAAAAAGGTTCAAGTATATTGTACGAACTGTAATATAGTACTCTCAAATTTTAATTCTATTAATATTTTTATTACCAGTTTATCTCCGTGCGGTCTTATGGCTCCCCACTGTGCATAGCTTTCATCAAATATGACGAGACGATAGCAGCATTGGTCCTTTAAAAAACAGTCACAATGAAACTTCATAAATTTGATATTCTAACTATCACTATCACTACTGCTACTACTACTACTACTGCTACTGCTGCTTCTACTACTACTACTACTACTACTACTACTACTACTACTACTACTACTACTACTACTACTACTACTACTACTACTACTACTACTACTACTACTACTACTACTACTACTACTACTACTACTACTACTACTACTACTACTACTACTACTACTACTACTACTACTACTACTACTACTACTACTACTACTACTACTACTACTACTACTACTACTACTACTACTACTACTACTACTACTACTACTACTACTACTACTACTACCACCAGTGGCGGATCTATGTAGGGGGAAAACCGGCCCGTGCCCCCTCTTTGAAACCCAACTGGCATATCTTAAGTACACAACCATTATAAATTGCCCTCTTGGTTGTGCACTTTTTCGCCATTGTGCCCCCTCTTTTACATAATCCTGGATCCGCCCCTGACTACTACTACTACTACTACTACTACTACTACTACTACTACTACTACTACTACTACTACTACTATTACACCACTGCTACTACTATCATCACCATCATCGTCCAACTATTACCAATTACATCTAAAAATTGCATTGCCTAGTGCTTGGTACAAGTTAAAGAGAACATTGTTTTTGTTCTAAATAAAAACCCTGACTGCGTAATGAAGTGCAACGTAGTCAAAGAAAAATGACAACTGACAAAATACTGACGATAAAACAGCTGATCAATAATATTCATGTTCTATACAGTTTGCTTGAAGGTTCTTTAGTTTAAAAAAAATCAAAGTGATTGAATGGTGCATCAACGGAGAACTTGGCCATTTTTTTTGTTAGTCTCGTTGAAAAAATGCCGAAACTACCTACAAATGTATTTTTGTAGAGAGAAATACAGTGAAATAAAATTTTCATCCAGTTATTATTACATGGTACTAGAGAAGTTGGGGATGGTTTTACATCATTGCAGTCACGACGTGAAAGCAAGGGTGAACCGTGACCTCAACCACCCCTGCCCCCTCTATCTTCGCCCCTAATTTCTGAACAAACGAGATCATAATTAATGATATCATTGTAGTGGTTACAATGAAACTTCAACTTACAGCAGGGTAATTGATTTCATAATCCAGGACGTTGTCTTCCCTATTGAGGAAGTAAAACGTTCCCAGGAATTCGATGTCCTAGAAGAAAGATAGAGAGGAGAAAAGGAAATTTTTTTAAAAGCAATTAACAAACAAATTAATATAAAGAAAATAAAAAAATCCTCGATAATCAAATTTGTAGGAAAGCTTACAACTAAAAGTCCACGATATTTGCATAATTTGGATTTTATTGGCATATACGAGACAGCTTTAATATACATCTGAAACTTGTGTTAATGGTATAGTACTAAGGGCAGTGGCCGAATTTTGGTTGTTATGAATATCATTTTCAAGTGACAATTATATTCCACCCTTTTCAGACTAAATATCTCCACTGCCGAATAACATTTACAATCACATAATGGTAGACCTATATAATTATATTGATGACAATGATTATGATAATGTGTACATTTTTTTTGGGGGGGGGGCGGGGTGTTATTTTTCAAAGAACAAGGTACTTTCCCTCCCTCTCTCTAAAAGCCTCATATCTTACTCTAAGGTTACTTACGTTTTCCGAGTTAATTTCCCCGCGCTTGACTTTGGCATCTGCAAAATCAAGCAAAATGCAGGCCAAAACCAGCACGAAAAAGTTTCCAAGTCCCATGGTCGATCTTCGGGTCAAACAACCTTATTCGCCTGATTTCTTTTGCGAATTACATAGCTGTATTTAAAGTTGGTTGCGATCGATGAAAAGCTTGAATAAATTGTGATTAGTTTGGTAGCAACGGGTCGGCAATAATGCATTATCATCAGCATGTGAGCGCGCAGGCAGTGACGCAACAATATTATGCGCGTTGAAAACTTGGATGATACGGATGATACCATCACGGATATCAGGGCCCTCTTGCATAAAAAAGTTGCGTTTAATCGCAACTCACAAAATTAAACGCAAGTCCCAAATACGCGATCCTGATTGGCTGAAAATCAAGTTGCGTTTAATTTTTTGAGTTGCGATTAAACGCAACTTTTTATGCAAGAGGGCCCAGATCAGAGGGCGGGGCCGGGGGGGGGGGGGGGCAATATTTTTGTTATGAAGAGATATGTTGCGCTAAAGAGTATAGCATTGAATAAGTTTATTACACAGCAACTGTGGATTATGTTCAAACTAGATACATGTACCCGAAATTTATTTCTATATTCTATAGAATGACTGAAATTATAAAGATTTACTGATATTTCATTTTTTGTCCTTCCCTACTATAGTGATGGGGCTCAATGCTGGGGAGCATAGGCAGAACTTGATCAGGCGGGGAAGTGGAATATTCTGGTAATGATAAAGAAAGTTTATGCTCGTGGAGTGCGATCTCGGGGGTTGGGAGGATATGCCCCCACGCAAACTTAAAAAAAAAAAAAAAAACCAAAAGTAAAACAAAATTGTAAGGGCAACAGTACCCTCAACTCTCACTCTCACGCCCCGCCCTTCCCGATCGGGACAAGAAATACAAAATAATAGGGTTTGCTTGAAGAGTTTTTACTTGATTTTGAGACTAAACTTCTCTCAGAATCATACCAAATACCCCAAAGGACCCTCCGGACAATATATTTGTGCACAATTCTAATTAAATGATTTTCTTAAATTATGAAAATAGCCCAAACTATATTTTCAAAAGTCCGTGCTTTACATAAAATTCATGAACAAGATCCTTAATAGTGATTAATTTGAACGATTTATAAAAAGCTCAATGATTCATCACACTTTGTTAGGATTAATAATGGTGTATAGAATTCGATGATTATTCGGAAATGATTGTAGGAGAATAAAGTAAGTTGTTATCTATACTAATTAGGGCGGGTCACATTTGTCCGATAACGATAACGATAACGAGATTTTCAATATTTACATTAAAGGTACACCCTACAGTGTACGCTCGTGTATGTTAAGAGTAGGGCAGCTCTAGGGTGGACCTTTAATGAAAAATGTCGTTATCGTTATCATTATCGGACAAATGTGACCAGCCCTTTATCATATGAGTGTCCGAGTTGGAACAAGTAGTCAGGTTCACTATGTATTTTCGTTCAAAGTTTTTGGAGATTAGCAAAACTATACATATTTGGAATCGGTAGAACATGGGGAATCCGAAAATTGATGTTGGCATTTGCACAAAACCCTGACCGAGCAGCCATTTTGGATTTTCAAAATGGCCGCCGTATGTAACTAGTATTGAACACTTTTGAAGATATTTTTGTAACAGAACCTCATTCTGTCATTTTCGTGGTAGCATATTAAAGGGCATTAAATTCTCTACAACATGACACCACATGCGATGGGTTTCGTGATGATTTGTACAATAATTTGGGGCAGAAAATGTGATTTTTATCATTTTTTTTCAAAAATATGAATTGCTTCAAAATACATATTTCTCCATATTTCAAAAGTCCATTTCACTAATGACTTCCAGCTTTACAGAAAATCAACCATATATAGGGTCAATATCATATAAAAATTACAAGTTCATTGCTTATCTAACAAAAAAGTTATAGTACTCTAAAGTTCACACTTTGATATTTTCTAAAACAGAGAAATAAAGCCAAGGGCTGCCTTCTAGTCAGGTTCACTATATATTTTTGTTCAAAGTTTTTGAAGATTAGCAAAACTATACATTTTCGGAATCGTTAGAGCATGGATAAGCAAAATAATGATGTTGGCACTTGCACAAACACCGGCTTGGTGGCCATTTTGGATTTTCAAAATGGCCGCCATAAAATACATAATTTGCCTTTATATCTCAGCTTCTTTTAAAGGTATAAACGTAATGAAATGGGCCAGTCCTACTATTTATGGATGCAGAAAACAAATGGTGACATCTAGACATCTTCTTCTACCGCTTCCTCGCATATGGAGGCCATTTTTTATTTTCAAAATGGCATACGTGTAATATATAAGTTGCCTCCTCTCTGCTTCTGGCAACCTAGGAACTTAGCAAAAAATATTCTAATCCTTTTCTTGGTCGATAAAACAATTGGTGACATATTTAGACTTCTAGGCCCCGTTGCATAAAACTTACCATTAACGGTAACTTTGCCATCAATGGTAACTCACATGGAAACCTTGATTTTGATTGGCTGTTGAGTGATGTTACCATGGTAGTTACCATTGATAGCAGAGTTACCGTTAATGGTAAGTTTTATGCAACGGGGCCCTAATCTTAATGCGTCATCGCACACGGCGGCCATTTTGTATTTTAAAAATGGCACACATATATATGTATGTATATATATATATATATATATATATATATATATATATATATATATTCAAGTCAACCAATAGCAACTTAACAGAATATGCTAGTACTTTGTTTCCTGGGTCAGGAAAACGATTAGTGACATAATTAAAATTCCAATCTCAATGCTTCATTGGACATGGTGGCCATTTTGAATTTTCAAAATGGCCGCCACAAATACATTTTTTTCCTTACGTCGGCTTCTTTTCAACATAGAAACTGAATGAAATATGCTAATCCTACGTTTCTTGGGTCGAGAAAAGAATCTGTGACATTACTAGACTTCTACTCCCAACGCTTCATCGCATATGGCGGCCATTTTGGATTTTCAAATTGGCCGCCATGAAATATTATATTGCCCTATCTCTGCTTCAAGGCAGCCTAGAAACATATTGGAATATTCTAATACTATGTTTCCAGGGTCAGGAAAAACATTGGTAACGTCATTAGAGTTCCCATCTCAACGCTTCATGTGGCTTCCATCTTGGATTTTCAAAATGACCGACATAAAATGCATATTTTGCCCTTTCTCTATGGTCAACATAAAAACTATATGAAATATGATGCTTATGTTTCCTTGATAAGGGAAATATTTGGTGCTATCACAAACTTATAATCTTGATTCTTCCTTCACTTTAAGCATTTGGGGCGCTAGGAGCCCTCAGACAAATTTCATTGCGTCTCTAAACTGAAACTATGCCACGTTCTGGCTTTTGTCCTTGAAGTCTTGCACAGGAGCCCTCAGACAAATTTCAATTCGTCTCTAAACTGAAACTGTGCCACGTTCTGGATTTTGCCCTTGAAGTCTTGCACATATTTTGACACCAAATTTAAAAAAATTATACCGTCATGCTATATTTTGGTTTCTAATTTTCTTCTCTTCAGGCAAGAATTTATATTTTTGTACAATTTGAATGAAAAACAGCAATTTGATTTTATTTCTTTGTAGATCATTTGTATTTTCTTCTTCTTTTATTATCCCTTTTCTATCTGAATATTGATTCAGAAAAAAGACCCTCTAATAACAGACCTACAAAGCAAGATATATAGTTGAAAAACAATTGAATGCAAATGAATAAAGTCACTTTTAACTACTTTTGTTTTTCAGTCTACGAACTTTCCCATCGACTATCATCACTGGTCAGCCCCCCCCCCCTCCCCTGGATAACTACCCCTTGAATTAAATACCAAGTGCAGTTCTTCAGCTGTATTATTGTAACCTACTACTCAATTATACTGTATCAAACTAGAGACAGACTTCCTGTTCTAATATGTCGACCAGCATGTGCAAACTAAATAATTGTATTTTACAGTACAACAAATATTTATTACATACTTTACTTGGCCCAAAGACGTTTTAGGGTACTCCAATTAGGCTAATCTATTACAATTGTATACATGTAGGATCACGGCATTACAGCACAGGCAGCTCACAACCTTTAAAATGATCATTTCCTACATGTCATATTGTTGTTTTTTTTTACTTTATTTACTTTCAGTTCTGCTTTTTAAGGTAAATAGTAAAAATCTTAATAACATAAATAAGGAGAAATAAAGATATACAAATAGAATAAGAAATATTGCGTTTTAACCACTTTGTACAAAAACAGAGAAAAAATCTCGAAAGGTCACATTTTTTTTTTGCTTACACTTCTTCTATTTAAGGTAAATAGTAAAGCTTAAATAAGACAATTTTCCCAAAAAAAGATAAACAGTGGTAGCAAGAAATATTGTGTTAAATCACTTTTTACTCAAAACGTCACCTAAGTTTAGAAGGATCTTTCGTGGCAAAAGATTTTTGCAATGCTGAAATGAAGAAGGTCAAAATTTAGAGAGGCGTGAAATGCGCTGATTGAGACCAACCGATGAACTTTATCTACAACTGGTGGGGGGGGGGGGGGCTGACGCCTCTTGCCCAAATGAAAACTTTACTTTCAGCCCCTAGCCCCCACCCCTCCCCACCTCGTAAGACTATGCTCGTTTTAATATTGAAAGTGCTTGGAAATGTTACAGGGGACCCAATTTTGGCGGTCAACCAGACTTGGATTGATGGTAAAAACTGTTTGGTATCAATACGTCCTCCCTGTACAACTGAGGGGGGGGGGGATGAGGGGGAGGGGGTGCGGGCCCAAGTTTTGAACCCTACCACCAAGTATCTACATGTTTTAGAGTGTAAATCTTGTCTATCACGTGAATACAGATCCCATGTTATTTCACTGATGGCCTCAATTGCTTCCTTGTACCAATAATACTTGTAGGTATTGTTTTAAGTTAAATTTTAGAGGGGAAGGTGGTGGGGGGGGGGGGGGAAGAATGGTAAGGCATTGGCAGATATTTTTCCAGTAACCATGAGATTTTAATGATTTGTCAAGGCTCATTGATTTTTTTACCATTATCCAAAGTACTTTATGAATATTACTTTGTACTAATTTGTCTCGTTTTAAAAACAGAAAGGGGGAGGGGAAGGCATGGACATGTAGGGGTGCAAGTTCTGTACCCTATAATCTAGTATATACGTATGTTGGAGTGTGAATCGTGATTATCACTTAAAACCAGGTTTCCTCATATATATTATTGGACAGTTAGCCTTTTTATTTCACAACACATATTATCGGTTATTAGTCACATTTGTATCATAGCAACGGAAACTAATAAACAATTGTATATCACTAAAATATGATCGTACTGAATCATCTGACATCACACTTCCTATAAAAATATTCATCTGCATGACAATAGCATGTACTACCGAAATAAGCCATTTCACGTCTCCCAATGTTACCATTGTCAGGGAGAAGGCAGCACTTAGTAACCACTTTTGTTATCGATTCTCTACTTTAGCTAATATCAAAGTGTCAACTTTAGAGCGCTATAACTGTTTTGTTTGATAAGCAATGGACTTGCAATTTTTATATGATATTAACCGTATATATGGGCAGTTTTCTGAAAAGTTTGAACTAATTAGTGAAGATAACTTTTGAAATAATGAGAAATACGTATTTTGAAGAAATTCATATTTGTAAATAATTATGTAAACAATCACATTCTTGGCCAAGAATTGTATCGCAAATCATCACCAAACCCATTAAATGTGGTATCATGTTGTAGAAAATTTAATGCCCTTTAATATGATGATACATACATGGTAAGATGAGGCTCTGTTTAAAAAATATCTTCTAATTTGTTCAATACGAGTTACACATAGCGGCCATTTTGAAAATCCAAAATGGCCGCTATGCCGGTGATTTGTGCAAATGCCAACATCAATTTTTGAATTTCTCAAGTTCTAACGATTATAAAAATGTATAGTTTTGCTAATCTCCAAAAATTTTGAACGAAAGCCCATTTTCTTACATAGTGAACCAGACTAAAGGCCGTCATACCGCCAAGCTGACTCCAAACCGACTCGATACCGACCTTTTCTTGGCCATTTGGGGTTATGTAATTTTTTGTTTGGTCTTTTGTCAATCTGGGGCCTGTTTCATCAAACTTGTTATCAACAACAACGGCCTCATTTCTATGACAAATTCCCTCTCAGCCAATCAGATTCAAAGATTTCAGTAGCTTATAACAATTATTGTAACTTGTTAGTGATAACAAGTTTAATGAAACTGGGCCCTGGTGTCGGTGTCGATGGTGCATATGAATGGGATATCACCCTTGCTCGGAATTTGGTTTTCGATCTATTACTGCTGCTTCAGTTGTGCAAGGCCAGGGGCGTTGCTAGGAAGTTGGGTATGACAATTCCATTCAAAGTTGGTGACATTTGAGGATCTGCATGTTGGCCAATTTTGAAATCTGAGGACCTTTATCCGTTTATTTGTACATGTTCATGCTTGTCCGGATAACTTGTCGGTAAAGTTGGTCCGACCCCCCCCCCCCCCCCCCACCCCCATTCCCATTCAAAATGGTCTAGCGACGCCCCTGGTAGAAGGCACTTAACAGGGTCACCACGAGAAGGTAGCAGCTTGACCCCGGGTTAGTAGAAATAAAAGCCACAAAGTCACATAGAAAGACAAGATGTAATAACAAGTTATATGAGATGGGGGGGGGGGGGGGGAAGAAAGAAAAGCAAAGCAGATGAAAGGTTAATGGTGATTTATATTAGTGTAATGAGTAAATAAAGATACAGAAGCCACGCTGACGATAAAACACATATCGATAAGTAAAGTCAATTATCATACAAGTAACATATTACAAAAAATGTTGCTGTTGCAGCAACACTTTTATAAGGCATTACAAAAATCAGTCAATTCAAATTACCATGCGCATATTCATGTAATAATATTCAAAAGCAGAAATACGGAAACAAAGTAATAGCGTTAGTCGTATAGTCGAGATACATTACAGTGTGAGAAAACAAATATGAAGAAAAATGCAACAGTAGGACAGAGGTAACGTTGCACAAATAGACAGCAAAAGCTCTGGTATCAGCAGCCTGCAGTGACATACAACGGCGGTAGCAGCAGAAGCACCGGCAGCAGAAGCACCGGAAGCAGCAGCGGCAGCAGCAGTAGTAGCAGAAGCACCGCAGCAGCAACGGTAGCAGCAGCAGCAGCGGCGGCAGCAGCAGCAGAAGCGGCAGCAGCAGCAGCGGCGGCGGTAGCAGCAGTAGCAGGGGCAGCAGCAGCAGCAGCAGCACCGGCAGCAGCCGCAGTAGCAGCAGCACCGCGGCGGCAGCAGCAGCAGCAGCAGCAGCATTGGGCAGCATTGCACCACCGCGGCGGCAGCAGCTCAACAGCAGCAACAGCAGCAGCCGCAGCAGCAACGGCAGCAGCAGTAGCAGCAGCAGCAGCAGCAGCAGCAGCAGCAGCAACGGCAGCAGCAGCAACGGCAGCAGCAGCAACGGCAGCGGCGGCAGCAGCTCAACAGCAGCAACAGCAGCGGCCGCAGCAGCAACGGCAGCAGCAGTTGCAGCAGCAATAGCACCAGCAGCAGCAGCGGCGGCAGCAGCTCAACAGCAGTAACGGCAGCAGCGGCAGCAGGCCAACAGCAGTAACGCAGCAGCAGCGGCGGCAGCAGCAGTAGCACGGGCAGCAGCAGCAGCAGCACCGGCAGCAGCAGCAGTAGTAGCAGCACCGCGGCGGAAGCAGCAGCAGCAGCAGCATTGCAGCACCGCGGCGGCAGCAGCTCAACAGCAGCAACAGCAGCATCGGCAGCAGCAACACCAGCAGCAGCAGCAGCAACGGCAGCGGCGGCAGCAGCTCAACAGCAGCAACAGCAGCGGCCGCAGCAGCAACGGCAGCGGCAGCAGCAGCAGCAGAAGTAGCACCGGCAGCAGCAGCAGCTCAACAGCAGCAATAGCAGCGTCCGCAGCAGCAACGGCAGCAGCAGTTGCAGCAGCAATATCACCGGCAGCAGCAGCAGCAGCGGCGGCAGCAGCTCAACAACAGTAACGGCAGCAGCTTAACAGCAGTAACTAGTATAGTACAAGGGGCAATGTGTTTAGTTGTTTTAATAACTGTTATAGAGGGAAATAAAAGTTATGTAGATGAACATGAAAGAAACTGACCAAAGCAATTAACGTGATTAGTCGTATTAAAAGAAATGTAAAACGAAATTAAATCAAGACAAATTGATTATGTTCCGAAAATAAGATAAGAGGCAGTATAAAGTGATAGTAGTTGCTGTGGCCCCTGTGGCATTTATAGTTGAAGTTGAAATAATAATACACGGTTTTGTTAATGCAATTTAATTTTCGATGCCATTCATTGCTGTAACCTAAATACAAGTCATTCATTTAATCATTTTCATTTCTTTAGCATGATCTATATTCATATCAATTGCGATAAATACTCATTGGAAATAATATATCTTAACACAAGCTCAATCCAGTTTGTTTACGGATAGGTAAATGACCACGTGAAATATATGTCACGATTTGTTGTTTTCATCATTACTCTGAAGTTCTTCACCCAACTCGTCAAATTATAGTTGTATTAAGTACAAAAGTAATGGCCTTTGTTTCCATTATGATCGTAAAGTCTTACCAGTCTCTCGGTTTCTCGTTCCCTCTCTTGTCCACCTGGTTTCTCCGCTCTCAGTCTTCCGCGAAAAACTTCACGTAGGGGTGGAGGGATCGCTGCAGTATATGACAGCAGTCTAAAGCTGAAGGACTGTTCCGATACTCTCCCGGAAGCTAGCTCATTTGAATTTGCTTTATTTAGAAACCCCAACGTGAACTACCTGGTTATCTACAGACCTCCTTCTGGCTCAGTGCCATCTTCTACGTTTTTTGAGGAATTCGAGGAGGTCCTCAGCTGTGCCGATTTGCTGCCGAACAGACTGGTGGTCATGGGGGATTTTAACTTCCATATGGACTGTCCTAGTAAGCCGGAGGTGAGAAATATGAACTCGTTGCTGACCTCGCTTGGCTACAAGCAGCTTGTTCAAGGGCCTACACATCGTCTTGGACATACCCTTGACCTCATCATCGTTAAGGACAGTGACACTCTCATTACGACATGCTTCGTAGATCAGATTCTGCACTCTGATCACTCCATGATAAAGTTTGATCTTGATCTGAAGAAATCAGCTCCTTCTAGTGACATTCGTGTTCTCCGGAAGTTTAAGTCAATAGATCACGAGCAGTTCTCTCAGGATCTATCCAACAGAATGAACTCAATTATGGATTGTGACAGTAGTAACATCGATGATCTTGTGCTTCGGTACAACGAAGCTTGTCGTGAAGTTCTTGACGCTCACGCCCCCGCAACTACAAGGACACTGTCAGTTCGAGTAAAGCCTAGCTGGTACACCGATAAAGTGATGGAAGCTCGACGTGCCCGACGGCGTGCAGAGAGACGCTGGCGCAAGACAAAGTCAAATACTGATCGCAGACTGTATATTGAAGCTCAGCGGACTGTATGTGATGTGGTTGTCTCTGCCAAGAAAGACTATTATCATGAGAGACTTTCTTCATGTAATACCAAGGACATGTATAAGACTGTCAATGAATTGCTTAATGTCAGTAGTAATGTTCTTCCTGTATGTATAAACTCTTCTGATCTTGCTGAAGATTTTTCAAATTACTTTGTCAGTAAGGTATCTAAAATTAGGGACGATATAGAGAGCACTGTTCCAACAAAACGTAATGTCCCTACTGTATCCTCAAACACATGTGAACCTGACTCAACTTTTTCTCAGTTTGATTTTGTGAGTGAAAATGTCTTGCAGTGTATGATTTCTAAATGTCCTTCCAAATCTTGTACTTTGGATCCCATGCCAACATGGCTGGTTAAGAAACATTTGCCAGTTCTACTTCCAGTACTGTTACGTATCGTGAATCTATCACTGTCTACCGGTGTTTTCCCAGAGAGACTTAGATCGTCTATCATTACACCAGTATTGAAGAAGTCCTCTCTGGACAAAAATGATTTAGGTAGTTACAGACCTGTTTCCAACATACCATTTTTAGGCAAATTAATCGAAAAGGCTGTTTCTAAACAGGTGTCCGACTTTGTCAACCGTAATGATTTGCTTGATCCTATGCAGTCTGCATATCGCGTGGCACATAGTACTGAGACTGCACTCATTCGACTGCAGAATGACATACTTTGTGCAATCGACAACAGGCAAGCTGTTTTCTTATTAATGCTGGACCTCTCATCCGCCTTTGATACGGTGGACCACACAATTCTTTCTCATAGGCTGGCCGATGACTTCGGTCTACGAGATAATGTCCTTTCCTGGTTCAAATCGTATCTTAGCAACAGGTCTTGTAGAGTCCATGTCAATGGATCATTCTCCAGTGACAAAAGGTTGGAATTTGGGATACCGCAAGGGTCAATTGTTGGGCCACAGTTATTTACATATTACATTAGGTGTATTGGTAACATCATCAGCCAGCATTCAGTTCAATACCATGTGTATGCTGATGACATCCAGATGTTTACCATTTTTGATCCTACCAAGCCTGGAGATGCAGCTTGCGCATACTACCGTATCTCGAAGTGCTTAGAAGACATACAATCATGGCTTGTCAGTAATAAATTGAAGTTGAATTCCGGTAAAACTGAATTCTTCATTGCTGCATCATCCACCGACTTGAATCGGTTCAATGACCTTTCATTTTCTATTGATGATCTAGACATCCCAATGTCTTCAACAATCAAGGATCTGGGTGTTGTCTTTGATAAGGAAATGAAAATGTCTGACCATGTAACAAACTTGTGTCGTACCCTCAATTGGCAAATTTACAACCTCAATCGCATCAGGGGGTACTTAAATAAAGACACCTGTCATAATGTTGTTAGAGCACTTGTGCTATCCAGGCTTGACTATGGTGGATGTTTGCTTGGGGTCATCAGTAAACAGGACCTGGGCAGACTTCAACGTCTTCAGAATAAGTGTGCTCGTCTAATATGTCAAAAACCAAAATGGTCCCATGTCACTCCATTACTCAATGAACTTCACTGGCTTCCCGTTTCTAAGAGAATACAATACCGTATACTGGTTCAGACTTACAAATCACTGTCAACCACACTTCCTCAATACATCTCCTCACTCTTTCAGCAACAGAGAACATCATATTCTCTTCGTTCTACCTCTGCTCCTTCCTATGTCATTCCAAAATCCCGAAAACAGGCTGGCTTCAAGTCCTTTCAGTCACTTGCTCCACAACTTTGGAACAGACTCCCCGCATCTCTCCGTAATAGCACATCACTTGACATCTTCAAGAAACATCTAAAAACTTACTTATACAATTCTTAATTTACTTGAATAGACTTTAGGTGACAGCGCCTTGTATCCTTTGGAAAAGGCGCTATATAAATCCAATTATTATTATTATTATTATTATTATTGTATCTCTACCATGCCTCTTCTTTGACACCATTTCCTCCGTCGCTCTTTCACTATATAATAAATGAAAATTTAGGCTGTATTACTGTATATCAAGTTAAACTGTTTATATAATTTGCTGCAAATTCAAAGACATCAATCATAATGTATATAAATAACAGAAGTCCGTGGGACAATACAATTAACAAATAGGAACTTCGTAACTACATTTATATGTGGGAGCACTGTGGTACATTGGTGAAGGCTCTTGACTCTCATACGAGAGGTCCTGGGTTCGATCCTTGCTAGGCGCTTACATCCTTTGACAAGGTTTTTTGCCCACATTCGTCACTCTTGACCTAGGTGTTAAATGGGTACCAAGCAATGCTGAGGCAATAACAATTGCAGTATCAATTCTCACTCATGTATAAGTTATCATTATATTTTATTAACTGTACTTATATAACAGAAGTTCGCTGAATAATGCAATAAACAAATAGGAACCTTTTAACTACATTTACATGTGGGAGTGGTTAAGCACTGTGATCTTGTCAGGTTAAGATAATATCGAAATCCCTAACATCAAGGGAAAGCTCCTCCTTTATGGAAATTTTTTGTTGTAATGGTGCTAAATGGTAAGCCTGGCTCACACGAAGCGTCATTTGCTGACGTTAGGACTGCGTCAGTGACTGGTAGTCTTTTGCCTGTTTGCGCGTCATGAAAGAATGATATCGTTTGCTTAAGAAATGCCAAGTGAACAGTGCAAAATAATAACTGGCGTATGGGTTAAGGCCACGGCACACCTTACGATTGGTCTGCGATCCGATTTCAGAAGAAAATGTAATATATATATATATATCATTTGACAAATCATTTACAAACGAAAAATATTTTGGATTGAGGGTCTGAATAGTCATACAGATATTAAAATCGATGATATGGCCTTTGCCGAGTTTTCTAGTCGGTGGAATGGCCAAATCGGCTCCGAGTCGTAGTGACGTCACAAAAATCGTACGACTGCCTACGATTTGGAACTAATTTTGCCCTTATTCCTGTAGAAAGCTGACAGCTCACTCAAACCCTATATTTAGTATTCATATTACTTTTCAGAACCTGAATAGGGTAGATTTCATTTGTTAAAATGCCAATATTTAATGCCATAGCGATTTATTTCACAAATCGGATCGCAGAGCGATCGTAAGGTGTGCAGTGGCCTTTAATTGCACTTCACAAGCTATATTAGCGCAGGTACTGACGCAATCGAAATGACGCCTCGTCACAATTTATAGTGACTAAACATCAGAGTAAAGATTCAGCATTTGAATGGTTGGTGTACGACAAGAAACAAATACAATTATCGTACTTTCACCAGGAAAAGTGCTCTCAGAAACGTGAAGTCATCATCGTCTGCAGGAAGCGCTTCATCTGTGCCATTATGCCGCTCAGGCGCGGAGCCATTCTTGTTGTCGTCGTCGTAGTCAGGGTTGGGATCAGCGTCGTCTTCTTTTTACCTAAATAATTTTTTTGAATACTTGTACATTAATGATTGTTAATTCATTCATGGTCCTCAAATCGTTTAAATTTGCTTTCCGAAGGCATTACCATGATTACAGAGAAAATATGAGAGGTATACAAAAAAGCTAAATTAGCACAAAAATGTTTGCAAAATAATTATAGAATCATAATTGATGATAAAATTAATCTTGTTATCCTTTCCTTCTTCTTCGCGTCTTCTTTTTAATTTTGAGCTTTGATGTTGGAAAATGCAAGGAATGAATATATGTGTTATTTGATTTAAAAGAGTAAAAAGCACTCTGAAAATTTTCAGCTAAAGTGCTTTTTCCCAAGCAGTTTAATTCCATCTGAAACACATTTTGTATATAGTGATTATACATCGTTGTATTAGCGGTAATGCTGACGGGGGGGGGGGGGGGGGGGGGGGGGGGAGGCGGGGTAGGAAATTTGAAACCTGTAATATGATATTTGTCTATTATGTGACAGATTTATGCCGGGAATGATCTTACCGTCACCTGAAAGCTGATTAGACATGAAGGTTGACACTGTCCGTTCTTTAGGGACCATTTCCTTCGCAGCCTGTTCCATTGTGTTGCTCCGTCGTCATCCTTGTCGCCCCATGGTCATTGCCGTCATTGCAGCTGTCGTGTTCTCCTTACTCCTTATTACACCTAAGTGATTAGAAATTTCTCAATACCGATTTAGCAAAACACTTTCCTTTCCAAAATATATTTTAGTCTTGAATAAAAATACATGGAAATGATGGAATACATGGAAAAGACATGATAGAATGTCTGCTTACTTTTTCATTGTTCCTTGGTTTATCTCCTATACTTTTTTTTTTGGGGGGGGGGGCATCATCAGGCAAATAAATATCAATCTTTCCCTTTCTCTCAATTGCAGTTTGAAAGACATGACAGATAAAATACAGTATTTCATCAAAATTGCCTTTAATGGCTTCGTTAAATTTCGTGACAGTACAAATCATTACAATCAGAAGCCATTAAATGTAATTCAATCGTCATTTGCAAACTAAGTCATCTTTACATGATATATTTCATTCATTAATTTAGCTACTTTGGTATCTTACCTTTGATTTGAACGAGCTTAATTTGTTGTTTTACCACTTCACTCCATCTTATCATGCTTATCAAGATCTTGTCCAGTCATTATTATCATCAAGTCCTCTGTTCTTCGACTAATCTACTTGGTTTTTCTCATGAATGGGCTGGTACAGCATAAGTGACTCGTTGGCTCAGCGGATGGAAGATTGTTGACCAAGTTAGTGGTAGAAGGAAAGGCGAAATTGGTTGACGATCCTTGTGGTAGATGGAAAAGCGACATTAGTTGTTCGACGGTTGATAAATTGTCATGACGATACTAGTAGTAGATAAAAAGGCAACACTTATTTCTCGACAGATGACAGATTGTTGTAAACTCCTGGTAGCTGGAAAGGCGACTCTTTTTGCTCGATGGATGACAGATACATGTAGTTGATAAACTCATTGTCGATGGATAAGCGACTCTTGTTGCTCGATGGATGACAGAAAGTTGATTAACTAGTGGCAGATGGAAAGGCAACATTTATTGCTCCACGGATGATAGATTGTTGACGATACTAGTGGTGGATGGAAAGGAGACACTTTTTGCTCGATGAAATTGTTGACAAAGTTAGTCGTAGATGGCAAGGGGAAACTCTCTGCTCGACCAATGATAGATTGTTGACGATGCTAGTGGTAGATGGAAGGGCGACGCATGTTGACGATACTAGATGGAAAGGCGACACTCGTTGTCCGACGGATGATTATTGTTTACGATGCTAGTGGTAGATGGAAAGGAGACACTTGTTGCTTGACGGATGATACATTGTTGAAGATAATAGTGATAGGTGGAAAGGCGACACCTGTCAATCGACGATGATATATTGTTGAACGCGCAAACGGTAGATGAATAGGTGACACTTCTTGCTCGACAGATGATAGATTGTTGATAAACTCGTGGTAGCTGGAAAGGCGACTCTTTTTGCTCGATGGGTGACAGATACATGTAGTTGATAAACTCATTGTAGATGAAAAGGCGACTCTTGTTGCTCGATGGATGACAGAAAGTCGATCAACTAGTGGCAGATGGAAAGGTAACATTTGTTGCTCCACGGATGATAGATTGTTGACGATACTAGTGGTAGATGGAAAGGAGACACTTTTTGCTAGATGAAATTGTTGACAAAGATAGTCGTAGATTTCAAGGGGAAACTCTCTGCTCGGACAATGATAGATTGTTCACTATGCTAGTGGTAGATGGAAGGGCGACGATTTTTGCTTGATGAATGACAGATACATGAAGTTGATAAACTCATTGTAAATGGAAAGGCGACTCTTGTTGCTGGATGGATGACAGATTGTTGATAAACTCGTGGTAGATGGAAAGGTGACTCTTTTTGCTCAATGGATGACAGATACATTTAGTTGATAAATTCATTGAATAGAGGCTAGAAGGAAAGGCGAAATTGGTTGACGATCCTTGTGGTAGATGGAAATGCGACATTTGTTGCTTGACGGTTGATAAATTGTCATGACAATACTAGTAGTAGATGGAAAGGCAACACTTGTTTCTCGACGGATGACAGATTGTTGATAAACTCGTGGTAGATGGAAAGGCGACATTTGTTGCTCGATGGATGACAGATAGTTGATAAACTCGTTGTAGATGAAAAGGCAACATTTGTTGCTCCATGGATGACAGATTGTTGATAAACTCGTGGTAGCTGGAAAGGCGACTCTTTTTGCTCGATGGATGACAGATACATGTAGTTGATAAACTCATTGTAGATGGAAAGGCGACATCTGTTGCTCGATGGATGACAGATTGTAAATAAACTCCTGGTAGATGGAAAGGCGACTCTTTTTGCTCAATAGATGAAAGATATATGAAGTTGATAAACTCATTGAATAGAAGCTAGAAGGAAAGGCAAAATTGATTGACGATCCTTGTGGTAAATGGAAAGGCGACACTTGTTGCTTTACGGCTGATAAATTGTCATAACAATACTAGTAGTAGATGGAAAGGCAACACTTGTTTCTCGAAGGATGACAGATTGTTGATAAACTCGTGGTAGATGGAAAAGCGACATTTGTTGCTCGATGGATGACAGATAGTTGATAAACTCGTTGTAGATAAAAAGGCGTCATTTGTTGCTCGATGGATGACAGATTGTCCATAAACTCGTGGTAGATGGATAGGCTACATTTGTTGCTCCATGGATGACAGATTGTTGATACACTCGTGGTAGATGGATAGGGGACTCCTTTTGCTCGATGGATGACAGATACATGTAGTTGACGAACTCATTGTAGATGGAAAGGCGACTCTTGTTGCTCGAAGGATGACAGAAAGTTGATCAACTAGTGGCAGATGGAAAGGTAACATTTGTTACTCCACGGATGATAGATTGTTGACGATACTAGTGGTAACATGTAGTTGATAAACTCATTGTAGATGGAAAGGCTACTCTTGTTGCTCGAAGGATGACAGAAAGTTGATCAACTAGTGGCAGATGGAAAGGTAACATTTGTTGCTCCACGGATGACAGATTGTTGACGATACTAGTGGTAGATGGAAATGAGACACTCTTTGCTCGATGAAATTGTTGACAAAGTTAGTCGTAGATGGCAAGGGGAAACTCTTTGCTCGACCAATGATGGATTGTTGACGATGGTAGTGGTAGATGGAAAGGAGACACTTGTTTCTTGACGGATGATACATTGTTGACGATATTAGTGATAGGTAGAAAGGCGACACCTGTCAATCGACGATGATATATTGTTGAACACGCAAGTGGTAGATGAATAGGTGACACTTCTTGCTCGACAGATGATAGATTGTAGACCAAACTATTGGTAGATTGAAAGGCGACATTTGTTACTCGACGAATAAGAGGTTGTTGACGATGCTAGTGGTAGATGGAAAAAAGAAATGGATAATAGATCGTTGATAGATCGTTGACGATACTAGTTGTAGTTGGTAAGACGATGCTTGTTGCTCGACGGTTGATAGATTGTTGACCAATTATTGGTAGATGACAAGGCGACAGTGCTGGAAAGGTGACACTTGTTGCCCGACGGATGATAGATTGTTGACGATGCTATTGGTTGGTGGAAAGGCAACACTTGTTGCTCCACGGATAATAGATCGTTGATAGATCGTTGACGATGCTAGTGGTAGATGGTAAGACGATGTTTGTTGCTCGACGGATGATAGACTGTTGACCAAGATAGTGGTAGATGGAACGGCGACACTCGTTGCTCGACGGATGATAGATTTTTTTACCAAGGGTTGCTCGACTAATGATTTATTGTTGACCAAGTTAGGGGTAGATGGAAAGGCGACACTTGTTGCTCGAGCGCCAAGCTTTTTCGGGGGTCGAACCTTGTCTCCACCTGTACTTCGTCAGAAATCCAAAATGGCTCTCGTGACTTGAGTCGTAGAGCAGATTAACGCAGGTGTTGATTCGTGGAAGGAAGGTCAGTGTTTTGCTTCAACGTGGTTAAATTCCGACAGGTCCTTGTCTTCCGTTGTACTCCTAGTGTTAGAAGTTCGGTTTGATGTTACAGGAAGCCATTGGGGAGGGGTGAACTTCGAGGTTCTTCTGATTATACCCATAGAAGAGTTTAATAAGGATGGTGTCGATATTCTTGGTATGGCAGATTTCTGCCCATTTCTATGCTCTTCATCTTCTCTTAGATTCTACAGCATTACCGAAAACATGAAGTAGGGTGTCGGAAAGTCCATAAAATTTTGTGAAATCATGTGAGGGTGCGTCACAATCCATAGAGGCCCCCCCCCCCCCTCCAATCGGGTTTTCATCCTCAACTTCTGAAGATAACATTTACTGCAAATCTGCCTGTCAGTGCTGAAGGATTCTAAGCTATAGTCCAATATTCAAACAAGCACCTGTAATAAATTGGTCTACACATACTCTACACAGTTTACCAATTTTTATTCACATTTATATTTATTAAGAATATCGATTACTTCCCTTAAATTTAGATTTCTAATTTTTGGTGGTAATCAGTGAATTCGTATATCTTTCGATATCTTCTCCAAATATCATGTATTACTGACATTTTACATTAGTTTACCAGTATCGCATACATTCTATGAATAAACTATATTTACAAACTTCTTAACCTATATTGACAAACTTCTTCACATATATTTATAAACTTAACCTATATATATTTACAAAATAATTCAATTACAATGTTGTCCCTATCTCAATATTTCTTCTTTTTTGTAAATTTATTCATAAAATTATTCTCTCCACGTTAGATAGGGTTTCTTCATTGACGTTCTATTTACTTGTTTAAATTCTTTAATACTTTACAAATACAAAATCAAACCGTCATTATCTCCCTTGTTTCTTCGTTTTTTCTCAGCATCCTATATTTACGAGTACTCAAAATTAATATAATAAACCTTTGTTTTCATAGATGCTAAGCTTACAATTCATGAATGACATTAAAAGTTAATTTTCCTCAATTCTGGATTCATCAAATCACCCCTCCCTTCGTCGTCGTCTTACTACCCCCCCCCCCCCCACATCCTACTATTACGGTTGTAAAAATACAATTTACTTGTAACGTAATAATAATTGCAAATACAGATATATAATGCAGAAAACATTACATAAAATTACATAGAATATAAAGTGGCTTGTTCATTAAGTGATTATCTAAATAAACTTCCATAACTTTAAGTACAATCACGAAAATATACAGTAAACTTCCCTTTCTGCTTACATCGCCTTAGAACATAACTTGAATAATCTCAATACAATTCTCCTATTCTTTTCTTCTTTTTCGTATTTGTCGAGTCCCATATCTGCAAAAGAAACCCACATGACATAGCCTGACCATAGAGCTATCAAGCTTCCTGGTCTGAGACGTTTCTGACACCACCCTATCACTACATCTAAGGATGAAGACATTTCATTCGTCGTTTTCATCTTATCATTTTCATACCATCCTTGTTAATGTCTGCTACTGATACTATTTCTACTGGAGCTAGATGTATTTCTTCTATTCTAAAATATCAAACATGGCCAATATGGTCATCAACCATACGCTAAATATAGTTCTAGATGTCTATGATAATATTCTTTGTTAATCTCTTCTATTCTTATCCTTCCTATTTTTCTTTTCTTTTAGCATTTTCCTATATTACCACCGAATATTTCTAGGACTTAGATTATTGCCTTATCATTATATTTCTCAACTTTACCATTAAGTCATAAATATTCTCATTCTTCTCCTTTTCCTGATGTCCCGTCTTTCTTTTTATCTTCTTGTCATCACAACTGAAGATTTTTATTTCTAAAAGCTAAATTATTTATGTTATTAGGATTTTCAACTATGATTATACGTAGCTTCTACATCTACACTGCTCTAAGATTTAATAATTCTCAGTATCCAATTAGATCTAATTTTCCACCAATTCTACTTCTGCGCTCCACATTGCCCCACTATGGAAGTCGTTTCTAATGATATCACAATTTTCTAATAATATGATAACGATTATAATGATAGTAATGATAACATTATACTCAACAGCAATAATAGATAATGATATATCAGTAATAATAATGAAAGTAACAATGATATTACACAGTATACCGAAAAGGATTTTTTTGTTTGTTTTTGTGATCCGTGTCTCCTTTCTTTTTTTCTTCTCCATTTATTTTTGTAACAATAGAAGCCTATATATCAAAGTAAATCCGATAGAATGGTATTTTGCCTTGACATCAAAAAGGTAAAATAAGTATTTCTAATGCTAAGCTAAGTATGATAATCTCTAACTTCTTAAATCATGTAAATGATGCTATTCTATTCCACTTTCTGTCTTAAGCTATTGCTTCAACTCTTGCTCTTGTAAATAATCCTCAGTTAATAACTAAATCTGTAATTGTATCACAATAGCAACACCTACTTAACGAGCATAGGACTGTATGTGGGACTTATCTATAAGGAGTTATCTTTAAGGAGTCCCAAGTCCTATGATTAAAAAAAAATGTTACTGATATAACAATGTCATGCGATAATGACGAAACTATTATTTTACACAGCAGGTCAGAATATAGACCTATGTTAAAAATGTTACAAACTTAATATGATAAAACTTACCTCGTAAAACTTACAAGATGGATGCACCGATGTTGTTCCAATTAGGCTGTTTTCGATGTTGAATCTGATGCCTGTTTATGGGATGTATTTCACCATGCATCGAACGAACGAATGAAGGAATGAACCAACGAAAGAACAAAAGAACGAAGGAATTAACGAATTATCGAACGAACGAAAGAACGAATGAACGAATTACCGAAGGAACGAACGAATGATCGAACGAATATTGATTGACAAAATAACAATTTTAACGAATATTCCAGCCTCTGAGAAAGATTCGTGAAAATTGTCGGAAAAAAAGAAAGCTTTGCCGCCCGACTTTTCCGAGACGTGTCACAAACAAACATGCAATTAATATTAATGATTACCCGTATAGATGACAACGCAACAATCTTCTTGATACGACGCACAAATTTTACTGAGATGGGTTAAAATCAGGCTTAAGTCAGGCGCCTATGGGGACCTATAAATTTTGCCTAACTTAAAACTACGAATCCTGGCATTAAACCTAACCTTAGCCCATCTCAGTAAATTTCACAGCTTCATTAAGATCATAAGTGTTATTGCTGTAGTGCTCTACGGGTAAAAATGGACTCACTCAAACAGGAACATTGATCAGTCTCAGCTTTCTCCGGTCCAATCTTGGCAGGCAGGGATACTAGTAGTAATCCAAAAAAGGTTCTATCCAAATTAACTGGGCACATAATCCATTTGGGATCCACTGAGATTAACTCCTTTTTTGACACTCTACAATGATTCCTCTTCAAGTGTTCAGAAATTTATATTCCATACTGGATTGATAAGTCATTGGTAGTACAACTATGATATCAAAGTTCACATTTTCCTCGGCAAGCCGCCTGCCCAGCCCAGACCTATCAACAAACCTCCCGTAAGGTTCGGATTAGTCAGGCCGACAATTGCGGCTCGGGCAAGCTTTTACGTTAGTTACTTCAGTTACATAATCTCGCAGACGATAAAAGTTTTAAATTTAAAGGAGTTTGTTCATCTAAATACGAAAGCCTTATTTTCCTCCGATTCAATTTCTCCAGTTCCCAAGCAAGGATCATAATGTCTTTTAAGAAGAAAACCTTAACATGAAAGTGGTTCCAAACGGGCAAATTATCTTGGTTTATGTCCAGTTTTGTTGACTCTGTTCGTTTATGACAGCAGTCACTTCAGTCGTGTCGCCCCGCGGACGATGAAAGTTTAAAGAAATTGTTCATCTCTGAAAGTCTCGGTTTCCTCCGATTACGGTCTCTCTAACAGATAGTTCACAGCACGATTCATCGTGTCCTTATGAGCATAAACCATACTTAGAAATGATTTCAAAATGGTAAATTATCTTGATTTTATGTCCAGTTCTGTTGAACCAGTTCGTTGGACATAGCTCAAAATACTGATCCAAGTTTAAGGAGGGCGCTTACGTAGAAAACAGGTAGCATTCGGTGTCGTGTGCAACTGCCTGCTGCAAATATTCCGAGTATGCTGCCTCCTGACTTACATCACAATAACTAAGAATGTACATGTCATGGGGTGATGCGGCAGAAGGAATGTGCTGGTAAGGAAAGAATCTCATCACAGGTGGTAATAACTTATGAATGGACTAGGCACGCGAACATCGTCTAATTGTCAATTAATGCTAAAATCTCTTTCGTGTCTTTCGTCCCGTAGAAACACACTTATGCCAAACCGTTGCAATCTGAGTTTTAAGAATGAAATTTATGCAAATTATGTCAATTTTACTAAACCCCCAGTCCCATGTTTCCTCTATCAATAACCTGAAGTGTAGTTATGATTACATTGAAGGTAGGCATTACTTACTTTTATATTGAAATGTTTGAAAATGCGTATTGGAAAGATTAATCTACAGAGAGTCAGATATCATCGTGATATGTGAAAAATTTCGCTTTCAGATTTCTTTGTTTTTAACGAGGACATTTCATAAACGCACTTGGTTGAAAATAACCCTTCAATCTTCAAGAAAATCTCATTTTGTTAGCAATAATTGATATCGATTGAATTTATTTATTATAAATATTATAATTTATTAGGTAGGCATGTAGAATTTAGTTATGGATATCATTAAAAGGTGCGGAGTGGACTGAGCAGGCCAATATCTTGTATCCCAAATACTTTTTTTTTTTTTAATTGAAAATACACCAGTTGAATATCCAGTATCACGTGGTGTTATGATCAGTATGCGCTTATCATTATTATTATTATTATCTATTCAAGCTTACTCGAGCTAGCAACAATAAAGGCAATCTGCATATCGACTCTTGAAATACAACATTCACATAACAGGTGAATGAAATATTCACAACCAAGCATTTGGGGAAGAAGCATGCATTAATGCACTGCCAAAAACCTCAGTGGGTTATTGTCGTTATGCAATTAATGTACCAAATTGTACCAAATTTCCCCTGGTTTTTTTTTTCCGAGGTAGGGGCCGAAGCAGTTTCGTCTCTGGATCAGCTAAGGCCCTACTGCCTACTGACACTTACCATGCCTACTACGAAACGTCATAAAATGTGAGTCAAGGGCCTATCTGTTGATGCATGAAATTATGCCTCTTTGGCATAAAAATACTAAGGAATTGAAACCACTTTTACATTTTTTTTTCAATCCTTGATTCATACCTCTCAGTAGACCCATAGGCGGATCCAGGGGTCAAAGGGACCGCCGTCAACCCCTACCATCCCCCCTCCCCCTCCTCTCTGGAAAGAGAAAATTTATATTGTATACAGGGGCGGATCCAGGGTAGGCCGAATCGGCCGCCCCTCCCCCTCCCCTTTGAAACCCAACAGGCATACCTTAAGTACACAATAAAAAAAATTGCCTCCTTTAATAATTATGTACTTTTCCGGCTCTATGCCCCCTCTTTTGAAAAATCCTGGATCCGCCCCTGGTATAGAATTTTTGTTGTCGTTGTTGTTGTTGTTGTTTACAATACATTTGATTAAACTGAGTTGAGTTGAATTTAAATGAGAGACGAAGTCAAGACAGGTAGAGATAGACAGATTACAGACAGAGAGGGAAGGAGGGAAAGAGAGAATACCTGTGGTAAATAATTAGATCTATACAGAGATATACACAGAGGGAGAAAGAGAGAGAGAGGGAGAGAGAGAGAGAGGAAGAGAGAAAGTCAGAAATAGAGCATTAGAGAGAAAGTGAGTCGAGTTGAATAGTTGTATGCTGCCCTCTTTTGGAAACAGTTTCATACAAGAAATAAACCTTGGCTAATACAGGGTCAAGCATTGCTAAATATTGGCGAGTGAAAACAAATCGGTCTTTCATCATATTTTGTATAAGTTTACAGAAGATATGAGTTTCTATAATTTATCAATTTCATCTATATTTATTTGTCAATTTATACTAAAACACACATTTATAATCAAATCCCATACAAAATAAACCCCCTTACGCGACTGCGATCTGAATGAAGAAGGAGAGCAACGCATCGATTGTGACATGGGAAAATAAAATCAATCAAACAAACAATCCAATGGGAAAATGAAATCTCTTCGCTTTTCATGTTTTGTTTTTTTAAATTAGTAATATTTACTTTCCAGAAAATAATTGCAATGATGAAACTAAGGGGAAGTAGAACTGCCTGGCCAAGTGTTATCAACTCACTAAAAATATAATGATTTATAATGATCTGAAATTATAAAAAGAGTTGTGATTAAAATTATAATATTGGAACTCTCATTAACTGCTCACAATCAATTAAAGCTTTGTATAATTTGCGTGTGTTTGTTTGGAGGAGAGAGGTAGTGTATCGTTGTGTGTGTTACATATTCTCATGCCAGATAGTCTTCAGTTATATATTTGGACAATATTACATTAAAATGCTACTTAGAGTTACGTAATACTTCAATATGTAAATATGTAATACGAAAACCAGTGGTTTTCACCATAATAACTTTTATTTACTTATATTTCATTGTTATTTCACTCGATTTTCTCGCTCAACCTGGATAGTTGATATACTGGTGAAAGGCATCCGAGCCACACACCCCGACCCATCTCTTGTGACTTGTATGCTTAAACGTATAGAATTGATTTAGTTTGATTCGTTTAATTTCATTTTATAATTATCATATTAAGGACTTTACCTATAACAAAAAGACAAGCTAATTTGACTTTAAAATGATTATTATATTCAAATAATAATCAAGAATTTAAACCTACTTATAGTACCCTTTCTACCTTTCCGATTCCTATTTACATGGTCTGTCATGATTATTACAACACTGAATATAATTATGTACCTGGCCTCCGTTGTGTACACAGACAGACTGTGGTATATTGATCCATTTACTCCCTACGTGCCACACAACCCCCAACCTGAAAGACATATTGATTTCTCGAACAACAGTGGTGATTCTTTGATATACACACCCATCGTAACAATATCGATCTCACATTCTAGTTCACCTACAATTAAAGTTGCCGGAATGAGGACTTTGAAATGCGACCTCTTCGACGGACCAACGGATGAAGGGACACAAAGAATGGGGGTAGGTTGCCTCCTTTTGACGAGTCGCGGAACGGTTTAAGGTACCATTGTTCAAATATTGGAAGTGCGGCTTTTAAAAAAAAAAATCGCTTTTCAATACCCCAGCGTGTTTCCTATCGAATAAGAGAGGAGGTGCAGTCTGTATATACACATAAAATGCAAACATAAGACTCAAAAAAGGGCAAATGTTTTGGCAAAACTTGTACACCTGACTCACTCGCACACGCACTTTTTTCCTCTCTTGATTCGGGGGTGTATTTCTTTTTTCTTCGAGGTCTCAACTTCTGACGCACGTTTCAAAGTTCGGCGATTGCACTGCAATTTGCACAGCAGACTCATTGTCTGTCGGATCAAAGTTTTGTGGAAAACTAAACCCGTACCAGTCGGCTCGTCTTTTCAGCGATGGCTGCATGTCAGCTTTTAGATGATCTAACGCCAAACCAAGAGACGGTTGTCGACCATGAGTCAGTGTGTAGCAGTAACGATTTTCATCAGTTGCCAACCGTGACGGTACGTGATGCCAGGAGTTTATCGATCAGTAGTGCGACCACCAAGATCAGCGGCAGTAGTTGTAGTAGTAGTTGTTCTAGTGAAAGCTACAGTCCAGCCAGTAGTCCTGCTAGCTCTCCCGATTCATCACTGAGTTCATCATCCAGTGAAATGATACGAGCCATGGAGCTAGAGCGAAGAGGATCTAACGGCTCTTCACCGACAAACATGAGTGATAAAGGAAAGTCGGATTTGCATTTAGAATTGGATGCACTGGAATCGGGAGTGAGCCAGATGAGAGAGAAGTTTGAAGATCTGAGCAGCAATAATAACAATTTGCATTTCAGCGCTCCGACGAAGGAGAAGTTGAGGTATAATCGTCGCAGCCTGGTGCGATCTAGCAGCAGTGCTTGCAGCAGCATCTCGGAGAATATGGAAGATGGGGGTTCGTCAGAGGAGTCCGATGCGGACCGGAACTCTTCCTCCTCCTCCTCATCATCATCCCCTCGAAACAGACCGCCTCTTCAAAGAAGCTCAGCCATTCGCGGTGAGGAGGGGATCCCCTCTCACCTCTCACCCCGAAGCATCAGCCCCATAAGCCCCGTGGAGGAACTAGAGACCTATTCTGGGATAAAGACAGTGGTCCGACGCCCCAAGAAATCTCAGAATGGGCGGAGTAGCCCAAGCTGGAGGTGGAGTGTGATGGGCGTGGCCAATGGGGACTATGATGCAGTAACCAAGGCATCGCATAAAGGGCGTCATCCGCCTCCCGTCTCCGCATCGACCCCGACAGGAAATAATGGACACGCCTCTTTATCGAGGAGGAGCTCCGTGGGTTTATCGTCAACGCAGACCTCAACATTGATATCACCAAGAACTCACAAGTTATCAACTGAGTTCAGAAGACTCTCGCTGCAGATGGATATGCCCTGGAGAGGTAGGTTGGATAAAACATAGAAACTTTCTCCATCTCTATTATCTCTCCAACCCCCATCTCACCCTCACCTTACCCCGACTATTCACTCGCACTTTTGTATTAACAAATCTGTATTTACAAATAGATTAGATGTTTCTTTACACTATCACTTCATCCTTAGTTATATCGAAGGATATTATTGTGCATCAACTGTTGCTGCTACATGTCTAGTACAAAATACACTTCATAATTATGTTTACATAATGTTTCATTTGTTTCCTTGTTTCAATGTGGTATATCACTTGTTTATCTTTTTTGCTGCATGATAATCACAATTATTTGTACAGCAACGCATACCAAAATAATGATTTGCGCAATTCTTTAGGGAGCATTTTGTTCAGACAGACTAATTCATAAAATGAAAGAAAATGACTCTTAGTACTCCAGCTCATAATCATATATTGTTTATGCACCAAGTGGGGTTTTTTTTTAGAAGGGTTTTGCTTTTTTGTGAACGTATGGTCGGTAGCATGATGTAAAGCAAAATACCAATCCATACGTCACCATGATAATCCTTATCAAACATAATGCTGGCATAGAAAATATTTTATGTTCAGTGAAGCGGGTACATAGGCACTGCAGGTGCTTATGTTGCCCTAACGAAAAGCCAGGTTATGTTAGAGGGAAAATCCACCCTGATTGCAAGTTGGTTTTTAAAGAAGCAGAACAATTAAAGAAACAGATCGATGAAGGTTTGAGCAAAATACGATAAGAAATAAGAAAGCTATGAATTTTTGAAGTTGTTACCAACCAAACACAAATTGGTAACTCCGTGACGTTTCTTGCGAGCTCCCCTCCCATTCGCCCTGTACCCCAAAAATCATCAATTTCCATTTTCCCTAAAGAAAATATTCAATCGTACATGCACCTTAGATATAATCATTGCTCATATGTTTTTACACAAATCGCGGAGTTCCCCATTTGTGTTAGATTGATTACAAATTCAAAAATTCTTTATTTCTTATCGGATTTTGCTGAAATTTTCACTGATCTGTTGCTCTCATTTCTTTTTGCTTTGATCAACTAAATACCAGGGTGGACTTTCCCTTTAATATTCGATAAAATGACAAAGTGAATGCTATTTTACGCATGAACTCAAGAGCTTATTTCGCACGATCACAAGCCCTGATAACATTAAATATACATTCACGCACCAGATAGTAATCTTTAGTGGGGTAAGATTGCCCTCATTTTGTTTTCCTAACCCCAGAGCCCTTTGCACATTGATATCGTATCGGTATGCCCGATGCCTTTGGTTACTATTCTGAGGTGTCACTCAAATCAAGGAAATTATTAATGATGTGCGGATAGGGCATCGATCGATATCATTTTAAGGCACAAGTCTATAGTTACTGCAAATAAACAGCATTCTGAATTGTGTAAATACAGTATCACATGTTATGTCCATATTCCATATTTAAGATTGAAGATCGACGTGGATTTGAAGCAAATGAGAACGTCCCTGTCAAGTATAGGCTTCCCTTTCAAGTATATTCACATCTCTTATTGTCAATCTTATGTTATACTTATTTGAAAAAAAACGACAACTATTTAAAAATTGTGGGTATTATTTACAAAATCGTTCGGACACATTTTCGTGAGGGGTTGACGCCTTTTTACTCGAGTTGCAACTTTCCAGTTTGTATTTTTTCCAAAAACAAAAATCTGACACTTTTTAAATTAACAATGAACAGGGTACTGGGGGCTGCAGCCCCAGCCTCCACCCCACACGCCTATGAATATTTGTCAAATCAAATCAAAGGAATCTCACAAAGACATTTTAGATGCTTACAGGTGATAAATTATCCTTAAAAAAGAAGGGGGAATCGACAGATCACTGCGGGTAAATTCTCTTTTGTATCGTTTCTTGCAACTTTCTTGAAGTCATCCGTCAAATCTTATCGTGACATCTGCAAAACAACTCCCATTATCACATATTTATTGGATCTATAAGCATGCAACAAACAGTCCATTCCCTCAATCATTCGTGCATAATTAATCAGTTGATATTGTAGAACCAATAATTTTTTTTCTTACTCGACGTCAAATTGTGACAAAGTTCATAGATAAACATAATGGAATATAGCCTGAGGCACATGAATTGATGATAAATGGTCCATGAAACACGTTCTTTGAAGGTTAAAATCAATCAAAATATCTCAATTATTGATACCAGGAAGCGCGGTATTTTCAATGATTTGGATTCATTTGTACGTACTCAGTTATCTATGATGGCCTTTCAGCCGGATGGGGGTTTCAAACAATGCATAATAATGATAATGATATTCATTATTCTACCTCGACATAATACGATTCTGTAACAACAGCAGAGGTCAACTAGTCACCTGTACCTTACCTTTTAGGAGAACAATTATTATCTATCTATTGTCATGATTGTATACGAACTTCCTTTGTCGGGAGAGTTTTGACTGTCTGGTAAAGTTCATTCAGTTTCATGGGTCAAAAAGGCATTCGCCATACCTAACCCTTCATACGATTACTTCATGAAAACGGTAGCTGTTGCAAATATGCACACACTATATTCTATTATAACGCTTACCTTTATAGCTCCATGGGAGACCCCCCCCCCCCTTTTTTTAAATATTTTTTTTATAGAAAGAACGTTTCTGTAGCTATAAGTCTTAGACTCAGCCTCAGGATCCCCTTGCAGCTGGAGGTTACAACAACATTCTTACTTCTCATTTTCCAATTATAATCTAATTGTTTGCAATAAATGTTTTGTTAATCCTATAAAAATCGCGAGGAAAATGAGAATTTTAAAGAAATTTAGTAAAAATAACTAAGATTTCTGTTCAAGCTAAGTTTACTACAATAGTGCACCATTCACTTCAGAAGTGTTCTGTGAAACAAAGCAATTTTGTTTCGGCAAATATTTTACACCGTTTCTGCTTTGTCAACTGTTTTTGATAAGTAATCTGTCTTGGCTTCTTATACTACATCCTGCTACTTCATCTATTTCTGTCCTATATACCTGGGCTAGGAAAACCTGTCCTGATCATGCTGATGATGGTAATGAAGGAGTTCTTGTCACGGGACATCGATAATGATCGATATGGACATGAGAGTACTAGTATATTAAACAATCATAAAATATGACATGGCAGGCAGATTGTTACTACGAGACATTTGGATGATATGCGTACAATGATGAAAAAAATGAAATGAGTTAAATATTGTCTGTCAGTGTTGTTCTTGCAGAGGAAATACAGGCGATGAAAGCGTCATAATCCTGAAAGAAAGGCATACATACTATGCTAAAAAGTTTTATATCACGTTCGCTACGTTGTCATTGAAAACATATTTTTAGTGTAATTTTGCCAACCATGCCAATATGCATTTATCACTGCCTCATGAAGTACTACTTCACAATATACAAAATTTTATATTTGATTTACGATTGACATGCAGCCATGAATATACCTGATAATTCCAAAGTATTCTACGGAATACATTCCTTCATATTACATGATTATAAGCCTTATTAAGGACTTTATCCACAAATTACTTAGCATTCTTTTGCCAAGTGGGAGTTTTGTCATTCCTGTTCAATTTGTCTGGCCGACAAGGCTGACTGAGCTTATAATTGTATTCATTTCTAATTGACAGGGTCGGTTGTACGAATCAGAGGTATTGATTTTGAAAGCCATCCTGATGAAATATTGGATAAATAAGATTAAAAAATCAAACTAGCATAATGATCATGAGCCAATAATCATGATAATGGACAAAGTGCAGATGGATAGAGTATTTGTAGTACTGTTTCATTTGATATACTCTCTTGCAGTATAATCATATCAACTCATTCAGTATGTCATGCCATGAACCCTATTACTATAAAGTAGGGTCCGTGTTATATATTTCCAAACATGTGGCTATTGACCGCATAGAGCCCTACCACTTCCCTGACTCTAAACGTGTGTAAAAGGTCTTGGCTCTTGAAGAGCTAGATTCCAATACCAGCGGGACTTTATTCTACAGTGCAGTGGTGTATACGGGGGAGGAGAACGGGGGCTCATGTCCTCTATCGAATGGCAAAGAGAGAGAGAGAGAGAGATAGAGAAAAAACAGGAGACGGAAGGCAACGTGAAAAAGAAGAAGATATAACCCCCTCCTATACCGTTCCCTAATTCGATCGCCTTGTTCTCTTTCCATCTAGGCCTACTTATAGTAAGACCGGTGCCGCCCCCTCCATAATACTAGTGCCCCCCCCCCTCAATGGCTGGACCCACGCTGCGCCACTGCGAGAGAGTTTTGACGTTTGATTCGTTGCAGGACTGTTCAAGATCAAGAACACACAAGCATGAGAAGAAATGAAACATCTAAGGGTCGCAAAAAAAAACTTTTAGGTTGGGAATTAAAGTCTGACAGAGGTTGGTTGGGGTTAACTTTCGCGCATTGTGATTGCGAGAATGTATCCTCGGGAAATCATGCTGAGTAAACTCGGTAAAGTTCTGTGATGGTCCGAAAAATTCGGTCTCCTCTCTCTATTTCCCCCACACTCTCCTATATTACAGAAAGTAAATAGCGCTGCTATGCCCGTATAGTTCTCAAAAGCTTTTATAGAAATTACAAGTTCATTGGAACCTAGTTTCCAATGACATTAAAATAAGTTATGGAAACCATATGAAATATACGGAACCGATGGCCGCCATGTGTACGTTCTAAATCAATTTTAAAGGGTTTCAAGCTTAGCCGTCCCTTTTCCATTTCCATGAACGCAGTTGGGAGCATTTACCACACTCACTGTAATACAATAAGATATGAATATAACATAATATTGAAGTTTGAAGTTTAAAGTTTATTTGTTCCACTTTTACATAAAAAACAATAATTCAGATATTACAAGCATATTTGTCAATTTCAAAACATATGGGTAAAGAACTCAAATCAAGTACATTGTACAGTAAATAGGTAGAAAGTTTTGAGAGACATATTATTATGAACGACTGGCAAAAAAGAAGAAAAATGTAAAAATATCAAAGGCTGTTATGCATTATCTCTTTATATCCCTCATTTGAGAGGGGAGAGCTTGCGTCTTTAATATTTATTCCTTGCCATTATTGAAGTCATACTACTGCATATTGCATGTATTATTATAGAAAACAAGAGACAAAAAAGACTTGGTCCCAGTCTTCCAGTGGGATACCATTATTAGTCATTTCTTAAATACGAGAGCACTTCAAGATAAGTCCTTTTTTAAATCTAATTTTTACTATGATGTTATTGAAATATGCTCATTTTGCCAAAATTGAGAAAGCTTACAAATTATTGTGATACATTACTAGGCATATATACTCAACACTCTATCCGTTTACCTTTCACAAATTCTTTATTATGTAATAATCTCGAGGTCATTGTATTCCAAGTAAACGAAAAACAAGTTTGGCAATTTGAATTTCTGCTGGTATATCCATGAATATATGATTTGCCCCCGAATAACCTTGCGATTGTGATAAATTGCTATTGTTGTCTTCAGGAGGGGCTTTTACTATTCAATATTGCATGTTAGTTAATGCTAATAACTGTGCACGTATCCGTATACCGCCCCCCCCCAAAAAAAAAAAAAAAAGCGGAACCGCAGATTTTCAGTACTTTGCCTTCGAAAAGTATATATATTTTGTACATCATTGGGTAAAGCATCTTCTACCGAAGAAAATGGTATCAAGATCATTGAATTTGGTAAAGTAATTTTGATTCTATGCCCGTTTCTTAAAATACAGTCATTTTCAAATTTCGCATGTTTTTTGCCACCGTTGAGAGTAGAATTGTGTCAGGAATGGCCTTTCATGTGGCATGTACAATAATTAGTGTCGTTTACACTTTTCCCGAGCTACAGCTCACCAAAACTCATTCCCGATACAATCTGACACTCATCGGTCGCAAAAATCAAGCGAAATTTGAAAACGACTGTGTTTTAAGAAACGGGCATAGAATCAAAATTACTTAACCAAATTCAATGATCTTTAAATCATTCTCTTCGGTAGAAGATGTTTTACCCAATGATGTACAAAATAAATATATACTTTTTAAAGGCAAAGTACTGAAAATCCGCCGTTCCGCTTTTTTGGGGACAGACAAGGTATTTCTCCGATTTCACTTTGATTCTATATCACCGTGCCCATGAGTATTTCCCACTCAATAATAATATTTCCAGGTCTGATTCAGGCTTGGTTCAAGCCAGGGCCTTTTCGGGAGTCCGAGGGGGGGGGGGGGGGGGGGTAGGAATATACTTTTAAAAAAAAGATTAAACTTATTAGAATACATTTTGGGAAAATTAAGAAATTTGTGCCAACATCTTTCATTCTAGCTGTGCCTATGTCTCAGAGATATCCTTGATTTATGCAAACGTGCAAAGTTAAAACTAAATCCAAACTAAGCTCTTTCATCGTCTTCGACGAATCATGCGATTATGCACTCTTCGGGCAAAATATTGATGTTCAAGAAATTACGTTATATCCACAATGGGCGGCGATAGGCGTATACTTAAAACCTGCTCCATCACCCTTGCTTTACTGCATAATTATATACGAATGATATTATAAGTGACATTGATGGGTTAAACGAGGGGTCGAATCTTATCGATTTCTTACATCGCCATACTGCTTCCTTTTCTAGGGTTAACGCGTATGTCTTGGTTCCTCTTTAGATTAATTGCCTCGATCAAATGGAAGACAGTTAATGGCTTAAAGCTGCTGGTACAGGGCATCTGCAATGTCATAATATTTTGTTGATGCTAAATAGTTGAACTGAATTAATAAAAGACTCACGTACTTACAGATTTCTTCTCAAATTAATGAAGCTTGTTAAATGGTTCCAGATTTATGGTATTTTCCAAGGGTGTGTGAAAACTAAATCTTTGATAAAAAAATTTAAAAAAAAACAACAAACATACGTGCAGTAGGGAGAACATATTCGAAAACATAGAAAGTTCATATTTGACCTATTGTAAATGAAATATAATTTGTGTGTAGTAATTCAAAAATTCATTGATAGCGGTAGAGGTTCAAATTTTAAAAGCGCTTCTCTCTATTTTACGTTAATGAATAATTTGAAAGAAAAACAATATACTTTATATTTACCAGGTTTGTCAGACTTTCATTTGTCTCATAAGACAATGATATAGCTAAACCTTATCATCACATCTTTCATTACAAAATCAAATTTATGCCAATTGCCTTACAAGCACCAGTTTCAGGATTTCTCTCCAATTTCTGGCTTGTTGTGCCTGTAGAGGTCACAGTTGTTTAGTTTCCTGCTGTATTCTCCGGCCCCAAAACCTGCCCATTTCCCTCTCACCCGCTTCAGCCCAAATAATCAGTAGCCATACTCCTTCTCCTTCTATACTTCATATCCCCTTGATAATAAGTGTAGCCCTCGATAATGTCAGTTATTTTCTTTGTCTCTGCTGCTGTGAACTTTTGATTTAAAAGAAGCATTTCTGATATACGGTAGGTTTGTATTGTTCAATGAGTTCGTTTCCTTGTTTGTTTGTTTTTCTAGCCAGTTATTTTTTACCGGATTATTATAATGATTAATGCAGGGACATCGGTCAACCATCAGGTTTTTTTTCGTTTTGTTTTTTGATTTGTTTTTGTTGAAGGGGGGGGGGGGGGGTACAAACAAATAAACGAAATTAAAAAGCTCTATGAGATATTTAAATCCTAAATTATCTGGGCAACTTCTCCCTGTCCCCTCCCATTGACATTGACGCCCCTATATCATAGTTCTCCTTATCTAATTATCATATTAACATTATGTAGCGTTATATTCCTTTCTGACCAAAATAAATCGTGCAAAGACTCATGATTTTGTACTTTTTATCTTGATATTTTGTCCGATATGCTATAATATAAGCCCCTGTAGTTTTCTCGACCTGTCTCTACCTGACCTTTACAACAAGCTCCATTTTTGCATCATATACCCTGCATTGCTGATACTTCGTGTAGCTCTAACAGTCAATTTTTTTTCACGGTCCTATTACATTTTTCACGTTTAGGTTGGGTTCCCCCTCCATTTTCTTGTTTAATGGTGGGGGGGGGGGGGGGGGTGGCGTCCCCGTAAATTATGACCGAGTTCATATAAGAAGGGTTATTTTAGACATCATTATATAAATCTATAATATGTGGCATATTCACGCAATGACACTCTTATGCAATGTATGTTTTGATGGCCCCTAGATGTCACTAATAAATGCGCCTAAAATGATTAGTCGATTATGGTGATCTGGCGTCCAAATTCATGGCCGATTTTGAGGAAGGTCGTCATTAATGATATTTTTAAAATCATGCTCTCGGCGAGACATAACCTTAGCACCAATCATCACAATCTAGCTTCCACGCTATTAATATATTCTTCCTACATGCCCTGTGCGTGACTTCTTAAACTGCTTAATCATGAAGGCTTATATAATTATATCTCAAATGTTATACATGTATAGATTCGGTACATCAACCCAAATTCGTTGAAAGGCAATTAGTACTAATTAAGCTCGATCTATTTATGAACAGTCTGTTATCATAGAAGATATTCCTATGAATTACAGATACTAATTACTGATAACGGTGGAAATATTAATATAGAAAGATTTAAATTACCAATATCACTTAAAAACTGAAGACGTGCCCTCTATATTTACACTTTCTATGGTAGTTAAGGATAGTCATGTGTTAATAAATGGCACTGGCGCAGCGACTTGGTTTCGAAACCGGGACCTCCCGGTTACGAGACCACTGCTCTACACTGAGCCAACACGCTTCCTAATGATATAAGCATGATATAGATCGGATCTATCCAGATATTTTTTTAAATCCTTTGAGCTGAGCCAGGGGCGGACTGAATGGCCATGGAGAGTTTGGGAGTTTTCCCCACGGGCCGCTCCAACTTTTGGCTTGAGAGCCGGTTGATTTGTGGTCTGAGAGCCGGTTGATATCGGTTGAGAGGGCCGCTCACATCAAAATTCCCAAACCGAATTTCAATCCCAGTCCGCCCCTGAGGTGAGCCTATAATAAAGTTGTAAAAAAAATGACAAAACCGAAGTGAGATGTGACTCGTTAGATTAATTAACTCCTGATAGCACAACTCATCACCCGTTATTAACAAAAAACTACGACACGATAAAACAGGGAAATTATCAATATAGTTCAGGGCCCCGTTGCATAAAACTTACCATTAACGGTAGCTTTGCCAACAGTGGTAACTCCCATGGAAACCTTGATTTTGATTGGCTGTTGAGTGACGTTACCATTATAGTTACCATTGACAGCAGAGTTACCATTAATGTTTTAAGTTTTATGCAACGGGGCCCAGGTAGATTCTTCACAAAATGTACCCCCCAAAAACAACAACAAGAAACAAAACAGAGCAAAAAAAAAACAAAAAAAAACAAAAACAAACTCGGGGCTTGTTAACTGACAAAGCATCTATAACTTTCATACAATGGGAATGAAAGCAAAATTAGACAAGTCTTTATGGAAGCAATGACTGCCATGTAAAATGGACTAAAAGGTATAAGTGCCTATTTTAAAGTGAAGATCACGTCGACTGATTAATTGCGGATTTATTGCAATTTAGTTAAGAGCGGATAGCGTTTCCCGCTATATTTTTAGATATGGGTCCATACCCCAAATGGGTATGCAAATTATGGAAAAGTATAGAAATGGGATAGGAAATTTATGAAGTGCATAAAACTGATTAGGTTTGTTTGAAATAAACTGTAGTCAAAATGGTGAAATAATCAAAATAGTAAAATCATAAACAACGACATTAGAGGCCTATGCATGAGGGGATCCTGAATAATAGATATGTAATTTTCTCGGCAAATTAAACTTCTGCTAGCCTATTCCTACATGTCACTTGGTTGCCCCCCCCCCCCCCAAAAAAAAAATAAAAAAATAAAAAAAAAAATTAAAAATTAAAAAAATTTAAAAAAATAAAAATAAAAATAAAAATATCAAAAGAGGGGATAGGCTAACGGCCAAAGCTACTGAGCACTTCGTAGTGACGAATCTCCTTTTATTCTCAATTTACTGATATATTATATATATATATATATATATATATATATATATATATATGTATATACATATTCTTTTCTGTTTTGAATGATAGATAAAAATCTTATCTTACACGTCTTTTATTTTTCTATAGTGAGATTCTGCTCACTGACAATAATTATCTACAATTCAATTTTCAAGTTCAAATGAGATTGCAATTTAATATTTTATTATATTTGTACAAAGGTAAATTTTACTCTAATTGCTTTTGGGATGCATGCATGCAGTTACTAGAAATGACAAATAAAGATGAGAAATATAGTACATTTTCACCAGGCATGCCGGTAGTAATGTTATTATCTTCCAAATTTCGAACGAAAAGACCTATTATCCTCAGGATTAAAGGGGCATTTTGATGTTCCCCTGAATGTCCCAGATGACGGGATTCATATTCAGTCTGATCATTAATCCGAGGGGATTTAGAAAGCGGAAATAGAGAATTTGGAATTGTCACTGTCAATTTGAGCAATGAACTCCTAGTTTTTCCTGGGTTTCATTGTACAATGTTTACACTTACAGATAGCTTCATCATCTATTTCGTTAAAACGAGACCCCCAGAACGAGCAAGTCCAAGCCTTTTTTTCCCCCACGGATCAGGCCAACTTTGAAGTGAAACGATATATTTTGATGTCAATTTATGTTTAGAACTCCATAATACTTGGTACACGAAAAAGAGAAAAAATTTCAAAGTTCGGTATGTCCATGAATTTAATCAGCATGAATATACCATATATGCACCGCAACATTGTAGGCAACCAAGCGTATACATGAAACAAATAGAATAAACTTTTGCGGTGTGGACCATGTTTTCAAATTTTGAGTAATAACATCGACTTTCGTGAACGGAAAGGAATTGTAACCCGGCTTGAAGAAATTGCGCCATGTCCTGTACGTGTGAATTCATAATATGTGAGCACGTTCTTCTGGATCATAGTGTAATGCGTTGCTTAGCAACGGAACGTACTTCATTACAGCATGTACAACTTATTTCCTCAATGATTTATATCGATCTAGTCATTAGATGATAGACTGACACCGTAGATGCTAAGTGTACTTTTCTTTCCTTTGAGCTACCATCTAATCATTGCCAACTACCAAGCATCGCTCTTTTTCTTTCTTTCTTATTTGTTTTTTGTTGTAATGACTTTCAAACGATTTTTTTTTATAGTGTGCACCCCCTCTTTCTCCCCTCTCTCCCTAGCTCACCCTCTTTTTCATCCCTTACCCCCCCCCCCCTCTCTCTCTCTCTCTCTTTAATGCAAACATATTTTGAAACTTCCCCAATGCGCAACAATAAAATAAATTATATTATTCAACGGGTAATCTACGGTACCTGAACTAAAATTTAGACTAGATGGGTCTCTTATCTGAGCGTTAAACTTTTTTTTTTGTAGATTCAATTTTTCCCAAATACGAAGAAAGAGAGGTCCAGAACTGCCCCCTCGCATCCTCCCCCCCCCCCCTCTCTCTCTCTCTCTCTCTGCTTTTTTTTTTTTTTTTTTTTTTTTTTGTCATTGTCTCTTCATTATTACTCCACTGTTTGGAGCGCGGTTGCCCTCCGGCATATATAAACCACAATAGTGTGTCTAATTGGGTAGTAATAGGTGTCAGAATAATATTTGCTCTGTGGTCTACAATGTTCCGAATCCCTGTAGCGCTGTTGTTATGTTGCCCTGCCCACACGCTGAGAAACGAGGCGAAAGTGCAACGCAAATATACAATGAACTCTATTAAGTGGCGAGTATGTAATATAGGCGTTTTCCCTCCCCGTTAGGACATAAACTTCTTTCCAAGATATAGGCCTACCGAGTGCCCAAATTTGCTATTCTTGTGCTATATCAAGACAGAGTTTTTTTTTTCTTATGCTATGAAGAAAGTTGCATTTCAAATAAATGAAGCGATACATGGACAAGGGTTGGCAAGAAACAGATTTATAAGAAACAGGCGTCTTGTTTAAGGGTGGGGGTTGTATATTACGAGTACAATTCCTCATGATTTTAAAAGTGATCCCTCGTAACTATTATGGATCATATTTGCCAAATTCAGAAATTTCGGCGTCTGTTCTTATAACCTATTTTTATGTTGAAACAGTGTTAATGATTATTGAAAATGAGGAGATGTGTAAGCGAAAGATCAATTTTTCTAATTTACGACTTATAACTGCCAGCTATCTGTTTCCAAAACGGTCAGCCATCAAGCGCGAACAGTAGAAATTTATAACGCTTTCCCCCAGTACCTGAAGAAAAAAGGCTTAATGCATATTGTAGCCAATGTACTGTAAAATCGTGTAACCATGGTGACAGCCTCGTTACCTCTTTCCAACATAAGCCTTCAACCCGCCAAATTGAATCCAATCTTTGCAATAGGACTCATTGTGACACTATTTTGTCTGTAAATGGTTTTGTGGGGACCTCGTTAACTTACTCACGTTTCCTGTTTTTTGTTTCGACCTGTATACCCCCACTTTTAAAAGGTTAGATGCAACGTTTTTATTTTATCGTGAAAGGTATTCTAACCTCGAAATTGTCTTATTTAGATGTATGAAACTTTTCTATATAAATAAATTTAAAAAAAAAACTTTCTGTGATAATGGTGCCATAGTATCTCCTAGAGAGTTCATTTCTTCCCTTACTCTACTGTTGTAGACGGCTTTCGATTCGTTCATTTTATTGTAAGTTTTATTATGTTTAGGTTTTGGACTGTTATTTTATTTCATGGCACGGGGGGGGGGGGCCTTCTAAAATATTTAACGGTATGAATGAGGTAAAAGGTAATTATTTGCTTGTGAGTAAATATGGATAAGTGGAGGATAGTTATGATGGGGGTGGGTGGAAGTATACCTTTGATTCACTCCACTGATATGATTGACGTCACACCTGTATGAGGCTAGTGGTCACTCTACAGGTACATGTAGGGGTCAGATCTGATGGACATTGGAGCCTGTTTAGAGTTGGTCAGGATGAGTGATAAAGATTTGTTTTAATGGGTAATGGCATTTTTTCATTGATATTTCCTTGTTGCGGTTAAGTACTAATATTCGTCATTAATATCTTTAAAAATCGGATGTTGAAAAGAATAAAACGCCTTTTGTCAGTAACGATACAATGCCATCAACATCAACTTCTAATATCATATTAGCAGTTACTATAAAAGCAGTGGCGTAGCGCGAGGGGGCAATGGCATCACATATAGGGGAGGGGGCACCGATCTTATTAGTTGGGGGAAATTATCAAGGCCGTCGAATAGGGGGTGGTTGGGGTCTCCTTTTTCCGTTCATTTTTTTTTCTCTCCCCCTGGTTTTTCTTCGCAATACATTGGGGCGTTCCCCCATAGCTACGCCACAATATAAGAGGGCAATTGGGAAGATCCTAATTTCCCTCAGAAGTGATGCTGTTCTTTCACGATCTTGGTGATGACTTGTGTGCAGAATTTGCATGAGGTGTATGTGGTATGACGCATATGTCCTTCAACCGAGGTTTCCACACGACAGTTGCAAGGAAGATCATTATTTTGATCTTGATCGCGATACGTGATCTTATCTGAATTCCCGCCAAAAAATAAAATGTTGCCAAAAATGCAAGTCATATTACACCTACATGATATAGATCCACATCAAAAATATTATATCACTTTTTATTATTCTGAACAATCTCTCTTGGGTCTTTGAAATTCTTACTTATTTTCAAAGACTGTAAAACTTTTGGATTCGTCTTCACCTTGTAGGCTGTGATTAGACTGGTGTGTTGCAAGATGAGTTGGAAATATCGTCGAACAGGATGTAACCGGCGTTCAAGCTATACTATCTCTTTCATTCAGTCTTTAACTGCAAATGATCCATGAACCACGACAGCACTTGATTTTTTTTTTTTTTTTACCACGAACATGATGAATGTCTTCTCGAGTTTAGTTTACTTTTAGCGAGCTATTGTGAGAATGTTTGTGAATGAATCTCTCAGAAATAAACAACACTGTCATGACTGTATCAGGTGGGTACGTCGCAAATTGTGGATGGTGGTCTGAAAAGGACTTCATGCGGATAATGGCTTTCGGGATAGCCTTCCTTTGTGTTTTGATATAGTTAGATGGAAGGATAAGATCTCTGAAGGACTTATTACAATCCTTTGTATTCAGTACCGCACTTAATGACGCGTTTCGGTGTTTTTAATCCGTTCAAATTACTTTGCCCAAGTGGGCTTTTTGTAACCTGACGAGAGCTAGTTTGATTATCCGTCTTCTTGAACTTCTCAGGAGGCGAATTTTATACGAAATTGTAGGTTGTTTGAGTATAGAATAACAAACTAAGTATTGTTGGTCTGATCGTGCATTCAGGATTATTAGAAGGAGGAGGGGAGGGGGAAATAGTCCCCAGCATTACGGAGAGTGGGGTATAGGAGCAACAACAACAACAACAACAAAAATTACATCGCAAGCTATAGTTAAAATAATTTGGTTCTGCCTTGATAACCTTGTCTCCTTTCTATTTTCATGCAATGTGCAACACAGGACTCAGAGCTCGGGAGAGTAGGTGACGCTTTTCTTTATATTCCTAACCTTCCTTGCTTGGTTCTCTTTACTTTTTTTTTTTTTTTTTTTTGAATTTCATCATTTATTTCATCAAAATGTTCATTTTCTCCTCTTTATCAGCATAACTCCGCTAGAAGGACGTCACATCGGGGATTATCATTACATAAAAGGGAGGCATTTCATACCATTCCTTCACTCGGTTTACAATATTCATGACATACTCTCTTCCATTCCTTTTAAACATTCCGTAGGGCATCACATCAACTTAGGATTGAAACAAAAAAATGAAACACATGCATTGCAGTATTCTTTAAACTCAGTGTATGTGTTTCATGGAAATATATTCCATTTTCTCTTCTACAGAACATTTACTCAGAGATTGAACTATTATGAGAAAGTGAAATGGGGCCTGTTGCACAAAGAGTTGCGTTTAAACGCAACTCTTAAAAAGGCATTAAACTGGCAAAACCTGAATAGCGCCACCTTACAGTAACTGCTAAATTGAGATTATAATTTGAAAATTAATTGCATTTTATTTTGAATTTTGACCAACAGCTGTTTGGAAAATAGACACATTTTATATTTCAAACTATTATTTTTGACGTTGCACATGTGGAAAATTGCCTACAGATACATTCTAAGCTTCTACAAACTAGAATGGGGCATGATGGGAAAATTAGAGGCACAGACACGTTTCAAATGCTGTTGAAAGATGGCGCCATTAGGAGCTTCAATTTACTGTCACTTTAAAATCAAACGCAAGTCCTGAATGCGCACTTCTGATTGACTGAAAATAAAGTTGCGTTTGATTTTCCTGAGTTGCGTTCTATCATTCTTTCACCAAGTTTACCTCTGACATATAGAACGTCTGTGGTGCACGGTGTATCACCCTTCATGTCCTTCATGTCCTACATACATGTAGCAGGGTCCCTGCATGTAGTAACCATAGCAACAGGCAGTATAATGGTGATTGCATCAGTGCATTAGCAATACTCATTGTGTACGACTAACAGTCTCATGAATTGATCAGAGATTAATTGATTTGTTTTGTCTCGTCCCCATGAAGTCCTTGAACATGACTCACCTTATATCCGCTCGATAAGGTCACCAGGTGACGCGACAATGTGGGGGATTGACGGGATGCTAATAGGGGGATGTTAAGGGGAACGCCCCTGTTAAATCTCTTGGAACAGTCTTTAAGAATTCTAGCTTAAAATCGCGGTGATAATCTCTCTTCTGTTGCATGAGAATCCTCTTTTAAAGTTTAATTTTAGTCATATTGATGATTAAAGCGTAACATAAAATACACCACAGATGATAAGAGGCCGTAACAATAGTAGCAGATGTCGCTACGCCCTTAAACCGGGCTTAAACTCCCACTGTAGAATTAAACATCAACCCAGTAAATAAAGTAATAAAAGAAGAACAAACAAAAATATCCATGTATAATTATCATGTCATTCTGGGTTTAGTTAAAATGAACATGTTTGTCTGTGATTTGTGATAATTGAGAAGAGCACATCTCATTTCAAATTTTTCGGAAATGCAAAAATGTTTTTCATGGTTTTAGTGGCTCCCCGTTCATCACTTCTAATTGTATTTCTCGTTCTTGGACTTTCGTCATATTCACTCATCTCTGACTTAATGACTTCTCATATTATATTCTCTCCCACCTAACCCCCTTGTGTGTCCTCTTCATCCCTATTACCCCATTTTATTGTTCCATTTCACCCCCAAACACCCTTCACCCTCAGCTCGTGCATGTTCCCCGGTGACTGAGCCCCTGCCAGTGAATGGTTTCTCAGCTGAACCACTCAAACCACACTCATGACGTTTTAGATCACGAGGCATTAGTAATCATTTTCTGACTAAATTTTTTTTTTCGAAAATGCCAAAACGCATTCTCATTCCCTTGGGCAATATCATATTCCAAACTTTCAAACGCCTTAATGAAAACATCCCTTGTGAAATATGCAACCTAAAAATTTGCGTGCAAAAGAGAAACGTGTACTCAAAGAACGTTATGAGTAGTCATTATCATTAACGAGGGGGGGGGGGGGGCATTTGCCACTAGCCCCTACTTTTTAGAGGTTTTGTCACAACATTTAAACTTGTGCAAATTATTTGTCGGCACATACGCTCGAGCTGACCTTCCCCAACATAAACAAAATTGGCTACACTGTAAAAAAAAAATGTCTGTAATTTTACAACAAATCTGGCGTCAGCAGAGTCGCCATAACTTGTGATGTAAAAATATAGATTAGTTGTTACTTTTTCCTGTAAAATTGATTTACAAATAACATCAGATTAGCTGTTATGGGTGAATACAGAACTAATCTGTATTTTTTTCTTGTAAAAATACAGATATTTTTTACAGTTACGCCATTATGACCAGCTAAAAAAAAAATCCTGTTAAAATGAGACCCCTGTCTAGCACCTGCATCCTTGTTAGGCCTAAGGAAAGTTTTTGTTTTTATCTGGTGTGGACACATTGATTTAGTCGTACTTTCTTGACCTTATGAGTAGGACATGGATACACCTAACATGATCATTCTTTTAATTACTTTTCATCTCATGGTTTTAATTTCAGAGTCAACGTTCTGTTATAAAAAAATCTAAATTCTCTCACCTTTCCTTCTCATTTTCCTGTCTAATATGAAACCAAATGTATTTGCAAAGATAGCATTAGGCTACTTGGTATTTTTGATTACATACAAGTAAGAAATAGATTATCACTCGTTGGACAGGCGCGCCAGTTTATATTGAAGAATACTAGATTAATTACTGATTGTTCTCTGAAAACACATTGGAATTTCTCAACAAAAAACAAAAAACAAAAAACAAAAAATTGTTCAGTCCGTCAAGATTTCTTGTTTCATTATAGTTTTCTGGGTGTGTTTTGTAAACGGCTTCATGGGAATATGCTCAGTTTCCAAGATTACTTACAAATTTCATTTATTGCTAAAATTATTTCATGCCCCCAAACTTTTGATCACAGTATATAGGACCACTTTTTTCGACACAGCCCCAGTATTGTAAAGTAGTACCCATTTGGAGTTATTATGCATTATAATACTTTTTTCTTTTCTTTTTAAAGTTGAAATTAGGAGGTACAATTTTCTTGTAAATGCTCTGTATTCATAATATTTTCTTCTTTTTTCGTTTTTCACCTCTTTGCTACAGATCCCAACGAGCGCCTGGTAAAATTTGCCGACTGGTTGATCAAACGTACGGAAGAGTTGATGGAGAGGAGCGCCCGCGCGCGACAGAAAACATACGAACTACTACGATTGGCACGTAACAGACAACAAGATCCGATTGAATACTGAGGATTGTTTATTATTCACCTTTTGTGCAATTCTACGTGGAAAGTCTTCCAACTCATTGTGATGACATTATGTTTATCCCATCGATAAACTGAAGGTATAAACTTGGAATATGCGGAGAACCTACTTTCAGTAATGAGAATTACCAGTGACCATGTAAAGGTGGAAATTCATCAAACAGGAGATGAAAATGAGATTTGTCATGAAAATTCTGCATTGCCAGCTATATAGCGGATCGAACATTTGGACGAACCTTTGAATTATTTTTTTTCATGTCAGTAATCCCAATATGTCATTAACATTGTGCGTTTCATTATTTTTGCATGACAGCTTGCAGGGGCCGCGGAGCGTTTTTGAAAGGGGGGGGGGCTGATCTGATTTAACTCACTCAATTTTCGAGCCCTTTTTTCCGAGATTTTTTTAACGTGTCTATTCAAAAAAGTGGTGGAGGGGGGGGGGGGGGGCTGCAGCCTCCCCCTCCCCCTGCTTCTACGGCCCATGGCTTGATAAAGTAGGGGCATCGCTTTCAGATTTTGCCTTGGGGCGGGAGGGAGTATTGGATCAAATTTGGCAAAAATTTGTCTTGAATTCTCACGAAGGCAAGAAATTAGGCCTTCTAATTTGTAAATTTGCCGACAACTATTATGGATTTGGTAGAATTTTGAGGGGATATATTTCTTTAAAACTCATAATTCAGTGAAGGCAAAGTTGATCCTAAAATGGTTGACGAATCGATTTTTTTTTCTTACATCGCCAGCCAACGCTAATATCTGTGTGGAAAGAATTTATTAAGCTGTGGCAATTTGAAACAAGTGCTAATATCGTTTTCCGATTTCATCAATCAGTTTTTCATCCGTGGAATTTCCGCGGGAAATCTGATTGCTCCAAGTAAGGGTTTAGAGACACAAAAGTTCGATTATTTCTGGTTTATATACAGCCTCCGTTTGCTGCACATTACATCGTTTTAAACGTTTAAAAACTGCCTTTATGGATGATAAATGGCTAACTGGTCAATAAAGGAAAACTGAAATAGAATTTAAGGCAATTAGTCGTTTGTCAAGTCATCTAGCTATATGAGACAAACGAAATAAATGCACGATTATACGATACCATTGATAACATTGTAGATAACACTGTAAATAAACTAACTCATTTTCAGAATGCTGAAAAAATATCCTTTCTACGCTTGCCATATTATTACTGATATAGAAGTGAATGTTTCTTTATTATTTTGACCGTCTTTTTATATAACAAAAAGTTTCTTATTCCTTTCACTAAACAGCTATAGGCTTATTGTTCGATTCAACCGTGTCTTCCAGCATGAACTCTTTGATCTTCGGGAATATATTCTTAAAATCCTTATATTCTTAGAGTTGTAACGTTAAAAAAAATACCGATTTTCCTTTATCTTTCACGGAATTTATCTTTCACGGAATAATATCACATTATATCTGAACAAAAGGCAATTTCCAGAGGATTGCTTGGCTTACAACAAAATTAGACGTACACATGAATTTGTGACCCTAGGAGACTGAAGGAATGTGGAATTAGAAGGAAAATACTTTGCAAGATCAGAACAAAAATCAATCTTTTCTATTGACTCTTTCTTTACATGCACCAGGTCATCTATGCCGTTGTTTTTCCCCCCCTTTTCTGTAATTATATACATGTGCAAGTACATATCTTATATTTATTTTTGATTAAAATGTATTGATAAAGGTATGATACCACTATTTTTCATTAAATGTACAAAAAATGAAACATTGTGTAAATTTGTGAATAATGTATCTGAATGCTTAATGATCAACATGAAGCCTATATAAGTATATGACGTAAATAAGGGCAAGACAGTTAAGGAAATGCAATAACGAAATACATGTAATATAGCGAGACGCAGGAGTACCTCGAGTTTTCTCAAACCACGTCACATCACACATGAAGTCTAAAATTTCCATTCAGATAACTCAGAACAGTACAGCAGGGGAAAGGGAGGAAGAGCGAGGGAGGGGGAGGGGTATGGGAGAGAAGAAAGAGAGAGAGAGAAGAGAGAGAGAGAGAGAGAGAGAGAGAGAGAAAGATGGGAGGGGGAGGGGAAATAGGGTTTTGGGGATATGTTGGAAAGAGACAGAAATATTATTGACAAACCGAGAGATAGAGAGTAAATGTATTTATAAGTGAATGATGGCAATGAAATTCATCACACCCAAACTAAGTTATCATCAACCTTTTCATTGCACTCAAGTAAAGAAAAATCGTCTCTCGCGCGCATTCTCGTAACTTGCAATCAGTCTCGTGCAAAACAAAATTGTATGCTACCATACATATTTACACGACAAACACATGTTTCTTCACAAAAAGCTTCATCTTTAATGGAGAAAAAATATATCTATCTACCTGCAGGTAGTCGGACACGAACACAAACTTTGAGCGGTCTTTAATCTGTAAGAAATATGTTTCATCATAATTTACAGGCAAATCTCTACACTCACTCTTCTTTCACAAGTTAAGAAGGGTCAAAATGTGCAAATAAAAACAGTAAAGAAAGACAGACCAATACAGGCAATACATGCAAATAAAAGATGAGATTTCCACAAGATCTAGTTTTCGGCTACATCAACAGTCGAGTCATGGAACGAGTATTCAACATGTTTTATTTTTGAATGATCTAATGAAACGTATTTAGGCAACTTTTGAAATTACCGATTCAATTTAATCCACAAATTGTGCCATCAAATTTCTATGAAGAAGATTGTCCAGAATAAAGTAAAACCAAATCATGTTCACTTTCATTTCATGTTCAGTTCATGCAACTTCATACTACTGGCAAAAATGTATTTTTGATATGCTCTTGCGACTGTTGATTATTTGTTGTCCTCTAGCTCAGTTCATTCATCAAGAATCCATTAGAATATCAATTAGCAATAAGATCTGCTTTTGGCCAGTTTACAACCAATACACACTTCATTCTGATAATTCACATTCATGATAATATCAACATTTTTTAATATATAAAATGCATGATGTAGACAGAAATATAGCGTGATAATTGTGAAAATATGAACTACAGAAGTAAAACACTGCAGTGTTTCTTCATTGCACTGTCTGATGCATAATGATGCATATATAAAGTTTAATCCAAAAAGGTTTAAAGAGACATCCCTAAGACCGTGACGGAAATGAGTGAGGCACCCAAGAGTAATCTCAGCGGCAGCCATCACAAGATGATGATGATGACGATGATTAACAGAGACATGCAAAATACACAACAACTTTGAAAAGAAGAATAATCCTGTGTATACTCAGTTGGACCACTGGACATAAAGCAATCGTGGTTGAGGGCTATAAGTAGCATACATGCGGCCAGTGGCGCCAATCCATTTTGAAATTTTGGGGGGACATTCGACTCCAAAATTCTCTGACAAGCGAAAAAAAAAAAAAAAGGTTATTCAAAAAGGTGGTGGGGATGGAGGGACATTTGCCTCTAAAATTCTCTGACCAAGCAAGCAAAAAAAAAAAAAAAAAAAAAAAAAAAAAAAGGTTATTCAAAAAGGTGGGGGGGGGGGGGGGGGAACATTTGCCTCCCAAATTCTCTGACAAGCAACAACAACAAAAAAAAAGGGATATTCAAAAAGGTGGGGGGGGGGGGACATTCGCCTATCTTCAAAAAGGTGGGGGGGACATGTCCCCCTGTCCCCCCCCCCCCCAGGATTTGCGCCCATGCATGCGACAGGACAACATTTTAATAGTATTATTTTCTTCTCCAGGTGATAAAAAGGGAAGAAGCATTACACGCTGAAGATCAGTTTGCAAAACTGTGTATCACAGAGCAATACCACAACAATGCAACACTTTTCAGTTGCTATGACAACACTTGATTTATAAAACTTTGTCCATGACAGGACAGAAATTCCATCCCATCGCAATGAGAAGCGATTTTGCCATACCAATAGAACTGTTGACATTCCTGCTTTTGTTGAGATATTGTTCTTTGACATAAAATCAGTGTGAAAATAAGGATACTGAACATGTAGAAGATGAAAAGAAATAGTATTGAAATTCAGTCCCACTGAGGTAAGAGCCGTTTAATTTAACAGTTAATATTAGTCTTTACTAAACAAAATGAATAGGTTTTTCTTCCTGTCACAATGCAAATATTTATTATCAGATGTTTTCATTTATAGAGATTTCATGCGTAAAAAGCAAACATTTATATGCCACACCTCAAAAGTGGGGGGAAAATGAAATGCATAATGGATCCGCTTTTACACTGTTTTATAATAATGCATATCCTCATTATACCACTAATACCTTTTCAGGCGGTACAATTAAAAAAAAACTGAATAAAAGCAAACAAAACAGTGATCTATTCTGACATGGAGAAAACAATGCCATATAAATCTATGAACATTCCGATGTTCACATGTAAGCGTGGCTAATAAAAATATGTACAAATCAATGGCTCCTTTCTACTAGCATTTTCAAAACATTCTGAATACAATACGTTGTACTGCTATTTGCATTTTTGCACATAAAACAAACCCTGTAAATACTTAATAAGAGAATTTGATTCACTAACAAAATAAATGTTTAATCATTTCATTTTGAACAAATATTTCAAAGAAAAAAAAACCTTCACAGAGATGGGGACTGTACTTCTACATTAGAGGCTATATAACACTGTAATGTCAAAGGCCATTTTAAAAGCCATTTAGTAGTAAAAAAATATTACTACATTATCATGTACTCCCCAAAGTGATAATATCTTCTAACAAAGATACTTTGGTTCATTTTGATATTTACTTTAAATGCCTCTCTACTCTACAAAAAAAAAGAGAAAATGTTCAAAACCTAGGTGCCCAGGACACATGGGCACCCAGATTTTAAGTCCGGCCCCCCAAAGAAAATTTCAAAAGTTTAACATGTGGCTCATGCATGCAGGGCCTAAAAAATTTCAATCCGCATCTCCTCCCAAAAAAGGAGGTGCAGAGCCCTGCCTATTGCATATTTGTGACTCAAAGAAAACAAAACAAATCTTTCAGTAAATTCTACCTTATGAGACGAAAGAAGAAAGAAACGCCCAGCAGCAATAAAAGAAAAGTATTGCGAATAAAAATATATTTTTTTAAACGGGAGAAAACGCGAGAAAAAACTTCATGAGAGAAAAATAGATAAGGGAAAACGGGAGAACATTGTTGAGAAAAAGAGCGAGATGGCGGCATTTTTTGTGATCATGGGAAGGGTAGGCTGAGATACTCAGCCACAAAGGAGGAAAAAAAAGGGAGAAAATTGATGAGAAGAAAAGCAATAGAGGACGGAATTTGTTGCGATCATGGGACGGGCAGGCTGAGATACTCGGCCACAAAGACGTGAAAGATCTTGCTGAGGTTGGAGATGGTGTTGTCATCTAAGGCAGCTGCATTGTCACTCATCTTATGCCAGACGCTGGGGAATGGATAAGGGATGAGGTGGAGGATCCTCACATCTGAGAGAAGATAGGAAGAAAGAATGTGAGATCAATGAGGACTATACTAACAAACTTGTTTTTAGTGATAACCTCTGAATAGAGGGCATCTGTCTATTGTGTCAACTGTTCCCCAAGAACAAAATCTGATGATCCAACAATTGTTCAAAGGCCAATTGCTTTAAGATTTATCTTTCGATGAAAGATACAGGATTAAAGGTCATGTAAAGTTTTGGTAAGCCCTCAAAAACTGTTCGTCAGATTTCTTCAATTTTTGTTGATAAATAGCAAGATACTAGCAATACTAAGACACTGTGAAGATTTCGCCTCCTAAAGTTTAGTATTAAACAAATAAGAGGCAAAAAGTAATTTATGTGCCGGGACAGGGACGTAAAATCCCAACAAAGGCAGCATGTGCTATACACTGTACACACACGTGTAAAACCAATGATGAGTAGCTACACACAGTGCACACACGCTGTCTCTATGCGAAGCCCCAAGATTGCTGTGCGGGGAGCCGTCGGGGTGGAAGGGTCCTAGCATAATGGCATTGATCAAGCATTCCTTACAGATATTTACACTGAAATTCACGAGAAATCATAGATGGAATACCAAATGATCTATTACAGACATCTTTTGATACAAGGAGAACAACATGAGACTATATTTAACATGTTTCTTTCCAATTTCCTTTTTGCTACCAATACTCTACATGAGCTTTAAAGCTTTGTCAGCGCTTGAGTTTTAGGTCATGTCCAAGGTTGGAGTAAGGGCTAGGGTTAGGGTTAGGGTATAGTGCCAAGTCTATGGCTGAAGTTAGGAATTTGAGTACTGTTAGAACTTGATCGCAGAGCAAGTGTTGCTAGAGCATACACTCTAAAAACTGAAGTGTAACATCAACATATACGCCATCAATCTGTATTTATCAAACTCGATGCAGGTGAGTTAAACGGGTACAAGTAGGAAATTTTTTGAATGCCACAACACCTTATTAGGGCAGCATGGCTATAGGCGGGTAATTTCCAACACTCTTTGGAAGTGCATAGAGATGTTACATGATATGAACTTCACAAGAACAGAATGCTAAAGTAATGCAAATAATCTGTACTCACAAACCCTTAGAATGTTCACTTAAAGATAAAGTTGAGTTCTGGTCATGCCATAAACATTGCGAAAGAAACTGTCCCAAATCAATTGGGAAAAGTCGATTATATAGTACATAAGAATTGGTGTATTCTGTACGGTTTTGGAATCACCAAAACAAGAAGAAATTGACTCAATCCTGCTGAGAATCACATGCACTGCTCACAGAAATGTGTCTATGGGACTACATACACATGTTTGGCCCGAACATTTCAGCTGTTTCTTGTCATATTTTAAATATGAGGGCATTTGAAGAGAAATCATTTTCAGGGGACATTTCTACTATGATGTTCTTCCAAGCTGACATAAAAAAATAAGAAAGCTCGCAAAATCATTTTTCACCTTTCCCAGAACTCAATTTTCCCTTTAATTTATCCTATAAATTTTGTTGAATAATACTACTGTATGAAGATTCATATCACCTATTCCGTTACAAACATTTGATGGGTTTTACTTTAAACGGAGGATAGGATGCACTTACTTTTTTGTAAGAATGGAATGTGGTCGTCCTGTATGCCAGAATTGTACATTGTCCTGCTACTGAAGAAGGGATTACTAGAACCAGACATCAATCTGCTTATTCTCAGTCTTTGTTCTGTGTAGAGAGTGAGAAAAATCTTCAGATTAGGAGGAGTCAACAAGTCCCTAATGATCAAAGAGACTATCTAGCCTTCCGCCCCCCCCCCCCCCCATCTCACCCACAAAACTTGGCGTGTGGATTGAGCATCTTTATAATGGAAAATCCCTTATGAATATCCCAACAGTTTTTGAATTATCACTAAACAATTAGTCATACAACAATTCTGCATTGTGTACAAATACATTTGGGAAAATGTGTGTCCTGGCAGCGCAGCAAGTTTTTACACTGCGCAGTAACAGACACCTGAAGCTTTTATATAATATATTTGGAAGACAAAGAGGCTATATAGTTACGAAAGCTCACATTGGCAAAAAGAATTTCCATGAACATATGGCATGGTGGGGGGGGGGGGGGACCCCTTGTAGAGTTAGGTCATATGACTAATATGAGAAACTGATTCCATTGAGGTAATGTTAACAGGATGAAGAGGGTGACACTTTGACGTTCCATAAATCAGTGAAATAACTCTTCCCACCTACTTGGGGTACGTACCTGGACATCAGTTGGTGCACTTTTATGAATGACTGCCATTTGGGCGTATTCAAAAGTGAACTTTAAAAAAAAGCTAGCACATAAATGCAGCAACTTTCTTCCTGCAAGTAAATGCTTCCCCATGACTAGCAATTACTTGCTTGAATAATAGGATTTTTTTTTCATCATCAAGCATTTGCTAGACTAATCGAGCATTTGCTGGAATAATTGTTAGTTTTATGAAGACAAGCTATAAAATCCGAGAGTGCATAGGGTCCTTACCTATATCCCTCATGCGATTGTACCACACAGATGTTGCGGGGAAGAAATCGTGAAAAGTAGGATTCCGGGCTCCAAGAAGATCCAGTAAAATAAACATATCCTGCAAAAGAAACATGGGAGTATTCACAGTTATATTGATAATAATTTTGAGTCTTCGCAGTGAAGCTTCGTTTTGAAAAAAACATGTTTAAGAATCACTGAGGATCGTTATCATGTTCTCATTAAAGGTTTTGGTATATTTAGAGAAAATTTTCCCCAAACCACATACCCTTATTTTTTATGTACACATGGAACAACGTTGCAGGTAGACAACAGACATAGCCTTAAGTTAATTCTGATATTACATAACGTGCCTTGTATTTGGCTTCTCACTCAACAAATTTTATTTTTCTTTCAGAATTATTTGGCAGTAAGTATAGCTGCCAGAGTTGTGACTGTGCCTAGCATAATTTACACAATCTGGCATAATTCTAGCATAATATAAAGAATTGACTTTTGTAGAGAATTTTGGAGTAAAAAGACAGCCGAAAAGGCAGATAACCTTTTTCTTTTTTTCTGTCTTTTTTTTTTGGCTTTTCAGAGAATTTTGAAGTAAAAAGACACCTGAAAAGCCGACCTTTTTTCCCCCTTGCTTGTCAGAGAATTTTGGAGTAAAATGACCGTTATGCATAATTTAGCATAATTTTTTAATGCTTTTTAGCATAATTCACTTTCTGGCACTGGTCACACTGTATGGCAGGTGCTATTTATTTCTATGAATATTTGGTGATAATTATATTAGATTCTGTTAGAATTCACTTGAGATCGTTACCAGAACTCAAGATTATTTTGAAAAGGTTGCCTTTAATTCCAGCTGCATACCTTTCATGCAGAAGAACTGGGGAATTATAATTTGTGTTAGTAGTAAAATATAACAGTTATCATAAAAATCAAAATAAGAACAAGTATGTGCAAAGTTGGCGGCATCCATGTATAGTTAGAAAGATACAATCTGAGCAAGCAATCCTCTCCATCACTACAGGTTTGTTATCATTGTCACTGCCATACATGTATTAACCCTTTCAGGACAGGAATTATTTAAGGGCGAGTTTGATCACACTTTGTTCTTCAAATTGGTAACAATAATATTTTTCTTTTAGTGTGACATGGTTCTAATAAGGTACGTACATGTAATGTCGATTAAAACAACATACATGTACACGATTACAAATTTTGTCGATAAGCTGAAAAAATTGTCAATTTTGACGAAAAAACAATGATTTTGAATCTCTCAATGTGTGGCCAATTTAAGGTTTTTCAAGTTTATCCTCGTTTTTTAAATTCTTGGCATCAAACACAACATGGTCATGCAACAAAAATAGATATAGTGAGTGCAGAATTTTTTTCTCTTTCTACTCATGCATCTGGTATATTTTTTAGAGCTCTGACTCAAAAGTTATTGAGCCAAACCACAAAATGTGGTCAATTGTCTCGAAAAGGTTGATGTCACCAGAAGTGGCTAAATGGTAAGGACAGTGGTCTTAGAACTGGAAAGTCCTGGGGCCAAAACAAGTCGGTAATCTAGAACCCTTGCGTAACCCAAAAGGAACTTTCCAATCCCTTGGATAGGCCTTTTAGTTACAGGTCCCATAGTAACTAAACCCTAAGCATATATGGTTGCCTTGCTTTCTATCTAAGGCCACAGGTAAAATTAACATCATCATCATCATTATCATCATCATCTTCATCATCATCATTATCATCCTCATCATTACCATGCCATCAAGAAGATTTGTATCTGATCCTGGAAAAGGATGAGGTGTGTTAAACATGTCATGAGCAAGCTGGCGTGCTCCGTAAATAGAGTCTCTTCTTGTCCAGCTCACGAAAGCCTCCTCACCATCAAAGAAAATGAGCTGGAGAGTGACCGGCTGCAAGGGAAGAACGGAAATCAGAGAATAATAAATGCCACATTTATAGAGAGTAGCTTGAAGTAAAACTTTTTATTTTCAACATTTTCACTGATTTCCAGGATAGCTGGGTACCCTGATTTATGATTAATAGGCATGTAAATATCACTGTTTTCCCTATAAATTCTACGGAATCGCCCAGGAGATGACTTACAGGGTTGGTAGCATTGGCTTGCCTCAAAGGTGCCGCCAGGGATCGAGCCAGATAGAGAAGCTGGGCGCAGGGGAGAGCCGAGTCGGTGGCTCCAATGAAATCCTGACCTTCAAAGTACTTGCTGTCGTAATGGCAGGCAAGGACAAGACGTCGCTTGACATTGGGGTTGGCTGTGGCGATGATGTTGGTGAATGAGGTCATGCCAAAGGGCTGTGGGGCTTGGGCCTGGAATGTGTGCAGATCAATGTTCCATCCTCCAATGCTATTCAGCTGACTCACAATGTGCTAGGGAGTAATGAGGGAAGTTATGTAATGCAAAATCATTTGTTTGTGTGCATATGATGCAAATTGTAAACAACAGCTCACCAGCAGGGTTCTTGTCATGGTACATGTATAACACCCTTGGTGCTAGTACAGTACCCAGTGTTGGGGAATTTCTAATAAAATCAGGGTTCTTGGCATGGTATAACACCCTTGGTGCTAATACAGTACCCAGTGTTGGGGATTTCTAATAAAATCAGGGTTCTTGGCATAGTATAACATCCTTGGTGCTAATACAGTACCCAGTGTTGGGGATTTCTAATAAAATCAGGGTTCTTGGCATGGTATAACACCCTTGGTGCTAATACAGTACCTAGTGTGGGGGATTTCTAAAAAATTCTGGGTTCTCGGCATAATATAACACCCTTGGTGCTAATACAGTACTAAGTGTGGGGGAAACCAAAAAAAATTCTCAAGCATAAATTCTCCTAGACAAAGGTAATAAATATTTCAATGCATCCTCTCAGTCTCTAAAATTGTTTTGGTTCTCCCAAACCCCCTCCCTGGGATGCCATCAGGCCATTTGGACCAATCATTATACTAATGCATACTTGCTTTGGTCCCTTCAAATCACCCACTGGGATTCCGCAAAGCCATATACTTCTATTTCTCATCAGAATCTCACTAAGATATATGGGGTAGTACTTTGAAAATTAATTTATCTCTATTTTAGGGATTTTAGAGATATTCCAATCGTCATAACAAATATAAACTTCTGGCACGTCACTGGTCAAAGACTATGCATAGGTGGCTGCATACACCAAAGATATCTGTGCAAGCACCAAAGGAAACTTGCAATTTCAATTTGTGACAGCAATTAAAATCATTTCACTAAAATTGTTATGAAATAATTTTTTTAGAACAAATGCACTGCCTCCCCATATACTGTGTATACAACCAACTACACAATTCAAAATGAAAAAAACTATTGATCAGAAAGAATGAAAGAATTGATCAGAAAGAATCCCAACAATGAGATATCTCTGAATTCTACATTTCAAGGCTTAAAACCCAGCATAATGAAATGTTACAATGACATGGGCAGGGAGGGAACTCTACACAGGATCAGCTGTGGGAATAAAGCTTCTGTCTCAGGCATATTTTTTTTTTATAGCAAGCAAGGAAGGGTAAGTCTATGGAATACTTGTATGAAGAGAGAAGGATCTACATAAGTGAAGTTTGATTATAGCCAAACCAGAAACCTTCGTGCAAATTTAGTGTTCGCGAATTTACCGAGTGGTTTGGAATTTTTTTCGGATTCGAGAAACTTTCATGCTGCAGAATCATTGGATCATAACTGAAAAAACACTAAATTTTTGCAAATTGTGAAAGTTTCTAGCAGTGAAAATGGCTGTTGTTTACAATTTGAGAAAATCAGAGAAAGTTTCATGTCGTTTCTGGCTTTACAGTACCGGGACATGTATATACTGATTTTTTTATCTACATATCCTAAGATAGGCTGGAACATTACAATATCTACATTGTACACAATCTGCATGATGCATCCCATGACTTTGACTAATTTCATTTGAAGGAGAAGTCCACCCTGATTACAAGTTTGTTTTAAAAAAAGCAGAAAAAAATAAAGAAACAGATCAGTGAAGGCTTGAGCAAAATATGAGAAATAAGAGAGCTATGAATTTTAGAAGTTGTAATCAATCAAACACAAATGGACAACTCTGTGACGCATTTTGCGAACTCCTCTCCCATTTGTCAGTGTTTTTTCATGTTTCTTCATTGTACCTATGCTGTTCATGTACATATTTCAATATTGTTTCTTTATCTCAATTTCTTGTACTCTCTACTACTCTGTATTACTGTACTCTTCCTCTACTTTTACAGCACCTTGAGCATTTTTCGTAATGGAATTGGTGCTTTATAAATACCCAATATTATTATTATTATTATTTGCCCTGTACCCCAAAATCATCAATTTCCATTTTCTCTAAAGAAACTATTCAAACATAAATGCACCTTAGATATAATCATTGCTCATACATGTAAGTTTTTACACAAAACCTGTATGGAACAAGTACATTCCTTCATCAGAAACTAAAAAAATTAAAATTTATGAAATTTTCCGTACTGAGCAAATAGGAGAGGAGCTCGCAAGATACCTCACAAGATACCTAACATAGTTGCCAATTTGTGTTTGATTGATTACAATTTCAAAAAATTCTTATTATTTCTTATTGGATTTTGCTCAAACTTTTACTAATCTGTTTCTCTCATTTTTCTGCTTTTATTCAAATCAACTAAATACCAGGGTAAACTCTCCCTTAACCCCTTTAACCGCTCTCTAAGTGCCTGGTTCCTGGGCCCTGTTTCGCAGAACTTGTCATTAATGACAAATTGCAATAACTGTTATAAGCTATTGAAAACCTTGTTATCTGATTGGCTGATTGGCTGAGAGCAAATTTGTCGGTAAAAATCACTGACAAGACACTTGATGAAATGCCCCAAGTATTATGCTAAGAGAATGATAGAATGCAGAAGTCAATGGATGAATCATCTTGACAAAACCAATGTTAAACAAAGTAGCCTGAAAGTACCAGCAAGTTTACATTTACTGGCCTTTAAAGCATGGTAGATTTTTATTTTTTAACATAAAGTACAGTATGCAAGTGATCAGATCAGTTATAACGTAGACTGACTCTTTCTCAACTATCAGACTTAAAGGGAAAGTCCACCCTGATATCAACTTTGTTTCAAAAGGAGAGGAAAATTTAAAGAAACGGATCAGTGGAAGTTTGAGCAAAATCTAATAAGAAATAAGAAAGTTATGAATTTTTGAAGTTGTAACGAATCAAATACAAATTGGCAACTCTGTGACGAATCTTGCGAGTTTACCTCCCATTTGCCCAGTACTGAATAAAATCATAAATTTCCATTTTTCTCTCTAAACTATATTTTTTTCATATATGTAAACGCATCCTACAATAATCATTTCAATTAAATGCTTTTACAGAAAATCTGTATGATACAAACCAATTCCCTTATCAAAAACAAAGAAATGACAATTTAAGAATTTTTGTTAACAGAGCAAATGGGAGAGGAGTTCTTGAGGTACATCATGGAGTTGCCAATTTGTGTTTGATTGATTACAACTTCAAAGATTCGTAATTCTCTTATTTCGTATCAGATTTTGCTCAAACTTTCATTGACCTGTTTCTTTAATTTATCTGCTCTTTTATTGACCTGTTTCTTTAATTTATCTGCTCTTTTAAAATCAATTTGATATCAGGGTGGACTTTCCCTTTAATGAATTCACCAATCTGTATAAAAGCTAGTATATATGTACAAGGACATGCATGACTGCACACTATTTGACATCTGGACAATTGACCGCTGATCCTATTTAAACGATTGATACAATGCAGTCTGGCAAACAGAGCCTACATGTAAATCAGTAGATTCAAATTAAACAGCTGTTGTACTATTTAATCCAAACTTGGCAGAACGTTTGAGCGAAAAGTAAAGAAAGAAAGAGGCTAAACAATGGCAATACACATGTAAGCCTGGCACGTATGGAGTATCAATCATGTGCCCTTGAGTGTTCTCCCAGACAAGACTGCTATATTTGGTACATGTACTGGCAAAGTTTGCAAAATAACATTTTTACTTAACTTAATGTAGACAGCGAGTAAAAGAGGAGACAATAGGCAGAGCACACAGGACCCACATTTTTTACTTCCTTATTCAGAAACTACATGAATTTTCCTCTGAATTGAATACAAAATTAACATGAAACTAAACTGCATGAAATTGGAATACTTTTTGCTCAGCTTTACCATGTTTAAATCTGAAATGAATAAAAAAAAAAAAAAAAAAAAAAAATTGACTGTAAAGGTGGAGGTGACGAGGTACAGTGGTTCATTCAGTTGACTCTCAATCCAAGGGTTGAGCACTGAGGGTTCGAATCTCAGCCCGGCACTAGCGTCTCTTGGCAACAAATTAATCTAAGTTTGCCACTCTCCACCCAGGTGTTAAATGGGTACCTGGCATGATTTCTTCCTGAAATGCACTTTGTGCCGATTAAGGCCTCTGGAGCAAAAGCCAGGGTAATAATATCCAAACCCATAGGCCCGAATTCACAAAGGAGGTTTGGTTTAAACCATGGTTTAAACCCCCTCCTGGGTTTTTTAAGTGTACGTGCGCACGGAATCCGATCCAATCACATATTTCCTTTGAGCGCGCGCATTGGCAATGTGCGCTTATTTACGCTTATTTCAGTACGCTTACGGAGGTTTAAACCTTAGTTACCTTAGTATGGTTTAAACCTCCTTTGTGAATTCCGGCCATAGAGGCGCATATATAAAATGTCTATCCTTAAGGAAATGAGAATCATAGCATAGGGGAGATTATATGGGAATACAAAGTTTAATTTCCCCCAAAATGGCTTACCAAAAAAAGCAAATAGTTCTGTCAATATCACACAGTATAATTGTTATTCGATCAGTCAATGGAGAGAGAGAGAGAGAGATCACTTCAATAGCCGTATCATTTTATTACACAATGCACATATCATCTACTGAGAGACAGAAAAGCTTTAACCCCTTCAGGACCATCTGATTTTTGGACTGTGAACTTTCCCAGAGTGAGATTTTGACTTTAAAATGCTTTGCTGCATTGGAAAATGACCCGTATCGAATATCGTCCATGGAAACAATCTCCAAGAAAAAGGTAACCACTACTGTTTCTGGAAGAAAAATGTAGACCTTCTAAATCTACAAACACATTGAATTCTGAAATTCTTAGGCAGGATTTGCCACCCACTGCACGGAAGGGATCAATGTGCAAGAGTGAAATTTTGACTGAAAATGCTTTGTTTCATTGATTGAGCATAAAATATCTTCCATGGGTATAAATCACGACAGAGGTAACTGGTTCTATTTCTGGAAGGGAAATGTAGACCTTCTTAGTTCAAACACGTTGTTCAACACTTGAATGTTTGGGCAGGATTTGCCGGCAATGGCACAGAAGGGCTTGAAGTATATCTGAGTTAAAGTGTACCAGTTACCTAAAAAATTTGTTTCACTAGAGCTACAAATTGTAAGATCAACCTCAAAGAATTTTACCTGGCATTCTATAGGTCAACAGCCAAGGAGTATCAAGGAAATAAAGGATAACATGAAAATGCTCGCGCGGAACCCAACTCCGACAGACTTGGGTTCTGCGGAGCCCTTTTCTTTGTGTTGGGTGTATCAACAAGTAAACTTACAAGTTGCTTTACTGTTTATTGGGGGTGTACTTAAACTTGCAATTACTTCTTTATAGATCGGGGCGGTCATCCGGGTACTTTCGTTCAATGCCATTGACAAACGATGAAAACACAGAGATTCTTGCATGATCAGCAGACATCAAACATGGCTCGCTTGACCGAATCATCGACCAGCACAATGCCGAGGCTATCATGGGCCTGATAAGAGTCAAAAGCTGTTACCAGGTGGTGTGATCAGCATTCAAGCAGGATTTGAGCAAGCACGAATATTGTTTTCATCGCTCCCAGGGTTGCTAACCGGAAGTTATGTAAGCCGCCCCAACCTATAGCAGTAATATTTGAAGTCCATATTTTGAATGTACAGTAGAGCAACATGGAAACTCTAAGTATACAGAGCAAAATATTTTTTGGTGATTGTTTTATACCCTTTAATACCCTTCTAACTCTCAGCATAAGATAAGATGGGATACCTGCAGACAGTTGAACCACCGAACACTTTTTATCATATTATGGTGACCAATAATCAAAAAAGTGAAAAGGAACAAATTGAATGGTGAACTTACGTCACGTGCAGCCTGGCTCCCTGGTGTATCAGGGACCCTTGGAATAAGAAGAGGGTTAAGATCCTGTCTTTTGAGGTCCTGCACGTTGACAGCATTGGCCATGGACGTCAGAGAGGAGGAGGATAGTTTAGAAGCTTGGTGATTATTCTGCAATGAGATCAGTTAGCAGTGACAAAATTGTAATTGAAACGGTATTGATCAAATCCCTATGGCAGCACAAGGGCTGAATATACTTGAAATATTCAATATACAGTATACAAAGTAAAAGCATAAATATAAAATACAAATGCGAAAATTCCTCCCCATTTTATAGCATGACTAATAAAATTTGTATTGCAAATTGCGACACAAATTTATATTTACTTCATAGTCATGCAATAAAATGGGGGAGGAGAAGCGAAAAAGGAGAGAGAGACTCAGAGAGCATTTGAGAGAGAAATAAAGAAAGGGAGATACTGCGTTGAGAAAATTTTGAGGAGAATAACAGTGGAGAAAAAACACTGTAAATTATGAGAAAAAAAAAAAATCAAGTAAAAGTAGGTAGGGTGATCGGTGAATCTCAAAACATTCAATGTGATGATGAATTTCATTGATCACTTCTAACAAACTGAATTAACTTTTCAACAAAAAAAAAATGGAAAATCACTTCAAAAGTTAGAGAATCAAAGTTGTCTGTATTATAATTGTTAGGAATTACATATACTTTGAATTTACTCTAGTTATATTTATAATTCTTTCCTTTGAAGTTTTTTTTTTTTTTTTGACTTGTGATCCCATGTTGGCTCTGAACAATTTCAGCTTTGCTGCCCCCAAAGCAACTTTGAGTTATAGCATTTTGCATAATTTGCATAAATCATAAACATCACACAGATCTATAGTATACGGTGTCGGGCTAATACTCAGCACTGCGCGGTGACTATGTTTCAAGAGTTGAAGTCCCGCTATGCACAGTACCGTTTTTTAGCCTTAAATTTCATGTTTTGTATAATTTTACTTCTTGAAATATTCAACATCACTTCTTTGCTAATAATTTTACACATGGATATCAAATAATTTTGAATATAAGTGTTTTGAAATGTGCAAATAGAAATACATTACGAAATTCAACACAAGTATTTGCGATCAGTTGAACTCTCTGGGCTCACTCAGCCGCAAATTTCTGCCAAGGCCAAGTTCGCCCTAGTGCCGAGTTAGCCCGGATCCGATCTATACAGGCAATGTTTAACAACCTAAGAGTACTAGATCTAAGTTAGATTGATCAAATATCTAAGATGTCTAACTTGAGCCTAAGTTAATTAGACTCTAACAGGGTCTAAAAAATAATCTACATCTAGATTAGATGTAGATCTACAAAAAAAATCCACATACAAATACTGTGTTAGTTGAAAGCCCATATGCAGGATCATTCTTCCGAATGTCAGAAGGCACCTTCACAGGTACATCACTATGTTTTGATAAAGTCCATGCTAGACCGGCAGCTAATGCTATAACAACCACACAACCCAGCAGGAATAGCCCGATGAGTAGCCCGAACCTCTGGCGTGGCCGCTTGCTCGCCGCTGGAAAGCCCGACATTAGGAAGGTTTTAGCTGTCGAAGCGTCGAGATCAATTTCTTCCTCTTCAGTTTCATGCATGTTTGACTTTCTCCATGGCTTGCCCGCTTTAGACTTCGTTATCTTTCGCTTGCCATGTCTGCTAGCCATGCATCTGTACAGAAATTGCCCTTTTAGATCCTCTAATTCAGGTTTCCGTAGTTGGATGAAGGATGATGATTCACCAATCGAAAATAGTTGTTCACATTTGTGTTGTGCACACACACAGTACATATACACGTACAATAATACCCGGAAAATGTACGGAATGCCAGGTGTGATTTCGGCTTTCCATACTCATTGGTCCATAGTGATTGACCTGAGTCAGCGCATGAAGCTACATTGTAGCTTCATGGTCAGAGTAGACTGGCCTAGTAGACTACGTAGAACTTTCTGCAAATTGTGACATCTGTGAATTCAGCAAAATTTCTCACATCATGATCTGCTGCGCTTCCCTCTAATAACGTTCCTGAGGGTAATCTCTGCACTTCAAATAAAAACAAAGAGCCCCATGAAAACTGGTTAAGGTTGTCGGGGGGGGGGGGGGGTCTCACTCATCGAGGATGCCTTACACAAAATAAGGTTATTGAGAATTAACATTTTCTTTAGTCAAACTCAAAGAAATCATTTTTTCCAACAAGATGATTCAGAAATCCCGATTGATACATAAGAGTACCTGTGCCGAGACCTGTGCCAACTTTTTCATTGGTGGACCCCAACTTGTCCTAGTTTAAAACCAGCCACCAATGGGCAAAGTCCTCAGGTTTATTTCCAGATATCTATCTAGCTTACTGTCTCTTTTTTACTACTAGTAGTCTGTTTTTGTTTTGCTTTGTTTTGTTTTGGTTTCAAGAGAAAAGTTTCATCATAACAGCGAGGCATATCAGACAATGAATAAATGAACGAATAAACAATTGAATTCAACAAATACATCAAATCAATGCACTCTTTACAATGAATCTTGCACCTGCCCTCTGCGACAGAAAACAAACTTCCGACGAAGGAATTCGGATCGCTGCTTGACAGATAATCTTGATCCGATGACTATAACTGAATTATTTAACTCTCATAGCCACCCGGTTCCCGTATAGTCTATGGGTTAATATTATATTGTATATACTACAAATGTGATGTAATTTGTATTTTCAGTCTCTGGCAATTCCTATTGATTTCAGAATCAGTTTGTTTTGAGGCACTTAGTTTGAAGTTTGAAATTCATTTGTTCCACTTTTACATTAAAAAAAAAACAATTCAAATTTTACAAACCTGCATAATTTCACAATGCAACGGTAAAGAACTTAAATCAAGTACAATACACGGTGAATAGGTAGAAAGTTTCGAGAGATACAGGAACGACTGGCAAAAAAAAGAGAAGAAAATGTAAATTGTGGGGAGCCTAAATAAAAAGCATAGCGTGTAAATGATTACGCTCCCGTATAGTAGAACCAGTGTGGCCAGCGAAAAAAACAAACTATTCTGCTAGCGAGCAGCGAAAATTCTGCTAAATCAAATATTTCACTGCTAAATCAAAATTGATCAAAATTGTACTGAAAAAATCTCTGACAAGCTAAAAAAAAGGGACTTTTTACTCAAAAATTATCTGACAAGCAAAAAAAAAAAAAAAAAAAAAAAAAACGGTTATCAGCATTTTTTGGGGGACTTTTTACTCTAAAATTCTCTGACAAGCAAAAAAAAAACAAAAAAAAAAAAAAAAATCAGCATTTTTGGGTGTATTTTTACTCAAAAATACTTTGACAAGCAAAGAAAAAGAAACACCTGAATTCTGCTAAAATTCTGCTAAATTTTGTCAAATTATGCCTAGCATAATGCTAGATGCTATAAAGCGGTCAAAATTCTGCCAGAAAGCAGAATTCTGCCAACTCTGGCAACGTTGAGTAGAACACCGGCCCGTGCCCCCTCTTTTGAAACCCAACTGGCATACCTTAAGTACACAATAAAAAAAAATCACCCCCTTAATTGTGTACTTTTCCGGCTCTGTGCCCCCTCTTTTACAAAATCCTGGATCCGCCCCTGGAGTAACATTATAAGTAATTATGATTAAAATGCAATAAAAAGTGAAACGGAATAGAAGTATCAGCTTCACTAAACATACAAGGAGAGCAAAGCTCAGAATGTGGAATAAAGAAAAGAAAAGAAAAGAAAAGAAAAAACGATACGTATGCTGCCCGTCTTAGTACCTATACACTGCAATCTTTGATATCATCGTCGACACAAGAAGGCTCGAAATGATGTGCCATCTAATTGAACTTTAATTCAAATTCATCTAATTCAAATGAAATTATACTCCAATGCCTAACTTTCTTCTCAGTTTTCTCCATCTACTGTATTTTCTTTCCTATAATCGATTCCTTCTGTATATGTAAATCTCGTTCTCATATAATGATGTTCTTTCAGTGACTTGTGTTTAATTGCTAAGGCCGGCATCTGTAAATTACCTTTCTCGAGTTCGTAAATAAAATATATTCCGAGATGTACTGTAATTCAGCAAACAGCTTTTTGAAATCAAGTTGTAAATTTTAGTCACTTTAACAAACATGACAAATAAAATGAAGATTCTCAGGATCAATCTTTGTAGCTTTGTATCATAAATTTCTAAACAATTCTATTGAAGTCCTCTCCATCGATTGAATTATTCCGCAATGAGAAAGGGGACATATTTGATAGTATCTTGCACAATGTTTACCATTAACAGCGCTGAAAGAAAGCTTTTAATTTTCCCCTATTAATTATTACATTTTACGTCGGAGATTCCAATTATTTTTCTGTATATAAATTATTTTTTATTCCTAACGGCTGAGGAAAAATCTTAGTATCTATATTGCGGCTATGCTTCATCCTCTTAGATCATTTTAAGCATTCACTTTTATTGTCATGGTTTGATAATCATTAATGGAGAGATATGCACAGAGATTTGCTTTGTATTTGGAAAAAACAATTTATACGAGTGTTATGTTTAAAAATAAAAAATTCATAAGTAAAGTTCCATACAACAAACATGGCAGCAGAACGGATGGCATCAATATTCAATGCACAGTGAAAATAGAAGACTTTGGATGGGCATCTCATTATGCTATACACTGGTTATAAAGATAATGATGGAAAAATTGGCCGGGAATTATGTCAAACCCACCTCAGGGAGACATGATCTATTTTTATGTTTAAGATGGCAGATCACTCAAAACATTGACCATGTTCACGTTGAAAAGTAAACACTAATCTTTTCGTTCCAGCATGGCCCACTTGAAAATCCGCCAAATCGTGCCTGAGATTCTCTTTCCCAAATTAAATTGGCATCCTATCAATCTTATACTGTCTTCAAATCAATAGACTTTTTTTCCCCCTTCTAATTCAAACATCAGTCGCAAATTTCCATCTCCTTTTCCATCTCACTGTTCTGTTGTTACCCAAGAACATGGAAGGACTTCACCCGGAGTCCAATTAAGGAAACGGTTGCCTAGTAACCCCACAGGTGCGGGAATGATTAATTTGACGGTAATCGGACAGTTACAAGCATTAAGGGCCTGAATAATCAGGGATGGTGTTTTTACTCACCATGTCCTCCCTGACATTGATGAATACTGAATGCTAGAAAAAAAAAATCGCAACAGAACTTTATAATGTGATGGAAACCAAAATAACATAAGCGGAGCACTGGAAAAGAGTAACCTGACATAGCATCATCATCTGACGTGCAATAAACATGATAAAGGGTTTACTCAATATGCTCTATGCTATAGGATCCATGAATAATGCGTAATAATTATTTATTGATTGCAATATTTATTTGTAACTATATGTTACTGAAGAAAATGAATTATATACGCTTGTTGAACAACCAGATGATTCTTAAGGCGAGTAATAAATATGTCGCGATGTACCTCGGCGGGTTTTTTTCTTTTAACGTGTAAATGAATGGCAAAGACGCACAACAAAATCATAAATGTCCTAAATAAGCTTATTCTCTGTGTTATAAGATACAGAAATGTCAAATGTATTACACTTGCGACATCATAAAAAAACAACACAAACAAACAAATAAACAAAACAAAACAAAACACAAAAACCGCTGCGGCTTACTGCGGCATATTTGAAAAATCCATTATTATTCAAAGGATTAGTTGTGGATCAATGCCTTATACGCAAGATCACCAGCGCACTGGCTTGGATTCGAACCCATGACCCAAGTTCAAATGCCTCTACTGAGCTATCGCGTTTCCCTTATTATGATCAACTTTTATTTCTTCATTTTTTCCCCATGTATAAAGTATGCACAGATCCAAATTAAAAGTGACTGACATCATGGACATGAATCATGTTTAATTTTTGACCAAGGTGAGACAAGTGCATGTATTTACCAGTGAAATTGATAACTGACTAATCCTTTTACTCTATTGAACAATAATGTTCATTCTGTTAAGCTTTCGAGAACTGTTTGCTCCTATAATATTAAAATTTGCCCTAATCACCCGGCATGAATTACAGCTTTCATTTGAGGTCGTTGAGAAACCAGCATGACCAGAAGAGCGTTTACTCATGAATAATTTGTCATTCTCTTAAACAAATTACCATATGGGTGTAATATGATTGCAGATATCAATCTTCAGTTTTCGTTTCCGATTTAACACAATTTTGATATTCAAATTTACACTCAAACCCAGTCGCCTTTCCGTAGACATGTCTACAGAATAAGTCATGTTCTCGGAATGTGCATGAATCATTATTGTTAATAAGGCTTTTCTTTGTATATGATTCTTAACTCTTAACTCTTATACTGTATACCTTTGCTGCAATTTGGCACAGACTTTACACACAAATCCCATGAAGATTATTTATGTGGCATACAAAGAGTTTTAAATAAGGATTTTAAATAATGATTATGTTTAATGACATTGGCTGGTCCTATATACAAAACGTAATACAAGCATCGGTTTCTATACACAATTAGTTTCTCTCTAAGACCTCAATTCCACTTGCAGTATATACTATCTCAATGCAGAGGGGAGGAAATTCACTAGTTTGGGGAGTCATTATATTAGGAATCACTTCCTATGGAGTTGATCAAATCCACTCCAGATCATGATGGAATCTACTCCAAAGCAGTGGTTTGTATCACTCTTTTTAGAGTGGATTGCACTATTTTGAGCTTGGATTCCACCCAGGGTCATTCTCAGTCACATGTGTGACCAAAAATCTGAAAAATATTCATTTAAACCTAATTTTCCAGTATTTGTCGTGTAGTAGAAGTCTCTAATTTTTGATATTTGAATAACAATCTTACCCCCAACAGATAGAGGGTAATTATTTTAAATGAGAGTACATCATTTTCTTTCAGAGGTCAACATTAGGTCGGTCACGTGTGTGACCTCGTACGAAAAAGGGTCTTACTTGTTGGTATTCAAACCTACTTTTCTCGTATTTCCCTTGGAGGGCAAGTTTCCACTTTTCATTACCGTATGGTGGGATTGCTCTGAACAGTTTGAAAGCAATTTTCCATAAATTAGTGAACATTCTTTTCTTTTAGAGGTGAAAATTGGGTCGGTCACGTGTGTGACCACTCAAAAAAGGGCATTTTGAAATGTCTCTGTAAAAACATTATGGTTGGGTAATGACTTTTTCTTGTCAAGGAAAAGGAAATCTTTTTCATGGAAGAAACTGGTAATATCAAAAAATCAGTAAAATGTAGTCTGATTTTCCGGCAATGAGGCAAAATTCGATGGTTCGAAAGTTTCACTTTACAAAGAATGGCCCTCCAAACGAAGTGATCCCCAATATGACTCTCTCCCAGAAGTGGATTTCCATGCACTAATGTACATTTGGAGAGTAGGCCTCTCCAATGTTCATGTTACCTTTACACATTAAAGAATTATACCCTTTCGATTTCAAGACCGATGATTCACATAAATCGTAATGACACAGGCAAATGGGCTGTAATGAATCATAACAACGTGGGAATTTGCGTGATAAACGCTCAAGTACTTTGTTCTGTCTCCAGCCTTACCGCCTACCTCTCTCCCTACAGCATAATGTACAGTGGAGTAAAAAAAAAAAAAAAAAAATGGGGTCGTATGCAGGGGCACGTGAATCCCCTCCCCCAACACACACCCACAATAAACTGCGGAGGGGGGTGGGGTGGGGTGGGGGAGGAGACCGGAAAATGAAGGGGGAGAAGAAGGGAAAGTGAAAACAAGATGATATGACCTCCTCCCACACCCTTCCCATATAAATGGGTGGCCATTTGATTAACGTTCATCTGACAAGACAGGTGTCCCCCCCCCCCCCCCCCCCCCCGGCAATGATGCAGTACATCTTAGATGGCTCGGAACTGTCATTCTCGTTTTTTCTTCTTTCTCTCTCTCTCTCTCTCTCCCTCTCTTTTCTCTCTCTCTAGCTCTTTCTCTCTCTCTCTCTTTCTTACTTCCACTCTCTTTCTCCCTATGTCGCTCCCCAACTCCCCCTGTATAGTTTTCAATTTAGTCTTTCTTTCTCTCTCTCTCTCTCTCGCACACATTTCCCCTCTCTCCACCCCCTCTCTTTCACAAGTCCATTCTTCATCAATTACCTTTCTACTTATGCAAGCTTGTAATCTCCTCCATACGATTTCATCAACGTAATACCGCATGGCATCGCATCCATTTTCTCTACATCTCATGGACAATGTTCTGTTCAAATAATGAAGGAAAATATAATTTGCATATCGTCGATGAAATTTAATAGACCTGTTCACAAATATATTCAAATTTTATGCATACTTTTAAAACAAAAGTTGTTCTTGACAACCTGAAAGCTTGTCAGAGGCTTGTCGGACATAGCAACAAGTATGCAAACTGGATTCCAAGTATTGTAGTTCATTCATTAATAACAGGTTAATGGAATACCTCGTTACTAGGTCCCCAGGAAAGGAACATCCATAAATTTGAATAACTTTGTGAACAGGTCTATTGACCATGTCTTGTTTGTCTATGGTCTAAATCTCTTTTGCAAGTTACTTTTTAAAAGTTATGTATTATAATTTATATAGTGTAAGAAAATACACCCACCCGTACCATTAATAGCTCATAATGCTACATAGATTATCAGTTGATTTGTCTACATTAAAAAAAAAAAAAAACTATCTGGCATTTTTAGACATTGCAGGGCACTGTTCATATATTTGCTTCAATATCATTTTTATCACATTCTCATCAATGTGATTATATTTATAGCAAGTTCCATGAATACATCTATTCAAGCAATTTCATTAACATTCATTCTATGATGATTTTACAGGCTTTAGATGCATCGTTGCATTTTATGACATAATAATGGTTTAATCAGGCAAAAATGAAGCTCCAATCCCCCGAGCGAGTACCAAATTAAGCATGGCCTTACCAAATCAAACCAATTCCCCTGAGTTTCATTAATTCTGGGCAATCTACCCAATAAAATGTCAAAATAAAAATGCATTCAGTCGGTTAATTCGACTTGATTTGGCCAAGTTCGTGTTCGATACTGTGTGGGAGGGTGGGTTCCCCCACAAGCCGTGGATCGAAATAATCAATGCGGGATGACCTTTTCATTTGAAAAATACTTTCGCAGTCAAAATCCTGATTTGGGAATAATTGAAGTTTAATTGGGTTGATCAGAAACGCAATTTGATGACAGTTGCGTTGCACTTATTAGATTCAAATATTCATATTATGTTATGATTGGAAACCGAGCCAGTGAAGATGACATTATTGACTTCGAGCGATGTCTATTACCAGTATTTTACATTTACCTTCACCCGGTTCACTATTACTATGAATGTCAATTAAGAATGGTGATATGCTAATTTACGTGATTTGTGTATAACGATCCATCGTTTCTATTTTTGCATAAACGTACTTTCCTTTGACTATATAACGACATTATCGTTCGGTGTTTTTCCCCCCGAATCTATGACTTCACCGAAAACATGTACATGTATTATGTATGACATGATAATACGATGTATTTATGCAGTGATACCAGCAATTTTCAGAATCCAAAGCAATTTCTTTCAGTGTTTTCCTTCATGACATTTTAAAGACAAAACGGTTACAGACTCCTATAGATACTCCTATAAACGGGATACCCTCATATGGAAACATGAACCCGTATAAATTATTAAGCTCGCTCTCTACACATGAAATACACAAATATCGATGATTTATGAAAATGAAAAATTTCTCGCTATATATAAGTGTGGGCAATAATACAACCAACCAACTGTATGTGACACATGACATTTGTGACATTTCTATGCAGGGGCAAATCCATGATTCTGTAAAGGATGGGGGGCACAATTCCATTTTTTTTTCTTTTGACAAGCACAAAAAACAGTTAGTCACATTTTAGGTGTGAGTTTACTTTAAAAATCACTGACCAGCTAAACAATATTTTAAAGGGCTATCATAATTGTTAAAGTACCTTAATATCTAAAATTAAAAGGGGACACAATAACAAAATCAAGATATATGCACATTTTGGGGTGAACTTTAGGTATGCTGACATGTTGGTTTTTTTTTTTTTTTTTTTGTCTGTGTCCCATTTCATAAATTAAGTGCAAGACGCACGCAAGAACAAGAGGGAGAAACGCCGGGAAATCGTATACTCCAACAAATCCCCCAAGGAAGGGATGGAGAAGGATTTCTGGTTCACCGGCAGATTTAGCCCATCTTACACTTCATCAGATGGCAATCTTCAGTCAGGATTCTGAGCAGTCAACTATAATACTGGCATTGTCTGTAAGTGTAAGCACCCTTAAATCAACTCCCTCCTTTAAAAGATATTCTTATAGCAAAGCACATATTATTATTTACGTATACAGTTGTGATTGATGGGCAAATTTGATAATACGAAAACAAAGTGATACAGAGTAATAAACGCTCTACAGGAGTAAACGCTTTGTATAGTTATGAAATGCAAAATGAGTGACTATTTTCCTCGACAGTACTACACTTTGCAGGCGCATTAAAACAAACTTTTATATCACTTTTTTCCATTTAGATGCAAGGATTATCAGTAAATCATTACACTCTAAAAATTAAAGTGTTAAATCACCATTTAAAAGGGTCGAGAAGTGACAACTTTTTCAAATGGTAGATTAACTCTTTTAAACTGCTGGATTCAGCCTTTATGTGTTGTATTTTAAGTGTTAATCTACAATTTTGAAAAAGTTGTCACTCCTCGGCCCTTTTAAATGGTGATTTAACACTTTAGTTTTTAGAGTGTAAGTTACTCGACTACAGCCCACTAGAACGTCATCTCGTATAGGCTTTCGTGTCACTTCTCAAATGGGTTTACGAGAGGGCAGGCCACGAGACCGAATGTCTATCTTTTCCTGTAATAAATCTGTTGTCATTTTCCTCCCTTTCTCCTCTCTTTCTTTCCTTTCCTTTCCTTTGTGTGTGTGTGTGTGTGTGTGTGTGTTTCATGGTTTTTGGCTCTCCCATTTTCCTGTTTAATATTTCTTTAAGAATATATTTTAAAGCTTTTTTTTAATTTTTCAAGGCTTATTATGTATTCATTATGCTTTACATATTTTATTCATTTAAAAAAAATAAAATCGTATCTGCATGTCCTTTTCAATGGGTTTACGAGAGGACAGGCCACGAGACCGAATGTCTATCTGTTCCTGTAATTCATCTGTTTTCATTTTCCTCCTTTTCTCCTCTCTTTCTTTTTTTTAAACAAAATTTTTAAAATTGTGTTTCATTGTTTTTAACTCTCCCATCTTCCTGTTTTTATATTTCTTTATGTATATGTTTCAGAGCTTTTTTTTATTTTTCAAGGCTTATTATAATTATGTATTCATATGCATGATATGCTTTACATCTTTTTCATTAAAAAAAATCTTATCTGCATGTCCTGCCGATCTTCGCTTTCCTCTTTCTACCTATCTCGTATCTTTTTTCTTTCTTTCTTTCTTTCATATTTCTCTATCTCAGCTTGCGTATTTCCTTTTCGCGGTCTCGTGCGCCGTTCTATCTCATAAACCGTTGGTCTGTTGGACCATTTGGGGTATGACTCGTGGGCTGTCGGTCTGTACAAGGATATCCCCAACAAAACATGCAATTGACTTCGACATTATATTTTAAAAAGTGTTCCTTGATGGCGTTTAACAACAGGTTATCCATTCTTCGCAATGGGATACCACAGATAGTACATTTCTCTTCTAAGATATTAACATACTGAATCTCATCATGGGGAATTTTAAAACCATTCGGGTAATTTTATTACCTTATGCAAGGAGTTACTCCTTGCCTTATGTAATGCTCTGCATTTTCCACCCATCGCCCCACATGGTAAAGTCATTAGATCTTACATTTCCCTCACCCGAAGACCCATCTTCATCAGCCCGAGTTTCCAAAATAGCCCGCTAATTCTGATCCGGGAAAATAACCCGATCAGAATTAGCTCGAGCTAGTTTGTAATGAAGACGCAATTAGCTGGCTATTTCGTGGGTTTCTAGCTCGAGCTAGAAGCCTAAGTCAACTCGGGTTTTTTGTGAAATAGCGCGCTATTTGGCGAATTAGCCCGCTAATTCGCAGGTGAAGACGCACTCGGATTTTGACTCGGGTTAATTTATTCATGACACCAATACTAGAAATGTTATTTTCCTTATGTATTTCTTGATTTTCTTCTCTCTTTCCACCTTTTCCTAATGTATTTCTTTGTTTTTCCTTCTTTCTTTTTTCTCCTTATGTATTTCTTTGTTTTCCCCCATTCTTTAGTCTTCTTTCTATTTTTATGTATTTCTTTGTTCTTCTTGCTATCCTATTTTCTTTATATATTTCTTATTTTTCTTCTCTCTTTTTGTCTTTTCCTTATGTATTTCTTTGTTTTTCCCATTTTCTGTTCTTCGATCTTGCTATCCTCTTTTCTTTGCTTATGTATTTCTTTGTTCTTTCTGTCCTCTTCTCTTTATATTTCCTTATGTACTTCTTTATTTTTCTTTCTATTCTATCTTTTTCCTCATGTATTTCTTTGTTTCTTATGTATTACTTTGTTCTTCTCTCCTTTTTCTCCTTATATATTTCTTTGTTTTCCCCATTATTTATTCCTTTTTTCTATTCTAATGTATTTCTTTGTTCTTCTTTCTATCCTCTTCTCTTCATATGTATTTCTTTATTTTTCTATTTTTTCTTTTTCCTTATGTATTTCTTTGTTTTCCCAGTTTTTTATTCTTCTTTCATTTCTTATGCATTTCTTTGTTCTTCTTGTTATCCTCTTTTCTTTATGATTCTTTATGTATTTCTTTGTTTTCTTCTATATTTTTATACTTTCCGTTTGTATTTCTTTGTTTTCCTGTTGTCTACTCTTTTATCTATTCATATGTATTTCTTTGTTCTTCCTTTTTACCCTCTTCCCTTTATATTTCTTTGTTTTCCTTCTCTCTTTTTATCTTTTCCTTATGTATTTCTTTGTTTTCCCCATTTTCTGTTCTTCGATCTTGCTATCCTCTTTTCTTTGTTTATGTATTTCTTTGTTCTTTCTGTCCTCTTCTCTTTATATTTCCTTATGTATTTCTTTTTTTTCTTTCTATTTTATCTGTTTCCTTATGTATTTCTTTGTTTTTCTTTCTATTTTATCTGTTTCCTTATGTATTTCTTTGTTTTTCTTTCTATTTTATCTGTTTCCTTATGTATTTCTTTGTTTCTTATGTATTACTTTGTTTTTCCTTCTATTTTTTTCTCCTTATGTATTTCTTTGTTTTCCCCATTATCTATTCTTATTTCTATTCTTATGTATTTCTTTGTTTTTCCTTCTCTCTTTTTATCTTTTCCTTATGTATTTCTTTGCTCTTTTCTCTTCATTTATCCTATATATTTTTTTTTATTTTCCATCTTCGAAGTGCGCATGCTCTGAAGCTCGAGTTTATTCCAAGAACGAGCGGGAATCGCTCGACTCGGGCTGATGGAGACGGGGTTTTTCAAACTCGGACTTTTTTCTCGAGAGGCGCTGATCGGGCTAGAATCTCGAGCTTGAGCAAACTCGGGCTGATGGAGACGCACCTGCTGATAGACCAGTGGGTATTTCTTGGCTGGACAGCGAGGTTTGCTCTGTCCCATGCAGACTTGCAAACCCATTGATATTTCCAGTGCTTTCCACCAAGTCTGGTGTCAGCGAACTGTGATCTACTGCACATGGAAACTGCCTATATTTACCATATGCCTTTAAAGTAGACTTTACAACGCGCTTAAAACTAATCTACATCACAATGAACTTCACTCTTTTGCCTATCCAGGAAATATACACATTGCCTCAAATCATTTTCGATGTTAATGTGAAAAAGAAAGGGTAATAAACCATGACAACCAGACACCTCTTCGCTCATCCGATTTGCTTTCCAACTCATGGTCATTCTTCAGGGATGCCCATCCCCAATCTCATTACTCTATATATAATATGATTGTGAACGGTCAAAAAGATGCGACACTCAATTTACCAAGAAGCATTTTTCCTCGTGGCAATGGAGATTTCACGAATAATCACCGATGACAAGAGTCTTCATGCCATTGAAAATGAGTCCTAGATATTTGATAATATAAAATACCCGATGTCATTATATGACCAACATTGTTAATTTCTTCATTTTGCAAAAGGGGACACCTAAAAACACCCTTTTCCCTTTAACCTGCACATAATAAATATACTTTTTAGTTACATTGTAAGAAAAAAAAAAAAAGCCGTTTTTTCACGCGAATTTCATGGCAGTCAGGATGCCGGGAATACCCGTTTTTCCACAGTTTTGTATTTTTAAAACCCGAAATCAGCATATATTTACAATAAAATTATGTAAATATATGCTGATTTCCGGTAAACCAACAAATTTGCTGTTGTTTTACAGGAAAAGAGTGTAAAATTGAAATAACTGCAATAACTTGTAATTTCGATGGCTAAAAACCTGTAGTTTTACAGTTATTTTTTACAGTGTAGAGGAACACCATCATCGGATCAAAAATATACAACTACTATAGTATTACTAATCTACGACATACATTTAAATTAATATCATTAAAAAAAAATAATAATATCATACCTGTCCAGGAAACGTCCAATCCAACAAATTATTTTTCGGTGTCAAGAAACCATGGCAACAGGTGCCAACGCCTCTTGGCTCATTCGATTTGGTTTCCAACTCATGGTCAGTCTTCAGGGATGCCCGTCCCCAATCTCATTACTCTTACTTTATTGTGGACGGTCAGAAGAAAGGCGACGCTAAATTCATCAAGAAGCACACTAGCCTCGTGGCAATGTAGATTTCCACGAATAATCACCGAAAACAAGGAAGATCGAGGAAGACAAATTATAGAAGCAGACAATGATGGAATATACCTCGGAAACTTCTTGATCAGCTTGATCAGTTGCAGCATTACATATCCACCGAGTGTTTGTACCATTTAACATTTTAAGTGAAGAAAAAATAACGGTAGTTGCATTGCGCATAAATCTGTTTTAAAGTGATAAGGGAAAAAGTACATTGTAATGTTTGCAGGCAAAGGGATGATCGCTAAGCATGTTATAGAAAAGAATTGCTCTTCTTCATTTATTCCAATAAAAAAAATTCAATCATAATTATATGGAGTGTGTCTGTTGCATACGCCACTCGAGGCTGCCCCTCCACTTTCCATCTGGAGAAGATTCCGCCCCGTTTATGGATACGCCACTGCGCTCCATATACTTTCTTCCAAGACATTCCCTTGTCATCTGGTCATGCTTGTTCTCAGTTCCTCTCTCATTTGGCAGTTTGGACTATCCCCTATCAATGTTCTTATCATTTTCATATATGCCTCCATCTTTCTCTCTCTCCCTCTCTCTCTCTCTTTAATACTGCCTGCTTAACTATTCTCCACTTTTTTGTTTGTGACTTTATCTGAAATGACATGTAAAGTTCAATCATCAATAGTTCATAATTGTTAATTACATAATTATTCACTGAAATTAATTTAAAAAGTGACTGTAAACCTCCCCCTCTCTCCTCTTTACTTCTCTCTCCCCCTCTTTCCCCTCCCCCCCCCCTCTCTCTCTCTCTCTCTCTCTCTCTCGTACGCTTTTTCTGTCTGTATCTTGTCCCCACATTTCTACTTTTATTTCTTCACTAATCAAATGTAACCATGACAACTGTTTCCCCCAGTTTTTTACGCTACAGTTCACGGACTTTTCTTGATCCGTTCGTGACCCTGTACGGGTCTCCCCTTGAGCCCATAATCTGTCGAATCGCGATTATCATTCAGGCTGTTTCCTAAATCTAATGGAATTATTCGCCTTTTCGTCGGGCCGTGACGGGAATCCCAGTCAAGCTAAATCTTGGGGGGAGGACCAGTGAGAATAGAGCGAGAAAGTGATGCCCAAAGAACGCCGAGTTTGCGCATTCATTACCGTTACACTCCGTCATTATTTTCAAAACAACAACATCAAACCACAAAAGCGGTTCCATCCACTTTTCGTTCTGTGCGGTTTGTTGAGGCTCTTTTCAATTGCTATTTTATCACATCATTGTTAGTCTCCATCGTGCTCATCAGTTGCTCAGTATCATTTCCTGTTATGAGTTTCTATTGCCAGAAAATCGAATTAAAACTTTAAAAAGTGCAAGCGACAAACAGACAAACCGCTCCTGGCATGAATAATCACCAATCAAGACATAATCACTATTCAATTTGATAAGCAGACAAGCAGACAAGCAGACAAGACTATAGGCCTATACTACTGGAGGAGATACATAATTATGTTGGATTGCAATATTATCTCTGTGCAATATTGAGGAACCACGTTTCTTCATTGGAATCACTCAATTTCTAAATGAGAAATAAAAGATTCAATTCAATTCAATTTATTTGGCATCATAAAAAAAATCATAAGTGTTACTGAATACATAATAGGCCAGGTAAAATATAAATAAATATTGTGTCTTTAATATCCTGACGTATTATTATAAATTTGTCTTCCCTGACTGCATGAGGTGGACTATACTTCGCGAATTTTTTTCTTGCTCTTTTGATTTAAATCGCCATTAAAGAATTCTCTCTTTCCAATCATTTAAATTCTGAGAATACCGGAAATGAACTTAAACAAAAGTAGCAGAGCCCGCGAATCCAGTGTTATGGTCAGAAATGATGAATAACAAGTACATGTATTCTCTCTCTCACCGAACCCTGAAAACCAACTTCAGCTCAGGGGATACTATTTTGAGCAGTCAGCATTTTGAAGTTCACACTGAAGGACAGACTGTGTTTTGAAGAAAGCGGTACAATGTACAAGATGTCAGATATGAATCTAAAACATTATACATGTACCAACATAATTCCATCGTTGTCCACGAATGAATTTTATGCATTTCGTCCATGGAGCTTCTTCACTTCAACTTCATTTCTGAAAGTTAAAGTGAGTTCAAGAAGAAGCTTGATATGGCTTGATGATCAGAGCACATAAATCGACGTATATTACAAGTCGACAACATCCAAATAGAAGAAGAAGAAGAAGAAGAAGAAGAAGAAGAAGAAGAAGAAGAAGAAGAAGAAGAAGAAGAAGAAGAAGAAGAAGAAGAAGAAGAAGAAGAAGAAGAAGAAGAAGAAGAAGAAGAAGAAGAAGAAGAAGAAGAAGAAAAAGAAGAAGAAGAAGAAGAAGAAGAAGAAGAAGAAGAAGAAAAAAAAGAAGAAGAAGAAGAAGAAGAAGAAGAAGAAGAAGAAGAAAAAGAAAAAGAAAAAGAAAAAGAAAAAGAAGAAGAAGAAGAAGAAGAAGAAGAAGAAGAAGAAGAAGAAGAAGAAGAAGAAGAAAGAAGATCCTTTATATTACTCATAACATGCATTTACAATAGATTGAATGTTAAACCCACGGCGAACTAGGGGGGGGGGGCTGCAGCGAAAATGGGTTGATAGGGAAATGGAAAACAGAATGAAAGAGTGATAAAGAGGCTGAGAGCGAGAGAGAGAGAGAGAGAGAGAGAGAGAGAGAGCTAGAGAGAAAGAAACAAAGAGACAGACAAAAAGTGATAAAGACAGAGAAAGACGGAAATCAGGATGATACCAAAAACAAAAGAAGGGTTATTTTTCGAACGGTTGACATTTATCACGCATACAAGCAAATTATACATGTAAACCTGTCTATATATAAAGGCCACCCAAATGAAACAGAAAAAATTGACCAATATGTCAATATGTGGCCTTTCTAAGCAGGTTTTGTATTAATACATTTCTTCCCAGAGGGAAACATAGCTTTTGTTTTTACAGGTGTGCCCTCCAACTATGTATATACCACATGAATGTATATTTTGTCCCCCAAAATTTGTTGAAAATACATGTACATTATTTTGTTCATTTATCATTTTGTATACTTGGAAAGTTGGAAATAAATGCCTTTAAATTGGAAATTGAATTCAATTGACTGCTATAGACAGATGGCCCTTATACAGAGGCCACTAAGACAATTTTGACTGACATAGATGCTAAGAGAGCATGTATAACATTCATCCTCGTGACAATTGGACAGCAGCTTCTCTCTCCACTTTTCTCTTTCACCCTTGATCCCCCTCGTACAAACTTACTTCATAAAATGTAATTCTTTATTATGTAATTCTGTTCTATTTATGCCTATAACGATCCTTTTGATGAGCATGTAGCATTACAAAAGAACACAGTACTTACATACGAAAATACCAATAATGAAATATAAATACTATAATATATCTAAACTCAAAATCAAACACGTTAAAATTTCGTCCATTTTTTGAATACTAATCGACAGAAGAAAACCCTATTTCGACCCTATTCAATAAAGACGACACGATATCAATTTTCCCATATACACCCGTTTCCAAAGATTCATTAAATTATACATGTATGTACTGATATACAAATTTTCACAACATCAATGACCCGAAAAGCTTTTGATGCAGTTACCTTATAATACAGGCCCTGAACTCTACGGATATGCCGGATATTGGTCGTTTGCAGTATAAAGTATAACGTTTTGGGGCTTTTGGACGGAAATACTTCAGTCATTTCCAAACTTTGCTATCACTGGCAATGGGAATTAAAGGTAACAAAATAAGATACACTTTATTTAATCATACTTACAATGAAATGTATTTTCCCAATAAAAAATAGAAAAAAACAAACAAACAAGCAAACACAAACAAACAAACAAAACACATGTCTTCCAAACAAAAATTACGTCTGGACCTTTCCCTTACCTTTTGCCAGGCCCAATGCCACCAAGGGCGCCAATAATATTGGCGGGTTCGACGAGCTTCCACTTCAAGACTCGCTGCCGCACATAGCAACAACACAACTATGAAGTTATGGGACGGCATCGTAATTATTCAGCTGACAGCAACAAAAATATGAATTTAAATCCAAGTATACATAGATCCCAGCATGAAGTATAGATTATTGAAAATGGCGATGATTAAACACGGACTGCGGAAGTTAAGTATCTCTGCTCATTGTGGGAGGATTTGCGACGACTTTTTCCTCCTTTAGTTGGAATGGTTTGCGCTAAATAGCAGAGGACAAATCCACAGAAGTTGCACGTTCGAATGTTATCGAGTTTTCAGCAGAATGTCGATGTGTTAACATAGTACGCGTGGCCTAGCTTGTGCAATTAGTGAGAAATAGTGCGGGCGTGCGCGGGAAAACCGTGTGCGTCAATCCGAACAACGACCAACAAAAAAAAAAAAAAAAAATCTTTTCGATGTTGTTCTGCGTCTGTCATCATGAGAAGAAGGAGAAGCCTGAAGAAAAAAAAGAGAGAAAAGAAAAACTTAGGCTGGGCATTTACAGGATTATAGGCAGATCATCTTATTTAAGATGAATAGAATAAATAATAACTCGGAGGTCTTTTTGTATACTTGGACAACGAGAGAATTCAGTGTTCTCTTCTCAGTGTTGCCGTTTTGTGAAAAATTCTATTAACGTTTACTCAATCGACGAATAAATTTAAATCAAACTTTCATTTTATACGATAGGATATCTTTTCACTAGACTCACAACTGACCAGGCTTACATGTGCAATGTTTGTGTCAGCAGGAATAAGTATATTCGGGATATAACTGAGTATGCTGTTATATCTATATTTTACTATCTTCAATATGTGTATCTAATATATTCACATGATTCCCATGATATATTCTGATACAGTCATAATCATACGAAAAGGTATAGGAGCGATAATAAACTTCGACCTCATCCCATAGTTCATGATAATGTCGAACCTTCCAAAGCAGCTATTTTCAAGTTATAGTTTTAGACCTAAAAGGCATGTGATAGGTAAGAATAGTTATATAGTTTCATTCTAATATAAATAAAACCGAAGACAACACCGATCTGATAGCAAACTCCCGAAAAAACTACACGATGAGCCCTATGCTACGGTATACATCACAATAATGATTACACCCTGACAATAATGTCTTGCATAATGGAATAGAGTGACAGCAAGAAAACAATTACCATGAGCAACACGTCTTGTTGTTTATACTGACTCCGGGGTACATTACATGGAAAGAGGACAATTTTGAAGAGAGCACAGGGAGAGAATATCCCGCGGATTAGAGCAAATTCGAGATTGCATTACAGTTGTCATGGCAACAGCAGCATGCAGGTATTCCTCACAGTGGAGCCCACGGAATATTGAGGATAAAGATGATTTTTTTTTTAATTTTTGTATTGTTGTTGTTGTAAATATTCATGCACTGCCAAAAGTTGGATGTAGATAATGCCTATTCTAGAAGTCAACAGTTCCCTGTGCTGACGGAGTTATTACGTCGATGTTTTTATATAGAGAGACGAAACACGACTCAATGTATTTTTTCACTGTTGTTGCTTTCACTATATAGTATTATTTCACAGAACATAAAATCATTAGTTTCATTAATGATTAGTTTCATCATGTTCATGTACCGTTGTATAATCCATAGGCATGCTGAGGTTTGTACGTCCCTTTTTTTTTTGGGGGGGGGGTAAGTTTCTTTCTTTGCCTAAAAACGGGGGGGGGGGGGTGCTTGATTCCCATGTCGGCTCTGCACTGTCATGGATAAAGAACAGGACATGGACATCCATCCAATTTATTTCAAGAAAATATTGTAAAAAGTATGTTCTGACTCTGAAACTATACACCTTCGTGGAGAGGGCAGTCATAACAATCGCCGCATCAAACGCAGTTGTCAAAATTATTGGTTAACATTATTCTCTACAAACAATGATCTTACAGTTAAATAACATGTCTTATCTGAATAAACGGCGAGTCAAACATGACGAGCATTCCTCCTTCTCTCTCCTCTTATAATTGGCACCCCCCCCCCCCCCAATCCACCATATGGTGCTGCGAACTCCGCAAAAAATGAGTGACTTTAATTTAGGCGCCAAAAGCGCCACGGCGGTGAATACCCGTGAACAGTTGACGTTGTACTGATGAGTTTTGCCTCCGGCATTCTAGAGAAGAAAGGTGTGTGTGCTTGCTGTATGGTCTTCAATCATCCGAAAGGGGACAAAAAGAAGACGCTGACGTATTTCCTTTTGAATCTGACTGCTATGGAATACCCTGGCGCAATGCAGAAAAGAGTGTTCAAAGTATTATTTTCAAGATATAGTACATCGTGATAATTATTATTCTTGCTATTTTTCATAACGGAGGTTCAGAGCTAATATTACCAGGGTGACGATCCATCTTCGGAAATGGAGGGGGGGGGGGGGCTGATAGTAAACCACTTCATACGATGCATTAAATTTCTATACTATGGGGGGAACTGCCCCTAACCAATGGATTCAACGCCCCTCAGTAATTTACCTTTTCCTCAGTATGAATAGTAACAAAGCACTAAATACTTTTCTATTTTTTTGCAAATTGTAGATTGTTTCATAAATGTGATCAAGTGAAATAAACAGATTTAAATCATATATATATATATATATTATTATTATTATTATCATTATTATTATTATTATTATCATTATTATTATTATTATTATTATTATTATTATTATTATTATTATTATTATTATTATTATTATTATTATTATTATTATTATTGTTGTTGTTTATTATTATTATTATATTTAAATACCTCTTTGGGGAAAAAACAACAACAAAGAACTTTGATTTACTTGGTATTTGTCAGTGACAACATAAAGACAAGATTGAGAGATTACAATTTCTATCACCTGCAATTACTCAATACAAAAATATGTCTAAATTTACACCATTACAGCACTGGGAGAAAAAATTATAAGACCAAACTCCAATTATATAGGGGAATTATAATTATTACGCATACAAACGAGCAAAAATGACATTTTCATTGTACCTTCTTGAATGAGGCACAGAACTTTTACCTTGCTGTTATGGTATAGCAATGAAAAAAAAATAGACCAAGATTGATGATGTCTGAGGTAACAAGGAAATAAAATACCATGAAAGCAAAGGTAGAATTTCTGTGATATGTTATTCATTCAAGAAGGTACAATAAAAATATCATTTTTGTTCGTTTTGTAGGCGTCATTACATGTTATATTACCGTTATATTGGAGCATGGTCTAATCATTTTTTCCAGGGCTGCATGTTTTTGGCACTGGGCCTACGCATTTTCTTGATGATCGTTTTCTCAATACAGATAAACCCCGTCAGTTTTCCTCAAGGTACATTCCCAATTGACAATGTTGAATCAAGGAGTCCGTTGAACTGGAACTCATAAAGCTTGGCATCAACAACCATTAGAATATGCATTCATTTCTTCTTAAACAGAAGAGAAAAGTTCACAACTAGGCGTTGTGGCGTGCGCCTGTAATCCAGCTAACAGTGGAAGTTATAAACTGATTCAGCGGACCAAGGTTCGAGACTGAGTCACGTCTTTCGGATGGTGACGTTAAAGGTCGGTCCCCAGACGTAAATAATCATATCTGATTGATAACGTCTGTAAAAACCCACACACACACATCTGATTTGCCAATCAAAATACTCAGACCTATAACGTCTGTCCAGCTTTTGGCCCGATTCGTTGGCAACTATTAGTATAAATCGCCCTGTTAATATGCTATTCGTTTCATATTCTAATAATCATGGTCATTCTATGAGATACTGACAGTTCTTCCTATATCATGGGTACGTTCTAATTGAGATAATCGTCGTTCAACTCGAAACATAAACCTCATATCAATGAGAACTGCTGGGCCAAAAGTTGAATCCTTGAGATTAATCAGAAAGGAGACAGCATAATCATGCTCACTGTCTCACAATGTCCTCTGTCCTTCTGTGTGTGTCTTCTTATCAGAATACAATAGAGATTCTTATATTTTGTGTACTGCTAAAATAATCAAGGCTCCTTATAATTAGTGCATGTAGTGTGTCTACTTTTGACATTATCCAGAGATTACCTTTTCCCCCTTATCTGCTTATTGGTTACTATTAAACAAACCCACCGTATTCAAATATTGAAATGTTCTCATGTTCAAAACGTTTTTGATACGGCTTTTGATACTAGGTGAAAATGAAACGGGGTGTAACTTTTAGGCAGTTTATACTTTTTAAAAACCTAATATGGAAGAGTATGTATGTATAATAATCCCCTCTCAGCTAAACTCATGAATAAAAAGAAAAAGAAAAAAAAAGTCATGATCAGGAGGAAGATATCACGATAACGGTAACCTCATAAAATATGTCTCTATCTTATAGACGTTATATCTGTGCATGGTTTAATACGAGGAAATAATTATGCCCTGATACCATGCTCTACTCTCACAATTTAAATAATCAAATCAACATTCAAAAGGTTAGAGGAGCGACAGTGTTTCAAAATATACATCCCTTTTAACTGCTGGATGCAACCTCCATGCTGTATATTATTGGAAATAACAATATGAAAACAAGCAAAACTCTGTCACAACTTGGCCCGGCCTTTTAAATGTTGATTAAGACTTCAGTTTTTAGAGTACATGTACACGGAAAAGGAATTATTTTCCTAAATCGGACGCCGTATTTATCGTCGCGTTGATGTTTATGGTGTACTAAAATCGCTTCAAGACGTTTTGAGAAAAGGCTTCTTTTTTTTCTAATCTCAAAGAGAGCAGCTGGCCATATCTTTTCAATCAACTTGGCGTTTTCATCAGATTTGCGGGTAGACTCGGCTGCCCGCGAGCTACTGGAACTGTGATCATACAGCAAAGGAGCATATGCAATGCCTATGTAAAGGTCGAGGGCAGCAAGTTCGCTGGTGCATATCCCTTTTTCTTTCTGTATTTTATATCCGCCAGGTAGAACGGGTGCAGAAAGCAGTAAATACAATCACAAAAGTCTGCATAACAAGGAAATGTGAAGTATATCAGTTGTACATCGTTGTATATGCAGTTCATTCTACAATGATACAATCATTCTACGTTTACTTTAAATGTAGAACTTCGGACAACGGATTATGGTCAATGACGTACAAGAAATAATCATAACAAATTTTGTTATTCATGTAAAATATGATGTACCGGTGCCGTACTTATTTTGGGCGGAGTGGGGTGGAGGAATGTTTTTTCATCCTTATCCTTCAAAGTTCCTTTCTTGTATCACCAGTGTAGAAATATCTCATACATTTACCTTACAAGGGCTGCAGAACGGGGGTGGGGGTAAGAGGGGCGACCCCACATTTGTATTTCTTTAGTATAAACACGCTTCAAAATGCTCATGTAGTAGAAAATAATGAGCTCGTTCTCATGCTCACTCCCTCCCCCCCCAAAAAAAAACCCAACAAAAACAAACAAACAAACAAACAAAATCTGAAATCTGAAATCTGAAATCTGAAACAAAATAAACGCTCTGCAGCCACTGGCTTGAATTAAAATAATTTCTTTACAGTTTAATTTGCATTTAGCTTTTACATTGTCTTCTGTGCAGTGATACTGACATTTTATCCTGAAAAGAGTAACATCGTGTTCACAGCATGTCTTCTTTGTTTGAATTCGACATTTCAGGCGTTAGAGATGATAGCATGATCATATGACCTGATTATGACACGTGGATACGTACGTTTACGCGCAATAATTCATTACGCAATAGCCATACCATTGCTTTCATCATGTTCATTATGACGTTATTTTGAGCTACGCTAACACGATGCTGTTGCCAACCAACTGTATGCCAAAAAACAGTGATTCTGTATAGTGATCATCACCGCACCAAGCAGACTAAAATTCATGACACTAAATATGTATGATTAAATGCCATCAGCTATGCTACCAAGATCGAGTCCGGAGTACTGGTCCGGAACTCAAACGGGTCGAAACACACCGGACCTCGGATTCTTCGATTCCGAAAACTTCCAACTCCTTGGGTTAACCCAAGACAGGACAGAGGAGAGACTGAGGCGGGAGCGAGTCAAGGCTCGCCAAGAAAGGTTAAAAAGAGGGCCTCTGCTGCAGAGAATCTGGAGTCTTGAGCTGGACTCCTACAGTCAGCTGTACCGCAACGATGGCAACCCAAAGCCGAAGAAGGTACCTGTCCAGCCGCAGACATTCTTCGGCCTTCGTCGGCCTTTGAACGCCTCGGAGCAGCGTGTTGTCGCGGCGATGCCCGCTTACGAGAAGGACCACAAAGAATGGGCTGACAAACCTTTCAGCACGGTTTACACGGGATTAAACGCTTACAAGGACAGGTTCCCGCTACTGATGCAGCTCATCTCCGGTTCAGAAGACAAAGATGTGACGGTGATCCAGACAGAAACAAGAAGAATGTCCATGGTGACCACTGATTACTCGAAAGGTAAATTGAGGATCATAATTCTTGTGAAGCGATTGTCCTTTTCTGGACAAGTGACATCAAGATAAGCAAATTTACGGTAGCATCTAAAACGGAAACAAATATGCAAAGTTTTTTAATTTCAAATCAGTGATTTTCTTTTACAATCCAGTAATGGCGTAAGCTCCGGTATAAAAACTTAACTTTCCTATAATGTACATTTCGATTTTTGTATTCGTTATTCATGCGATTAGGAACTATCAAACTGGCGGATGACGAGGATGAAATCAAATATGCCGTTTTCCCGATACTCCATTACGTCATCGAAAGTGAGGATGAAGAGGATGACGACGACAACGACGACGAGAAAGGAAGTGAATCTGATGCAGACAATGAAGGAAAACGACCTCCACCTTTGCTTCCACAGGATGTCTTGGATAGACTAGTGGCCATAGCAGCTCAAAGCAACCATGGCAACGAAAACAATGATGATGAGGGGTCAGACGAATTGGAGGATGCCGAGCCACCACCAGGTAATCTGACATAGCTTTGGAAGGAATTTGATCAGAATTTTCGCGTCTTTTTTATCCGCTTCTAAATTCCTATCTCCACAGATACTTTTGATATAATTATTTTCTTTAATTGAACTGCTTTGTACTTTTTATGCATGCTTCATCACTATTTTCTCCGTTTTTTAATGAGAGCCAAGTTTGCCTATCGTATCGCTCTTGGAAATCACAAAATCTTGAGTTTTTATCTTTTTTATTTTCTCTCTCTCTCTGTCTCTTCTCTTTATCTCCTTATGATTGGTTTCTATGATAACAAGGTTGGTTAGAGCACAGAAACACCCGGATGCAGGCTGAGCGTCGCCTCTCTATCACGACCCGACCGTGTGCCGAGAAGCCAAGGATACTGAAACGCCGCTCTCTCGACTACGGCTCTCTCTTCTACCACAACGAGGTGAGCAAGCTCGAGAACATGGACAAAATCACCGAAGTCACAGAGGACGAATCGTCATCTCCGAAGACTGTCGATGGCAGCCATGATGGATTGACTTCGACGACGACCAAGGGGGCGTTCAGCAGTGCGCCACCGGCGGGAACATGGGCAATGGCGGCGGAGGAGAAGGAGCGGGAATCGCGGCCGGCTAGGGAGCGAGACTTTGCCAACATTCTCCGGCAAGCAGAGCAAGAGATGGAGCACATGGACGAGAACCTTCACAAGCTTGAAGACTTCTTAGAACACTTTGATGATGAAGTAATACCGGATTAATATCAGTATAAATACTGATGTTATATAACTTTTCAAAACAATGACGACAAACTCAAAACAAAAAGCCGGTTCCTCTCTTCTGCCTTATACTAGCTAGCTACAACGACTGCGCAAGAAAATCGCTAATAGAAACAGCTTATAGGTTACCAAGTAAAGTTGTTAGAATAGTCTGGTGTATATACCTCCTAATGTGTTCTGGTTGATCGTGATTATTATAGTCAGTGCACTTCATACTACAAAACTGATCGGTTTTAAACAAAATAATAGTGCAGTGAGTTTGATTTTATTTATTCACGGAAATATTAAAAAGCCTGCATTCAGTCGGGTGGCTGCTTTTCAGCAAGGCCCTGACTTACAAAGTATGAAATACAAATTTAAAAACATCAAACATATTAACGAAATAGTATTGTACAAAAGAAAGAAAGAAAGAAAGACAAAATTGGGAAAACACACAATTAAAAAAAAGAGAAAGATGAATCATTTGACAAAACAATTATAACATTTGAACAAAGGCGTCTAAATTGTCAATTGATCTGATTTCTTGAGGCAATGAGTTGAAGTAACTAGAGGCACGATACAATGGGCTCCGTTTTAAAAAAAATTGTATGAGGTTTTGGCAGCAGAATAAATCTTTCTCTGTTTCTTAACTGATACTGAGTATCCCTTAGTGTAACACGAAAATTTAGAGAATCAGGTATATTATTTATTGCTTTGAAAATTAAAATAGTAGATGATTTTCTCCTTTTTTTCGAGACGGTCAACACCAACGGTATTGTACAATGCTTCTTTGTTATACCGAGCATCCACTCCAAGTACAACACGAAGAGCTCTATTTTGCAATATTTGAAGTCTTTGCAAATCAGAGGAATTTCCATTCATCCAGATTATTGAGCAGTAATCAAAATGTGGTTGAATAAGTGTCTTATAAACCAAAAGGGCAGTATCATAGTCTATGAACGTTCTTACTCGTTTTAACAAATGAAAATTTCCTATAGCCTTTATTCTGACTTGATTGATTTGAGATTTCCAATTAAGATTTTCATCAATTTGCACCCAAGGTATTTGCAAGTATTAACCCTCTCTAGTACAATACCATTAATATTAATTCGGACATTTGTACATTTACGTACTGCTGACTTTGTACCAATAAGTATAAATTTAGATTTGTTCACATTCAAAAGAAGATGATTATGAAAAAACCATTCATTCAACAGAGACAATTCATGATTTAAAGTTGTTTCTAATTCCATAGGATCCCTAGCAGCAAAATAAAGACATGTATCGTCTGCATATAATGACACTTTACTTTTCTTGACAACATCAGGTAAATCATTCATCATTAATATAAATAACAAAGGGCCGAGTATGCTCCCTTGCGGGACACTACTCTGAATCAATGATAGTGGAGATTTATTACCATTTACAGTTGTTTGTGAACATCTTGTAGAATATATATTTTGAAAGAGTCGGACGGTTTACCCAAACTTATAAGTCAGTATTCTATCATGATAATTTCCCAAATACTTCAAGAATTAATCATAAACATTTTTCTTGTAAGATAATCCGATATTTTTAATTGCGCTTGAAGTAACGTAAAATTCTTATTCAAGAAGATTGATATAAATGTCGCAAATATATTACCCTTTTTTGTTTATAAAGACTATCTAAATGAAATAGTCGAGTAGGAAGACTGAGGAGAGCGGTAGAGTGGGAGGGGGGGGGGGGATAAGCTTAAAAAGTTGATATTCTGCATGAGCCGCATCTCATAAAAGACAATCGATAATGATACGCTAGCGGTCTGTATACGCACAATGAAACCCTGATTCAGAACATAGAAAATACATGGAAACAGCATTTGTCTCCTCCGAAATGTGCTCATCGCTATAAAAAAAAAGTATTCTTATAGACTTCACAAGGCAACAATAACCAGTAGTGACGACAAACGTTAATTGCCATAGAATAAACACAACAAGAATTATCTGGGCGCTGAAAGATATAGAATGAAACATTATCGAAGACACGCGCGTCAATTTTGGAACGAATACGGAAAAAACATCAGCACTGACATAAAAATCGTAATTATTAGAAAAAGATACATGGCTGTTTTATACTCTTTTCTCTATAATCCCCTAAACCACCTCCTTCGTCTCTTCAAAAATTCAAAAGAATCGATTAATTTTCATATTATCCACTCTTTCAAGTACCTGCAAACAATACTCCATCACTCCCTGAGGAGCAGTTTCAGGGCAGGCAATTTTGTCTTTATCTGAGGCTAGGGCCCCTCCTCATTTATCACGTCACTGCCGTCGTCGCCATTCTGACGTCACGGCAAAAGATTGTTTGCTTCGACCATCGATCGGGGAATAAAAAGAGATATCGATGTATCACTCTCAAAGGACTTTTGTAGAGTACTTTTTATGGAACTTAATATGAAGAAAATATTCTTTAAAATGGGTGGACAATACCGGGAACATTTACAGTGACTAATAAAAGTGTGGAATTATATTTTTTGGTTAATTAATTATTATTAAGTAATGATAGAAATCTAGCCACATAAAGTCAAAGAACAACATTTTTCACACCTAAGAATTTAGCCTGTGAATGATTGTGTTGGAAGAAATTTATGAACAAATTTGTTCCCCTGACATGCCTGAGGCAATAAGTTCGTTATCAGTTCTGAAAGAAAACACAAGCTGTTCGTTTTACTCGGGTTTATTGACAGAAGGGTGATGATTTTACGTCAGTCCAAAGTCATAGGCGTATATATAGGCACTCTATAATTTCGCCAGCGGCAGACAACGTTAGCCCGAATATCAGATTTCCATGCAGTTTCTAAATGTTGTAATAGTGAAAATCAAATTTTGTCATCAAAATGCATATATAGGTAAGACGTGAATACTTTAAATAAACAGCCTCACTGCCAGAAAATGAAGTGATGGGTGCCCGATAATGTGGCGCTGGCTTGAACAGGGGCAAATTAAAAATTCTCGGGGGGGGGGGGGGGGGGAGTGGTGGAGGTTGCATCCCTCCGTCTTGTACGCCTATATCCGACATGATGGTTTGCCGCAATGATTTCAACAAGTGCTATATAAACCCCAAAACCCACCTTTCTTTCATTATCAGTAACAACTGCCTAACTTCTATGACAAATTCGCTTTCAGCCAATTAGATTCACGGATTTCAGTAGCTTATAACAATTATCGTAACTTGTTATTGATAACAAGTTTTTATGAAACAGGGCCCTGTTCAGGAAGATGGAGCACAATGCAAAATTGACTTCATCGCTTGACACATAATTTGAACGCGAAACAATGAAATTATGAATTATTTACACATGTTTTCCCCATAAATCTACCCTTGCTAAAAATTGCAGTCGGTAATCATCCTTTTCCAATTTCTGTAATGCGAAAAACCCATCAGCCTATGAAATATGATTTTGACCATCATAATGACAAAGGAAAAGAGATCATCATACTGTCTTTCCATATATGCATTCAATCTTTTAATATGCAGGAGTATAATGTTACTCGGGATTTTTCTCCAGAGGCCAATGCATCTATAGTGGGTTTATTTGCGAGCATATAATTATAACAGACTCGATTTGGGAGGAAGACATGTATGGAGGTGATTAAAACAGAGACATTTCCATATCAGGGAAAGGTTATTATTAAAGTACGGTAGGAACAGGGAGGTGGAACCTCCCTGTAGGGAACATCCAATTTTAAGTTTGACTAAGGGTATGTTTAAATGTTTAAATTTGATACGCTTCGTATATCATCGGAGATGCACACACGACCATGACGACTGTTTGTCCAGTCATTCGTCATTGTGAAAATGTCATAGCAATGTCCCATATATTTTGTTGAAACAGCGCTGTAAAGTACTAGCATGTTATTCATTTTCGTAGTTGTACCCTCTAGCATGTCTAGTGACCAGATATAATCACATAATAATATAATTTTAGAGATATTCGTACCGCTGTACAAAAATAAATCTCATTACTGAGATTGAAAACTACCATTGTCTCTTCATTGTTACAAGTTAATTGTAAAAAAAACCCAAAACTTTCAGAGGTGTTTATTACTCCTTACATTCTAAGGTATATTTAATAAACATTTAATTTATTTTCACGTCCATGCAAAAATGTTGAATGGAAAGGTTTGTTAATCTTAATTAAGGGGATATTATTGCGTAGATACCCACAGTGGTAGTCGTTCTCAATTGCGCTGATAACATGTATAATAGTATAAGGTCGTTAACTTTTGGATTTTCTCTAGACGCCCTTCTTCAGATGTTAATTGAACTCCCGTTTTCCTCTAACCATGCAGGGCGCATACTAAATAGTGCAATCACGTAATATTCCGTGAAATAAGTATTTGCTCGCAAGTAGGATGACGTTAATTGTCTCTGACGAAAATGTCAAAACAAAATTACTCACAAATATCGCCAAGACGATAACTCGTTATGATTATGGTGCATTCGAATATTAGCAGAATGACGTATATAGGGAAGTAGGGAACTGTTGTCTTCGTATTTACCAACTTTTAAGCTTGTTACGAGTTCAGTACTTTCAAACAACTGCATGTAAAGTTCTATAGGAGTTGTGTTCGGTTATTGTTTTATGAATAACACTTTTTAACTAGTATCTCAACCTTGTTCCGACATAAAAATCAATTACGTACGACACTCTCGTCACAAGATGTGTTCATATAGCCTATAATTATAGGTGTGATAGATATTCGTTTTGAATTAAAACAAATATTGGAAATATTTTTAAATCTACTCACACAAAATTTTATGCTCACAATAATATCGAAGGGGATGAAAAATTTGGAAAAAAAAAGAAAATAAAAGGGAATTCCTCATCATCATTATAAACATAAAGAACAATTAAGAAAAAAAAAACCCTCAGATGATTTTCCTTTCATATAACTCTCTCTCTCTCTCTCTCTCTCTGTCACTTTCATAGCACTCGCTATTTTTCCCCCCATTTCTGTCACCATCTAATCTCGCACGCACTTCCAATCATCTGATTTCTTCTATCATCAGCTCATCCGAGATGCTAACTCTTGTTATAAATCCCACTTCAAAGATGATTCTGGAACTAAGACCTCAGGTGTTGCTCTAAGCCACCCTCCTACTCCACAATTAATCAACACCTCTCGCCATATGTGATATTTTGGGCTGATTAGCGGTGAAATGCATGTGATAAGCCTCGTTAACAGTAACATTTAAGGGGGAAACGAGAATAAAGTTACAACTAAATCTTTGAGGATTCTCCAGATAACCTGTCACATCGGATATAAAATGGCGTGTGTGAATACAACTATATATATATATATATATATATATATATATATATATTTTTTTTAGCAATGAGTAGACAATCATTCTTTCTTTTTACCACTTTTATTATAGAAAGGACATTAATGAAAAGATATTGGATTTGTAAAGGTATAAAATTAGACAAATAATTTTACAAATACATGTAGATCATTGAGCTAACGTTCCTTTGAAAGTGCTAAACTAATCGTTGATGAGTAATCATCGGACCCGGACGGTATCATCAGAGAGCAGTACAATAATATGTATCAATTGCAGTTTAAATGACAATGACAATGACAATGGAAATGAAATTTATTCTCATGTCACCCATTGACAGGGTATTGGAGTATACAGTCATACATCATACATGTCATACATGTACATATTCTTTAAAATAAGAATTATTGTATTCAATCAAATAATTTACATAGCATTTGAAGTGGTATATCGTTTGCGAATACAATACCAAAAAAAATAAATAAAAAGAAGAAAACAAACAAACAAACAAACAGGCTATTAACAAACAAAATTCAATTGATCAAGTAATTGAACACATGGAAGTATTTGAAAATTAATACATATTTCATGAATAACATAAATAATTCTTGGATACTAAAAAAAGGGGGGGGGGGTGAATAATGGCATCAGCATATTCGCTGTTTTGCCGCAAATATACTTTACTGATTAAAATCTGAGATTAAGGTAAAAGAACAAAAAGGTTGTTTGTTGCGTAAAGCTAAGACAAATTAAAAGCGCTTGGTATTGTGACGTCACAAATAGCTTAAAAACCCGCAGCGCGTTGCTATGATGCGTTCTTGAAGATCAAACAATGATCATCATTTTTCTATCACTCGTTGCGATATAGTCGGACGTAATTTTTCATCATATCTCAACGCAGTCTACAAGAGCTATTTATTTGGCATCTATCCGGAGTTTTCGTTGCAGTGGTGTTCTCTGTTGTTAAGGTAAATACATTTTCTGGATGGCTGCAGCCCCGCCCCCCCCCCCCCCAAAAAAAATAAAACTAAAAAATCTAGTATACCCAGACGTTGTAATTCCGGACAGGTTGTTAATCCGGACAGGTCATTTTTAAACAGTAAATCGAACAACTTTTCATGCAAATTGTCACAAATCTTTCACAGGATAGGTTGAAAATCATGTGAATTGCAAATATTCACTGGTTTTAGTATTACTTGATGCATTTTTTTGTAAAATCTGACGGCAAAATTGACAGGCTAATTTTTGGTAAGTGTCCGGAAATGCAACCCCCCATCCTACCTACCGGTAGAGGCAGGGATTCTTTGCCTATATCGAAACCTGATAAAAAATTAACATAGTGCATGAGGATTTCATATCATAATGATAGAGGCGAAGAGAAAGTAATATATTTTTGTTTGTTTGTTTGTTTGTTTTTTCGTTATTGTTTAGCCTTTGGGTTCTTAATTTTGACATTGCAAGATGATGGCAATTAATAATATTGCTTCAGGGCTTTAGCGGCAACCTTTTCGAATGAACAGGGACCGCAATAAAATTCATCTTTTTCCTGTTTCCATTGAGATATAAATTCTTTTCAATATTTTATCATTTTCACATTTCACATACAGAACTGACTGGCATATTTCTCATCTCGAAATGGGAGACACAGACATCAATGGCAATAGTTTCAGTGCTAATGACAACGACAATGATTGGGTTTCTTATTTCAACAAACATAGATCCCAACAAGATCATGTGACATCATGTCAGGATCTAAACAGAGACAGGTGGACTTCCACGGAATGTCCAGTTGATTGGCTCGACTTCATTCAGACTCTGAACCAAAACGAGAGCGCCAATCAAGGCTTAGCCTACGTTGATGAAATTGATGTCCAAGGAGAAATCCGAGAAAGATGGACTTCTTCTGCGCTTGGTGTTGGAGTAGCAAATGCTGATTACGTCGTTGATGAAATGAAGGACGAGCGCAAGGAGGATGAAAAGGAGGAAGGAGAAGAGAGCGATGATGGGAAGGAGGAGGACGAGAAGGACGACGACGAGGACGAGGTAGAAGACGAGGAAAGAGAGGAGGAACGTGAACACGAAAAAGAGGGAGAAGACGGCACTGATAATTCAAACAGTTCTCATGAAGAAACTGACAAAGGAAATAGTGCAGATGAAGAGGACAATGATGGTAACAACGACGAAGTCGAATGCGACCCGAACGACATCAGTGACCTCCTCGACATCAGCCCTCTCCGAGTAGTAAGACAACATCGGGAACTTGCCACGGGTGAGGTCATTGTCGACGTCGCTTTCAGGCGCCTGCCAGGATCGCCCACGCTGCTCGCATTCAGAGACGAGTTCGGTGAAATCTCCGTTCCAATGGAAATGAGATGCAATCAGGCATCAGTCGCCATCATCCGCGAGATGGTCGAAGACAAGAAGAACGCAGCATCTCAGTTGAAGTGCATCTCACTTTCATCAAACACTTCATCCCCTGCAGTCTTTCGAAATAACTATGGTGAAAGCAAAGTCAGAAATCAACAACTTCCCCTGCTGGGCGACAAAGGAAAAATCTTTAGAAATCGAAGTCGGAAGCGACATCGAGATGATAGCGAAGGCCCGATTCGTAATGTGCGACCAAGGATGCACTGAGCACAAAGAGGAGTTAGATCTCCACGACCAGCTCAGAAAATCAATAATGCACAAGCCATCAGACACGTTCCTCCCTTCCTGTTATTGATCAGATCGGTTTGAAAAAAAGAAAATACGATGAATCTTTGTATCAGTGCCTGCACTCCATACAGACTCAAAAGAATGCAGTTTAAAAGAAGACAGTCATCACCGAATAAATGCATTCATTTAAGGAAATAATGTTTTGTGTGTCTGTATATCTGTAGAAATCCTGTCAACTCTATTTTCAAACAAATTAGTATACCAGCTTTATGATAATAGAAGTTTACGTTAACTTTGTTGTAGAAAAAGATAGATCCTTTCGAATGTGCATGTAAACACATAAAAATCTTTTAGAACTGTTTTGTTTCAATAATGCCTTATTCCCTTTTTCCTTTAAAGAAGGTTCACTCAAGATTAAAATCTTTCTTGTAAAACAAAGATCAAAATTAGGTTAATACCACACACCTCATAATATTTCCAAGATCATTCTTATGACATGTTACACTTTTTACAACACTGTGCTTTTGTTTCAACATTTTGCTGGTGAGCCTGACGATGAAATCGGCCAAGGTATGAGAGAATATTTTATTGAGCATAAAGCGGGTTGTGATTAGGATGATGTTGATATTATATGGTCACGAATAATGATAAGTCAAAATACTTTTATCATGTTTATATAAAGGTGGTTTATATTACCCAATCAAAATTACTATCAGCCTTACATATTCATAGGATAATCTAACCTCATGAAAAAAAATTGAAGGTTTAACGAGACATAAATTGCCAATAAAACAATGAAAGAAGTTAAGGAAAACAGCGTAAAGGTACCAACAAACGTTTTCTTTAATATAGTCTGTATCAACTTGCATACAAAATGATTAGTCAGTTATTTGGGACATAATGCACAATACAATGCATCTATAAAAGCAACTCTTATTTTTTAATCTTCATGTTCCATAAACTCTAATAATCTACATCAAATTTATGAGTCGTATTAAACATAATTGTTGTTTGATAATCAATGAACAATACTCCCACAAAAAACTATTTATCCGTTTACATGAATAGTGTATAGCAAAGCGGGGTTTGCAGTTCCTCAGATTATTAAATTGGCAGCAAAGAGATAATTAAAGCCTTCGATAAAACTGGTTTTGTAATCAGCGTTGCAATAGCTTTATCCTTGTACATATCCTCACTGTTATCATACGCGCAAAATACTATGTCAGTATGTTCAGCCTTTAAAAACCACAACAACAAATGGGGAAAATTTAACCTTTATCATTCGACCTACTTTTCATATACCCCGTCTTTTTTCAACATCAGCCTTCCAAGGAGCATAATGCATGAAAATAACACTACAAGCAAGCGCGACATCATTAAACGAAACGCATCTTATCATATCCTCGAGCGCGATGACAAGTAATCATGTTTGTCATCTATAAGACCCCATACCGGCCCTTCTCCCCAATCCCCCCTCTTTCTCTCTCTCTCTCTCTCTCTCTTTCTCTTTCTCTCCCTCCGTCTCTTTCTCTGTCTCTCTCACCTCCATTTCTTCTTCGGCATCCCCTTAACTCCATCTCTTTTTTTTTTCATTCTATATTCGCCCCCTCGCCCCCCCCCCCCCCTCTTTTATGCTCCCCTCCCTCTCTCTCTCTCTCTCTCTCTCTCTCTCACTCTCACTCTCTCTCACCTCAATTTCTTCTGTGGCATCCCCTTAACTCCATCTCTTTTTTTTCCCCATTCTATTCGCCTCCTCGCCCGCCCCCATGCTCCCCTCCCTTTCTCTCTCTCTCTCTCTCTCTCTCTCTCTCTCTCTCACACACACACATACACACGCACACACCATCATTCCTTCCGACCCCCATCTTCTCTTAGTCTCTCAACACCCAAATTAAATTCTATTTCTTAATGATCTGCTTCATCGAACAATCTTGTATTGCTAGTCCCCCATTAGCTCTTAAGGCAACTCAAGAGGATGTCCCGAAGCTCACGGAGAAAATGAACCCTTTATCTGCAGGATGATGCTCAATTAGATTGTTACCATGGAAACGAGAGATGCCTGCAGGAAACCCATTAGGCCGATGATACTTGACGTATCTAGAAGTTCTAGGAGACAGAATTGGCTCTGTAGCGAACACTACCTGTCATTTCTCTTTAAGATACCTGTAGGGATCTCTTATTAGTTTCTCCCTATTCCTCTGTACTTTATATGTTTCAACTGAGAGATGATGCACGCGTGTTTCTCTCTCTCTCTCTCTCTCTCTCTCTCTCTCTCTCTCTCTCTCTCTATCTCTCTCTCTCTCTCTCTCTCTATTTAAATTTCTAAAAATAAGATGTCGGGCATATTAATATAAAAATGAATATCAAAATGAAGCTACAACTGAATGCAGAATAATAATGGTCATCTTAATTATATGTTCTGTAACGGACTGATAAAACAATGAAATGTCAGCCGATTAAGCCCACCGCACACTATACGATCGGCCTGCGATCCGATTTCGGAAGAAAATATAATAGAATTAGATATAAACAGTTAAACACATAAAATATGTTGGATTTGGGGTTCTGAATAGTCATATAGATAGTAAAATCGAATCGGCCTATTGCGAGCCTTCTAGTCGGAGGAAAGGCTAAATCGGCTCCAAATCGTAGGGACGTCGGAGCAGTGCTGCGATTGTCTACGATTTGAAACTGATTTGGCCCTTATTCTTGATATAAGGCCGACATCGTAACCGAATTCCAATGTTGATTATTTATAATATCGTTCAGAACCTGAATCAGGTAGATATTATTTGTTTAAACGCCTATATTTAATGATATTGAGATTTATTTCCAAAATCGGATCGTAGTCGATCGGATAGTGTGCGGTGGGCTTTAGTTTATAACATCTTCCACTGTACCAATACTCACAAGAAGAAAAGGTGAATGATTATGACACAATATGCCTAGTATGGTTTACTAGTATATTCCTTCTGCCGTGGCAGAAGGAATATTTATATTGTAAGGATTTTCTAAAAGTTGTACATGTAACATCTCTAAAATATGATGTCATCCTACTGCCGTCGATTTTTGGTCAAGCCAAGAGGAAATAATTTCCTGTAGTTTCCCTTCAAATGCGTCATCTAGATAGAATGCATTATTAGGGTGCTCTCTCTCTCTCTCTCTCTCTCTCTATCCTTGCCTCCCTCTCATTTTCTTTTATGCGCAAAATACGTACGTGCCACTTCCCATATAATCCAAAAAGAAATGCAAATATAGGTCAGTAAAATAAGCAAACTATCTCGCATGATTTGAGATATATTACTAGATGTGATTAGAAATCATTGCATTATGTCATTCACTCAGGCAGTTCGTTCACATTATATACTTAGTAATTTCTAATCAAGAGACCATCTTACAAAAACTGTCATATTTGTCGACTCTTTCTCAAAACCATCCACGCTTCTACAGCAATGATTCATCTACGCTCTTTAATTGTATTAAAGGGACCCATACCTGAATAATCAGCTTTCAACTTATTAGAGAAAGAGTACTACTTCTCAAATTAATATTACATGTATTTGTATTACTTTATGTGATTGGCAATCATTGCAGGTTGTCACTCGCCCATTATTCATTCATTCATTCTTCGTTCATTCATTCATTCATTCATTTCAAATCAAATGAACATCGATACAGAAACTATATTTGTTTCCCCCTTCCCCCATCCACGTTTTCAAAGACATTCTAATTTCAGTAGAGGGAGGGGCCTCCACTTTTTCCACCTATCCCTCTATCTCACTCCTTACTACATTCTTCTTCTCATTCTCTCTCTCTCTCTCTCTAAAAAAAAAAAAGATATCGGTGTCTTTAGCCTATACATTTTAGATAACATGATTATTTTTAAAAAAATTTTTGTATACAGATAGGATACTATCTTAAGTATAGTTGCACACATCTCCCCCATTCCAAATTATGTCACCAGGCATTCAATATTGACAAAATAGTCATTTTGACCAGCAATTACTGGGTTCCTGGAGAAATGGAGCCTCGAATGATACAAGCCACATTCCCAGATCAATAATGACCCTGGCATATGGGTCATAATGAGTCATTACTAGATGGGAATTGGGCGATTAAACCTAGAGCTAAGTTCAACTCCTCTTTATGCTTGGGCATCTCCAACCCCTTTCCCCTTTCTGCTTCCACTCCATTTACCCCCCCCCCCCCCCTCTCTCTCTCTCTCATGCTCTCTCCTCCATCCCTATTCATCTTCCTCTCCCCCTTAACCTATCTCTATCTCTTCTATTCTACTCTTCTCTCTTCTCTTCTCTCCCTCTCCTTTCACTCTCAATTTTGTCCATCTGTCCACCTCTCTCTCTCTCTCTTTCTCTTTTACTCTCTCTCTCTCTCTCTCTATCTTGCTGTCTTTTTTCCTATCCACTTGGTAGTACAGGATTCTTTGAACACAGGATTTTCAGGTGCTATTTTCCTCCTGTTAAAGAAATCAAGCCGAACTATGAACATAAGAATTTACACACTTGATGTTTTGCATACATGCAGCATTAGCCACAGGTACATGTATACTGTAAATTTATTACAAGAATAAATCATACCAACATCAGGCTAGATTAAGAAAGTTCTCTTTCGCATGCCAGGTCAATTCCCTTAAAGTACTGAACAGTTGCATAAACCAGTCTTCAAAGAGTTGCTTTACAACTCACCATGAAATATCTATAGCCATGTGTTATAGGATGCTTGCATTTTCAAGAAATTGTAGTGTGCACAAAATATATTTTTATTCTCTTTAACCTGAGTATCGCACGGAAACAAGTTAATCAAAATTTAAAATAAACATGGGTATATCTCAACTGTAAAAATAAATATGTTGGGAATCTGAAGAGAAAATTCCATCTCTAAAAGATAAAATATGTTTGCAATGGCTGGCTAATCAGAAATCAGACCCTGGGGGAAGGGGAAATATTTTAAAGTCTGTAATCTTATGACTACGTGTACCTACAGAGGAAGGGTCATTATGTTTCATCAATACAGAAATTACACAATATACCCTTGGTATTACGTTTAGTATGATTTCTGAATGTGTTTACGAACTGGTGAAGGGCCTGTGAAAGAAAGTGTATCAGACAACATAAATCTGCCCCATATCCATCAGTTAGAACAACACTGATACAAATTAATCACAACTTTAAAGCATTCATTGAGTTTGAATAAACAAAACAAGCTGTATGAGTTGGCTCAGGTGTTTCTGAAGTTTAAAGGTAGTAGCCCTCATTTGCAAAACAGCACCAATTCGTCTTAGAGTTGGCATGGAGTTTGGATATGATTACAATAACACGTGTACAAAGTATCATTTCAGTCGGCCTTCTATTTCGGTAAAAACAAATAAAAATATAACATCATGTTCCTTCAGGGGACCGTTTCATGAAAGATGTCAGCTCTGACAAGTTGTCAGACTCTGACAAGTTCAGTAATATCCTTGGTTCTGATTGGCTGAGAAGCACTGGCCACTGACTGTTACTATGGTAACTGTCAGAATCTGACAACTTGTCAGAGCTGACCTCTTTCATAAAACGGTCCCCAGATTACCTCTTGTTCAACGGTACTGATACAACCCCTCGCTGCTTAATTTTGACATTCGTTAAAGCGTCGGGACGACGCTTTTAGAAATTGAGCCTAAAATCCTACTTTTCTCTCTTAAATGGAATATTTTTGACTAAAGACGATAGGTGAGGTATGGTACTGTTATAACTTGTCTGTTAAGTAATAATGAACCTGTTTTATCCGACTTTCATTTTTGTGGGGATTGCAAATGAGGGCTAGTACCTTTAAGGTAATTAGTCTTCTTAATACTTAGGCAAATGTATTGACAAAAACTAGATCACCTTTCCAATTTATGGAAAAAATATGCAACAGATTTCTTTATGAAATGCTTGCACTCTTGGAGAATGATACTTTTATCCCCCCCCCCCCTTTCCCGGAAGATAATATTTGATGCACTTATCATTATTAATTAATTAATATAAACACTGACTGAATAGTGATTAAAAAACTGAATTTTTAGAAAATTTCATCCAGGTTCGCTCCACATTTACTAAATCATGTTCTTGGCAAATTAACCATAATACTTGATGAAAGCCACCCAACAAATCTTTTCCAACTTCAAAAAATATATCAACACTTTACTGAAGTACCGACTTCAGTCGACTAATGGAAAAAACTGTGGACTGTCACAGTTAACTGCAGTCACACATAAAATGCATATGTACCGTATACTCTGAACAATGTAGCAGTCTAGGGTTTTGATCCACTGCGAATTCAAATACAAGGGAAGACTATAAAAAGAGTTGGATAGTACCTTTATGAATAAGATCATGGACTTTTTAGCTGGGACTAACATATGAAGCAGGTGGATTCATTCTTTCTTGTTCTGAGCGACTGTCATGAGTAGCTGGACTTCTTCTATTGGAGCTCTGACCCTCAGTTCCTTCTCCATGAGGAGATCCAGCACTTCTTGGAGTTCTTCTGGAAAGTAGCGCACCGCATCCATGTACAGAATCTGAAACAAACCGAACACAGGTAGAGGTTAGAACGACAACATCAGAACTGATATCAACGTTCTCTTGTATTAACATCATCAGCTTTATCAAAAGATTTCTTGGAACTTGATCTTTCTTACAGATTTGATGTAAGATATGTCATATGTGGGAATTTAAGATAAAACAGTCTCTAATACATATATATTCTAATATGATCAGTCATGATGACAAATTTTGGATGCAATATCTCTTGGTAATGTTGGTATTATTGTTAAGATTAATCTTTTTGACATAAATTCACTAAAGTCATCATTATGTCTGTAACATTTTCTTTATGAAAACCATCACACAACAAAATCCTAACATTTATGAAATTGCATTAATCATATCATCTCAGTGCGAAATCATTACCCATATCAGATTATCTTTCTTTATTGAACCATCATTCTTTCAACTCATCATCATTAACAGCATCATGCATCATCATCAACAGCATCATTCATTATCATCACCATCATCATCATCAACAGCATCATCATCATCATCATCATCATCATCATCATTCATCATCATCAATAGCATCATTCATCATTCATCATCATCATCATCATCCTCAGCATCATTAACAGCATTTATTCATCATCATCATCCTCATCATCAACCTTATCAACATTTCATTATATTCTACAAGTCACAATCACTATTCCAATTTATCCTCCTCAAAATGATCAATCCATTATCACTCCTTCCTTACCTTTGCCCATGGGCAGTGTTGAAGAGCTCTGTAAAAGATGGCTTTACCTCTCTTTGGGTCACCATTCCGCACCTGCAACACGATGAAATCACAGTTCCAATGAAATATAAGCAAGGATGCAATTATTTGCCATTTACAATATCGCTGGATGTATTACACCTTAATTCTTTAACCAACTTGATGGGTCGTTATTACCAATATACAGATCACTTCATTAACATTGATCACTCATGCTTATACAAATGCGTTTGCTTACCTGCACTCTCATGACATAGCACTATCCTAAAAGTATGCTGCCACTTTTATCAATTATTACAAGGTGCTATTCATGGGTAGGCTTAATCATTGATTCTTCATCTTTTTTATATCAATCATATCACCTTTTTACCCATCACATCCTTCTATCTCATTAAATATAGCACTACCCCAATTGTATGAACATTAAAACAACTTTGCACATCCTACTATCAAAAATCTCACTAATATATTATATTAAATATAAAATAGATCAAAGTATGATATCTGACCTCAAAGACAATGTAGAGACGCCACAAGAGGACACAATGTCTTGTGTAACGATTGGATGAAGCTCTGTCAAACAAAGAGCGAAGCCTGTGTGTGATGCCACTCTCTTTACCTGCAACATAAGAAAGAAGACAAAGGAAAAAAGGAACAAAAAATAATTTCAAAAACAATATCCTCTAACAGAAGTTTGAATTTAATATCAACACTATTTTTAATAGCCTCACTATTGATTTTAGTACCCAAAATGTATACTTAACAATTAAAACAACATTATACGCTTCATGCATAAGGCATTTTAACAATAAAAATAGAAATGAGGAGACAAGTGGAAAATCTCACTGAATTCTATATTTCAGATTTAATGATAATAATAAGAATGATAATAATAACAATAATAATAATAAAATGTCTTTTTTATCCAGGGTATACTCATTAGTATTTATACTGTTCTTCCCGAGGGACTGCGATCATACAATTACCCCAGCTGTAGCCGAGCTACCATAAAAAGGTGCTCAAGTATTCAAAGAATTTCTTCCTAACGGGTACCTATCAACTTCACATGGGTGGAGAGTGGCAAATGTAGATTAATGTCTTGCCAAAGGACGTTACAGGTTCAAACCCTTACCATTTATAAGCAAAGTCTAATGACTTCTCCACTAACTCATGTGACACCTCCACCTCCTTTCTAAGGTAGCTTAGCGAAACGCTATGGCGCGTAAAGATGTGGGAAAGACACATATATGACAAAATTATTCAAAATCAAATTTTTTTCTAGAAATATTAGGGTGTAGAATTAGTATTTACCTCTCTGAACACTTTTAAGCAAAATAATATGAAAACTTTTATTCAGATATATCCGATTCCTAATTTCAAAAGCACGGACAAAACTAGCAATTTTCCTCTTTGCATCTTTCCTGCGTCTTTATGCGCCATCGCGTTTCGCTTAGAAGCTACCTAATGCAATGGATCAGCATAGAAATGGGGAAGCGTTAGGGGGCCTTCGTTCATCAAACCATACCTGAATATTCTTCCTCCACTCTGCGAAGTCTCTGAAGCTCAGCACTGACAGCATAGAGCCAGGGTACAGGATGCTGGGCTTCGGAGGTTGCCTTGTCAAAGTACCTCCTCAGTCTTCCCGCAATGTGAGACCTAGCTTCCAAGTCAATCAGGCCTTTCAACAGCTCAGGATTGTTACCGTGTCTGCATAAAAGACGGGATGTTGAAACGTAAAGCAACATTCTACTATTTGATAGCATTGTAAAAGGTATCTCTTCAAACATCATGCAGATTGTGTTTTACAAGAAAGTGAACCATCTGGAATTCCTTGAAATCTAACCAAAGTATAACTGGAAAGCATAGTAATTATTTTTTTCAGACGATATGAATTTCATTGCCAGTAAACATTTTGTCTACTGACAGGAATTTTTCATACTTTAAAACCAGAAACTTTCATGGGCATTGAATTTTCCTGAGTGGTTTAATTTCATGCCGAGATATTATTGAAATACAACTGATACAACACTGCTTTTTTTGCAATTAGCGAAAGTTTCTTATTGAAAATGGCTATCGTTTAGAAACTGCGAAAGTTTCTGGTTTTACAGCAGTTGGGTTTCCTTTGTACTGAAATGCCCAGTACAACAGGGGAGCGTTTCATCAAGCATTTTGTCAGTGATTTTTACTGACAAATTTGCTCTCAGCCAATCAGATGCAAGGATTTCAGTAGCTTATAACAGTTGTCTGTAAAAATCACTGACAAAACGCTTGATGAAATGCTCCCCAGGAGAGATAGAATTTCACAATACATGAAAATCAGTAGTTTAATTACCTTTTTACATAAATATGCAAGTGCAAAATCCAAATTTAGGTCATACTGGACGTAACTACAAAAGTTTATGAAGCTATGTAATGTAACCTACTGACCCCTTTCCCTAAGTTTGAATAGGGGTAATAAAGAAGTTAAACAGGATACTGTTTTTATGAGAATACAAACTTGTCCTACTACAAAAGTGTTCACATGCCAAGTTTTAATTTTGTGTCTTTAATCATACTCTTATCACAAGTTTTCTTTTATGTGATCTGCTGAGAGTACCATAAACAGTTGTCTACATATGGATGATAATTGTACAGTTACAGTTAGGGTAATACCTTCTAAGGGCTCTCTGCATAAGATTCCTCAATGAGGTAACAGGCATTGGATGACTGTGGACATGGTGTGACACAAGCTTTGTATAAAGCAACATTGTCATCTCAGCATCAACTTCCAGCTGCTGATGGACTATCTCCTTCTCTGCATCATCCATGGTGCTGTTCACATGGTGCAGAAGTCCATCCAAATGTGACAGGGTCTCTTCAAAGACCACACCTGCTGCTTGCATCCCTACACTGAGATACTGAAAGAGAGCGTAGCAGAGGGAAACGTGAACAAGGTGTGATCCTTGCTGATCAAGGCACATGAACAGTCGAACATGGCAAGAATGTATGGAATCCATGGAAGAATCAGTGGCTCTCTTGTATAGTTCTACATATCCCCTTCGAGCTTTGAGGATGCGCCCTGCGGAGACATGTTTGTCTGGAATTGAAGACAGGGGTGCGAACTTTCCCCCTTCCCCGAGGGTTGTTAGAGCATGCAATACTTCTTGCCTACAGGGTATGGTGGTCGATGCCGCATCGCTTTTTTCAGAGTTTGTTGATAGGTGTGTCTGATTGATTCCAAGTTTCAGAACTGCATAGGTGGAGAGAAGTCTAGTAATACCTTCTTGGTCATCTTCCTCTCCTGCCAGGTTCAGATTTGAGAATGCTAGGGCAGTTTCAAATATCCTCTGACTCTCCATCTTATTTCCATTATACCACTCCCACTTTGCATACTCCTCCCACAAAGACAGATTGTTCCGATTGCATTCCTGGCTGAGCAACCTCTTGGCATACTTCTGACCTTCTTTCTGCATTTTCTTCTGTTGCTTTGAGCTCGCAGAAGGATCCACTATCTGAAGATTGTACTGCATTTGCAACATAGTCAAGTGCTTCCTTGCTTCTGGTGGAAAGAGAGGGACAGCCTGGGTGATGATATCATCAGCAAAACAAAGAAGAGCTTTGTTCTGTTTGTATCCTCCACTAAATGCATGGGGTTCCTGGCCATCATGACCAAAGTGTGACATGTCTGGCATTCCTTCTCCACTCATCACCACTCCTCCACCACAACCTCCACTTGAAGATGCACCTCTGAATCCAGAGACCTCTGAAGGATGCTCCAGAGTCTCTAGTGTAGAACCATGCACACAGGACAATGGTTCTTGCTTCCTCACTCCAAGAAAGTCCAGGAACCGAAGGATCAGCTCAAACCTCAAGTCAACTGAGTCCAGGCTGATGAGGAAAGGAGTGATGTCATCCACCAGGACCATCCTCTCAGGATCCTCACAGTCATCTTCCGTCTGTCCTCCAGCCGGTTGCCATGGCAAGAAGTGGGTGCGTTCACGGTGGACTTCTTCCTGCAGCCAGGCCTGCCATTCCAGATCTGTTTTGTTGATCAACGACTCATCTTCATCATTAACCTTGGAATCTAGGATATACATATAACAAATTAACAAATAAATCAAAATCAAGCTTATTCATTGTCATCCAAATTTGGAATGAGAGCCTCAATGCATGGTAATGAATAAAGTTCAGTTTGATATCTTAATGATCATATACGCAAGTGTAATTCCACAAAAACCTTCTTTTTTCTTCATCTGTACAGTCAAAAGTCCTGTAATAGCTGCTAAACATATACCATTTCAAACAGCATAACCCTATAAAGACAAATCAGCAAAAACATGAAAGGTTAGAAATAGGTGTATCAGTATTTCATATCTCTTTGAAAATACAGTTAACTCTGCATAAGTCGACCTTCCATAAGTCGAATAATCGCCTTAGTCGAAGCAATTTTTCAGAACAGAATGAGCAAAACATGTGTTTTTTACCTCTTCTAAGTCGAATTTCGCCTAAGTCGAAGAGATTTCTGTGGTCCCAAGAGATTCGACTTAGGCAGAGTTACCTGTATATTAAAGCTAGTCTCCTTATCAACTGACTACAGAAAACAACAACAACAACAAAAAACTATTTTATTACATTCAAAACCAGAATATTTTTGTCAGAATTAGTCTGCTTTTATAAGTAACAATTTCTGAATTGGTGTTTTTTTTTTCACCCTGACAATTGCACATGCTCTACATTTTGGACTTCAGTCATTTCTGCAACGCTAGCCACAACTCCTGGAAACGTCCACCTTACCTGGTGGGTGATTGGACCATCCACCCTTCTCTTTGTGTTCAACCCATTTAGCCCACCCCTTTGCACCAGGCTGTCCAAAGCGAGGCTCACTGCTGTCAAGAAATGGCTCAAAGAAGGCAATCTGAAATAAAAGAAAAAGAAAAATTTGAAATCCGGTTTCCTTTTTTCTGGGACACACTGTACAGCTTTATTGCTGCAATGCCGTGTCGACTGTTAGTGTCCCAGTTTCTCCGGAGTGAAATGAACGGATGCAATTAGCCCGCAGATATTGTACCAAAATAAATAAGAAACAGCTATGTGGCGTTTCGCATGCTGCCAATAGCACAAAGAATGATGCCAGAGAATTATCCACTGGCCTTTTTAATGTCATGTCAATTTTGGGGTAAAACAAGTACTTCCTCTTTAGCAGACTAAAACAAAAATAAATAATCAGTACCATATTTTTGATTTTGATGTAACAGAGCTTAAGTTCTATAGATGTTGGCCAGACAAACTTTCTGCATGAAAGATACTTTGGAAATAAATTTTCTTTTTTCAAAGTTGGCTGTCTTGCCAAGAATGCCTATGCTCCAGTTGTGACGCGCCATTCCCACAACACACAAATCATGACATAGGTGGCCCGACAAGCGCATTACACAGTGCGCATGTGCAATCCCGCAAAGACAATGCGATAGCCAGATAGCTTCCTGTATATGGTTTCGTAGCACGCTGTGTACTACATTGTAAGTGAATATTTTTATAACAGAGTGATTTATCTTAGATTAATCCTTGCTTCGCAATATCATTTGTCAAGGGTGCGTCACCACTGGTGCAATGTGCGGCGACACTGGAGCAGCAGAAACCCTGCAGAAGCGCTCGCGCCGTAGAAGCAAGATGCAACGTTTTGGATGGATTTTATTCACAAGTATTTTTGGCTTCGAATGGTGGGTGATTCTTCAACGAACATGGCTTTCCTGAAAATTATTAATCCAAAACTGTCAAACCCCTCCACGACTGGTGACATTACGATACTAAAAATTATTTGTCCCAGTACTACCAATCATAAAAATGACACTCCTTGCTTTTCATGAATAAATTCTCTGTATAATAATACCTTGTGAAAAATTAAGAATTGTTTCTTAATCTTTCTCCTTTTACTCATAACCAACCAACACCCGAGCAACATAATTATTTTCTTTCCTACTCTGAATATCTGCTTTACCTTGCCTTCAAGTGTGGTAGATTCTTTGACTTTCTCAGGGCAGAAGCAATTAAATTCCACTAGTGCTTGTAGTAATGCCACAGCCTTTTCTGTATGCCCTGACTGCCTCCAAAAGTGACACACCTGCATCACAATATCTTATATGAAAGAAATGAAGAGGAAGAAATTCATCAAATTCAGTTATTGGAAACATAATTTACACATTACTTCTCTCTTGTTTAATCATTTTCCATATAAGCTTCTTGTAATTTCAGAAATCACCAAATAAAATAGAAACTCTATTTCAATTACAAATTTCATTGAAAGAATACAGATTATGGGGGAAGATGGTCTCCATGCATAGCTCCATCTGCTCCAGCTGGAGCTCCATGTTCAAGGGATTCAGTTTTTAAGTGCTTTCTCCAGGATGGACAGCTTCTTCTCCAGGATGAACTGTTCTTTCTTAGAGGTTTTCCCTGATGATCATTAAAAGCCTGCACATACCGACATCAAAATGTTGAGATATTGTAAAACCTGTCACAGATAAAATATGGTTTTAGCATTATTATCAAGACTTTAAAGAAGCTGATGCTTCTCAGATTAGTTGGTTTACTTAAAACTTACCCAACTTGACAGTGGTGTCCTGAGTATCCATTGCATTCAGGTACTTGCTGTATACCGATGCAATACTAGAAACTGTGAACTTGGCGAAGGAGGAACGCTTAAACGCCAGGTAATGCTTCCACATAGTGAGATTCTCAGAGTGTTGTCTGATGATGGAGTCCCACTGCCTAGAGAGTTTGCTCAACTCCCACGTCTCCCTGCATAGCTCCACCTGCTCCAGCTGGAGCTCCGCATTCAAGGGATTCAGCTTAAGAGCTTTCTCCAGGATGGACAGCTTCTTCTCCAGGATGAACTGTTCTTTCTTTGAGGTTTTCATTTGCATGGTGCTCTTGTGATCTTCAAGCATTTGTGAGTTGACGGACTGAAATGCTTGGTCCTGAAATCGCACAAATTCGAGCCATTTCGCGATGTCCCCTGGATGCTCTTGGAGGTGTCTGTTATACAAAGCAATCACTTCCGACAACCTGCTTCCACCAGATTCATTTGCTTCTTGGACGTTCAAAACATTCTCAACCGCAATGGACTGATTGTTTCTGGAACTATCTACTGAAAGCTTGACAGGTATATAGGGCATTTCTATGATGCCCTTTTCTAATTTGGTATCCATACATGTACCTTCCCTCTGATCTTTTTTTCTCTCTGCTGCAGGAACTCTTTCCACATCATCATCTTCGCAAACGTTTTCAAAATACCTTCTACCATTGCCTGAATGCTTCTTTCCCTTCTTCTCCTTCCCATCTCCCCATTCAACCTTTTGTCTTTCCCTATCCAGACCCAGGCAGGGTTTTCCCAGTCTCCGGTAGAAGGCAAGGTCTGTATAGTTGAGTGACTTGAAGCAAAGGTTGTTCCTGTCTGACCTTTCATCCACATAGAACGGTGTCTCTGGCAGGAAACCGATGTCATCTATCCATATCGATGAGGGCCGAGCTTTGTGGCTGAAATCAAGAAAGACAAGGAAAGAGTCACAAGACTGCTGTGTTAGGTGACTTGAAAATTGATGGAGATATTAAACTAACCACTGAAGTATCTACTTGAATGCCAGTCATACACAATTTTTCGATCATTTGTATAGAAAAGATATAAAAGTCATTGAAAAGCTCAACATTTCAACACTTCAAAAGAATTGTACAAGTATCATTTTTGTAAAAAAAAGCAAGAAACTAGGAAAGCATTTTAGTGGCTCAAAACAATTAATCTTTAGCTTTTTAAATTCTTTTTTTATATCATTTTCTTTTACAAAATCAGTTAAATGATAGAAAAGTCACAATGGTAGTAAAGTGAAGCTTGCAAATTCACCTCTTATACTCCTTGGAGCTCATTTCTCTATCGTCTCTATGCTTTCTCTTCTCTCTGTTATCTTTATGTTTACTCTTCTTCTTTTTGTGCTTCCTCTTCTCTCTCTCATCAGGGCTTGAGTCTGATCTATGATGCCTCTTCCTACTTTTCTTATGTCTGTGAGAATCCTCTCTGCTTCTTTCTTTCTTGTCTCTGCCTAGTGGTTCTTGCTGCACATCTTCCACCTTCACTTTGGAAGCTGTGTGCTTCTTCTCTCTTGGAGGGTCTCCATCACTTGAAACTGGATCAGACTCGGACTGCTCTCTACATAATACCTCACTCCCCTCGTCCCTTTCTGTCTTTACAACTACACCACCTGCGATATTTGCTGAACTTGATGCAGCAATTTCAGCAGGTATGGCCGTGAATTCCTCTTTTACAGTGGGTTGTGGAAGCTTGGCAGGAAGACTTAGACGTGAGCTATTGCCAAGTTGGTTGCGAACTGCGACAGTGTTATCTTGCTCCATGTTGCAAGTGTCCCTGTCCCCATGATGATGTGCTTTGGCCTGAGCTATCTGTGGATCAAAGCTCTGGTTGGTGAGCCAAGTCAGCCCTGTCCATGGGATATAATTGAAAGAGTGAGATGGTAAGTGAACAGCCAACTGATACAGTTGGAATTGGAAAATAAATGTTGATTTCCATATTGCTATGAATGAATAGGTTATGAACTCATAGGCCCTTGCCTACGTGGGACTGTGTCAAACAATCACTTTTGCAGTAGTCAAAAACAGACAACAAAATAGCTCTAAGCAAGATTTAATTTTCTAAAAAAAAATTTTGATAACCTGATTCAGGAACTCTTCAACTCTTACTATGCTACAAATTTGAGGTTTGAGAACTGAAAGTGAAATTTTAAATAATTATTTTCCTCTCATGTATGAATGATCTATAATGAACCATGGCTTGCTAATACACACAAAACCTGTTGAAGCCTATTCACCCGTAAAAGCTATTCTGGAGTATAAGCTTGTATAATCAAGGATTGTATTTCCGAACAGATTGTATTACTGAACGCCTACAGTTAAGCACCTAAAATGGGTTTTCATACGCGCGGGACTACGCGTATGAAAACCACACTATTGAAACAAAGGTTGTGTCTTTTTCCCATAGGTTTCACATGTTCGGAAATACAGTACCTTTTTCAAGGGACCAAAACGCCACGTCGTTGGGAAGGGGTTCACTCGGAAGGGAATATCGTATTAAATCTACGTTGTCTTTTTAAAATTCCATCAACTTCTTTTTCTGTAGGACTTGGAGCATTCTTTATGTAAGTTTGACAGATATTTGTTTGATATTTTATTTGTTATCGTTGATTTTCTGAAAAGTGTTTGGAAACTGGATCCACCACCAGGCACCATACATGTATAAGTGGGTTATGACTTATGAGTAAGACTAACAACACATGAGCAGTACCACTATTCTTTAAAAATATAATGAAGTAAAAAAAAAGTGTCCCAAAATGGCTGCTAAATAATTAGGATTTGTGTCCAAGTCATTCATTGTCAGAAACTCTGAGTCAATTATCAAAATAACTGTGAATTACGAGTGGAATGGGCATTTGACAGGTCATGCTTAACTTTTCATCTTTATTATAGCAATAAATATTCATTAAAAAACAAGTCAAAATATTGACAAAAGGTGTTATTTCAGACATTTTATGCACAGGCCTCAAAACGTCTTTCTTGTCCAAACTCCCAAACTGGGTGTAAAATGCATGGGTGGGCAGATATGGGCACCATTGTTTTTTCAATGTCAAAAAGACACAGCCGCCGTTTCTTGTGAAAATGGCATAGTTCTTGCTCTAATTTTAATGAGATTTTTCGCACACTTAGACTTACTCTTTAGCATGTTTAGACTTTAGAATATCAGCCTCAAGAATAATATGAAATTAAGCATTAGTTGAATATTAGTTTATTACAGAAATTCTTTTTCAATTCTAGGTCAAATCTTAGGTGCGCAGACATAGGGCTCCTCATCATAATACAAGCTTTAAATATCTTCAGATAAGTTGTACTCCACAGTAGCTTTTGCGGGTAAATAGATCTAGGGCAATTTTGTTGTCTGTTTTCATGGTTTTTGACTAGGCATACTGCAACACTGAATGCTTGACAGAGTCCCACATAAGCAAGGACCTACAGCCTGCTAACACACACAAAAGCTATTGAAGCCTATTCACCCGTTAAAGCTATAGATCTAGTGGAGTACAAGCTTGTACATCATATAATATTGTATTTGTAAAGTGATTCTTAATCTTACCTAGCTATACGAGCTCTGTGGCTTATCAATCTGGTACTGGCCACAGAGCTATACAGCCCATGCCTATACTGTGTGTGGAGGAGGATATCAATCAAAAAATCTAGATCTAAATATCACCATTTCCCACATACTGTGAGCCATGCAAACCACCCTCGGAGTTTGCTAAAGGGGTTACCTTCCAGGATCAACTAAGATTGTAAAAATTGAATGAATAAAAAAGAAAAAAAGCCACAAAATTGGCAGGTGTGATCAGGTTTTTTTACCTTGCACTTGTAACTTGTATATATGGGACTACACATGCAAAGTAAGATTGGTGTAGTCCCATATATACAAGTTACACTGTGTAACTTGTATATATGGGACTACACCAATCTTACCTTGCATGTGTAGTCCCATATATACAAGTTACAAGTGCAAGGTAAAAAAACCTGATCACACCTGCCAATTTTGTGGCTTTTTTTCTTTTTTATTCATTCAATTTTTACAATCTTAGTTGATCCTGGAAGGTAACCCCTTTAGCAAACTCCGAGGGTGGTTTGCATGGCTCACAGTATGTGGGAAATGGTGATATTTAGATCTAGATTTTTTGATTGATATCCTCCTCCACACACAGTATAGGCATGGGCTGTATAGCTCTGTGGCCAGTACCAGATTGATAAGCCACAGAGCTCGTATAGCTTAATCTTACCTTCTTCGTTCTCAATGTGAGATCGTGTCGCCGTTCTGATAGCAGACGCACTGGGAAATAGTGCTCCTTTTCTCTCACCAGCACTGGATTCCATAACGACAACAATCAAAACCTTTCAACTTTAAACGTTTTCAGAAAAATGCTTATAAACGTTCCACATAAGTTCAAAGTGAGCAACAGTTGGTCAAAAAGGTCGACTGAAACGCAAGGTTTGCATCGGGGCAGCTCCGGCGAGGCGGCGGTGTAGCTATTGCTAATAATGCACTACATGCATGCACTGACTTCACAAGTTCTCCTTGCCATGCCTAGCGCGCTATAGCTCGCTCAATCTCGCGAAATAATGTAAACATGGCTATGTTGTGCATATAGTTTAACGTTGATGGCGCGTGCACTGAGTTTTTCTCAGAGCCATCCATACATGATTGTGTATGGAGGGCTCTGGTTTTTCTTGCCTGTATTCTAAAAACTGTTTTATCTCTAATATTATTATTGTATCTTCACCATTTATAACAAAATTGGTATTCTGAAAATTTTCATAACCTTTGTTGTAAATTTTGTTGTATTATTTAGTACAAGCTCGAATAGCAAGATAGAGACTGTGTTTGATTCAAGATCTCATAGAGGAGACATTTTGAAGAAATTTACAGGTGGGATTCGATGATAAACACAACATGAGTGGTCACACCAACCCCTAACCCCCCCCCCCCCCCATTACTTCTCCTCCTTCAGGACCCGAATCACAACGCATGAAAAACATTTTCTCATTAATTGCAACCTTTGAAAATAACAACGCATGTAAATCACTTCTCCTCAGTCATCCATGACAGTGGCGGATCTACGGGGGGGGGGGGGGGGGGGGTTTAGGGGGTTTAGGGGGTTTAAACCCCCCCCCCCCCTTGGGCTGCCAAGTAAACATTTATTTGGGCAAAACAGAGAAAAAATAGAGCATGCAAGTATGCTTAAAATCGCAAGCTAGCAACCCTAAAAATGAAAAATCTCCCTACTGTAGGAGGGGGGATACCCCCCTCCCACACCCTCCCCCCTCGCTCGCTTCGCTCGCTTCCAAGTAAACATTTATTTGGGCAAAAAAGAGAAAAAATAGAGCATGCAAGTATGCTTAAAATCGCAAGCTAGCAACCCTAAAAATGAAAAATCTCCCTACTGTGGGAGGGGGGATACCCCCCTCCCACACCCTCCCCCCTTGCTCGCTTCGCTCGCTCGGGCTCGGTCTCTACGCTCCCTCGCAATACCCAGCTCAGCCCCTCAAACCCCCTCCTTGGAAAAAAGCTAGATCCGCCCCTCCATGACCCAAATCACAACGCATGAAAATCACTTTTCCTCATTCATGACCCCAATTATAACTCATGAAAATCATTTCTCATTAATCACCACCCCAATGACGGCGCATGAAAATCACTTCTCATTAATCACGACTCCTCATTAATCACGACCCCAATGACAGCGCATGAAAATAGTTTCTCCTTACTAAAAACATTCCCTTTCATGGCTTCATCTTCACACACAACATACCTCCAAAGAAATGTGTGGTCACACACCCTTGCCCTGATATCTTTTTTTAAAGAGAGGGTAGTGGACTTGCCAACTACCAACTTACAACAATATTAGCGCTGTGTTATCTCCGGAAGATACAACAAAAGTTACAACAATTTTCAGAATACCACCCATGGGCCCTCTTGCATAAAAAGTTGTGTTTAATCGCAACTCAAAAAATTAAACGCAACTTGATTTTCAACCAGTCAGGATCGCGTATTTGGGACTTGCGTTTATCTGTTTTTAGTTGAGTTTAATCGCAACATTTTATGCAAAAGGGCCCTGGCAATTTTACCTCTCCATTTTGTTTAGAGGGGGTAGGGGGTGGGAGGGGGCAGGATGGATTGATGGGTTTTCAACGTCTGCTTAGTATCGTTGCCAGCTGCTGTTCAGAGAGAGAAAAAAAACATTAATGCATGGGCTTACAGGACAGAGGGAGGGGGTACTTGCTAACTTTTGGAAAGAATTGATACGTACGCCTTACGCCCATACATTTGACCCTCTCCCCTAGAAAAAAGGTCTTCTACACTCATGACTAAAATGGGTGTCACTATCCTAGATTTCAACCACTGGTCCAGCGCACCAATAAGTGAATTATAGAAATAGTGAAATAGCAAAAGGGAAAAGGGGATAAAATCAAAGTTCTCTTAATGTATCATAGTTTTTTTGTTTTTTTTTTTTTCGGGGGGGGGGGGTTCTTAAGCCTTGAGGTAAAATTTCCAGTGAATACAAGTATAAAGTGATATTCTTTATGATGAAGTATCTCTTCCCTAAATACTAAATGTCATTATTTTTTTCCTCGTCTCTCTTTGCTAAATCCTGATCAAATCAATATTTTTCCCCTGCTTAATCACTCCTATACCCCCTCTCTCTCTTTCCTACATGTAACTAGCTCATATCCAAAATATAATGCAATGTACTAAAACATCCATATTTCCTTAATCCCTTTATCATTAGGCTATATAACAAATGAAGACACAACTACAGAAATTTACAAGCATGAATGCATTCAAATGTGTTTATTTCTCATAAATGGAAAACACTCCCACACAGTTCTGTAAATTACGGCATATAATGACAAATGATCATATCAAATATATTGTTTTATAATTATGTTCATCATTAATGCCTATCATGCACACACGAATATATAATTATGAGTTATGTTTTCAATCTATATAATTTTCATTTGACACACAACAAATAAATATCAAGGCTGCAAAGTGGAGGGACTTATACATGTACATGGCCACTTCAAAAATGCAAGAAATCAAATTAGCCATATATGAAACCATGTGTCTCCAACAAATTTCTTGTCACGTCACAAGTTGAAGAAATGTAAGGTAGCTCAGCGAAAAGACGGGCCCGGTTCTAAGCTACCTACATTGTAAATAATGATTTACACGCTCATATGGCACAGAATAATAATAATATATCCATTAGTTGCATGTGAAATTCTGAATAAAAGGCAGTGGTAAGGCAATCTCAGCACATTTAAAATATTTTGAGATGAATAATGAGAAGAAATTTTCAAGCAACATGTATTTCCCACACTAATTGCCATTTTCACAGATATGAACCCCCCCCCCCCCCCCAATTATAATCTGACTTTCAGCATCGATAGCTTTCGAAATTATGAATTAATCAGAATATGGGTCGGGGTTGTGATACTACGACTAACAGTGGCGGATCTACGGGGGGGGGGGGTTTAGGGGGTTTAAACCCCCCCCCCCCCTTGGGCTGCCAAGTAAACATTTAATGTGCATAGGAAAAAAAAAAAAGAGAAAAAATAGAGCATGCAAGTATGCTTAAAATCGCAAGCTGGCAACCCTAAAAATGAAAAATCTCCCACACCCTCCCCCCTTGGAAAAAAGCTAGATTCGCCCCTGACTAATTATCTGTATTTCAAAAACCCCATCCGATCTGGTTCACTAGTCACGAAGAAATAGGGATTTTTGTAACGTATGTCATAAGTCCCTTCCATCCATGAGACACACGAAGCACAATTAACAATTCCACACTCCTTTGAAAAGGACCTTACTGTTTTGTTTTTATCTGCTATTATTACTATGGCAATGCTTCATTTATCATCATAATCATCATCCTTGTTAAATCCCGTTATTATTTTTTTTTTATTTGTTGTTGATATTTTGTCCAAAACGAAATAAATCATGAATGTAAAAATGTAAATGCATACCTGCCAACCCTCCATAGGGAAAGATAAGAATCTTCAAGACAAAATTAGAAATACAATGTATACTGTATGCTTTCACACAGAAGTTTTCATGAAAAGAGGGGGATCTAGGTCTCTTCATACTAGTTTAAACGTGAAAGATAGGAATCATTCCTCTAAAATAGGAATGGTTGGCATTTATGATGTTGGTCATTTGTAACTGAAAGTGAATGATTCAACAAAATTATGAATCTGTTTAATAAAATGACCTGTCTTCATCTTTTTTTAGGACGTTATTCTTCACATCATTATTTACCTTTGTTAAATAAAATGGTATGCAAAGAATTTGAATATGTCAGTAAACACGTCTATTGTGAACAAAATACTCCCATTCATGTGGATGCCAAGAACATCTAAGTGACAAAGGATGGAAGAAAGGGACCCAAGACATGCTTCACATAAATCCCTATTTCTTCGAGACTATTAGACCAAATCGGACCGGTCTTCACTGACTGGGGGTCGTTTCATCAAACCGTCATAACGACAAGATCAGCGACATCTCGACGCTGTCGCTCAACTTGTCCGCTAACCGTTTCACAAAGCCGTATTTGCGAAGATCAGCGACAACTTCCCTGACAAGTGACTTGTCGGTACTCCAGACCTGTCATATCTTTTTAGAACGCCATCACAAGCCAGCTTTTAGTTAGTCTAGGCTGCGAAAAAATGAAAAATGTAAGTTAAGAGAAAATTATTTCCTGATCTCCAAGCACATTTCTTTATCATTCTTTTTATCAAATAGTTTTACTAATGTTTTTATTATAATATTTTACAGACGGACAATATGTTTTTATGACTTCTTGACCCCCAACAAGTATGTGAGATTAATATTAAAAATACCCACATCGGTCTACCATAGAAAAAGCGTCTAAAACGGAACAGTCTGTATATACAGACCAATTTAAACGACGACAATTTACCATGTATGTATTTTACCTTTATTTTTCCCTTTTCACGCAATACTTTGATATAAACAATATTAAATGTATTTTTTATAACTGAATATTAAGAATTGGGTCATAAAATATCTGAATTCAATCATTTTCTCTAAAGTGTACACGATTTGGGTCTTCTTTCCATAATTAGTCAATTACGGTATCCTCTATTTACAAATCTAGATTCGTACATCGCAAATGCATCCTCAAGTTTTCTCAATTTTATAAATTCTAAGATGCCATAAGTAACACATCTTTTCATGTAAACGGGATGTTTGTATCACCAGTATTAATTTTCGCTGCCTTTTTTGACATTTTGGAACAGTTTGGAGAAAACTGAGCCTCAAAGTCTGTTTGGGTAATTGACGATAAATCCAATGGACTGTGATATAGACTATGTTTTTTAGCCGATGAGTATCGATATCATTGAGTTGTCGTTTATCATGTCTTCGTGAAACAGTTTGTCAAGTCCATGACATTTCCGTAGATCGCCGACAAAGTTATGACTGTCATGGAGTTGATTTGATGAAACGACCCCCTGGTAGAGAAATAGTTATAGTTTCATGATCCAGTATGACTTGTCATATTGCAAAACGATTTCTTTCGTAATCGATACCCAAATTCCGATTGTAATTTTTTCTGGGGCATACCGTATAACAATGTTTCTTAGAAAATTTTCAATGCTGAAAAAAACTGATATCGAGATATGTAAAGAGAGACAGAACAATTTAAAATCTGCAATTTAAAATTATATGAATTAAAATTCTTTTGGCTCAGAGCTCACAACCAATTGATATAATAAATACAATCAGAGTTAATCACAAATTAAGAAAGATACAATATATAATTTCTACAAATCAGTATATAAATAGACTTAAAATGGAATACTTTTCACCTTGGATAATTGTATTCGTTTTTGGAAGACATCAATTTCTTTCCTTTTTTCTCTCTCTCTCTGTCATTGACTATAATTATCATTCTTCCAGAATTCGTTCAAGAAAAAATATAACTTATTTCTCACATATGCATTATCCTCGGTTTCCTCATCTGAATATCATTTCTCAAAAATAAAAACTTTCTTTCAAGATAGAACATAACAACAAATTAATGAAATTTTTCCAAGCATTAAAATGTAAAATAAAATACATCAACTTTCTTCTTTAGCAAATGTGATCCCCTTGGATTACTGTAATGTTTACAAATTTATAACCTCTTCAGTAGAATATATCAATATACTCACATTGCATACTATACACTTGAAATAGCTTGTGAATTGGATATAAAATCTAAAGCTGAATTCATAATCTTTTGTTGAAGTATTTTTGTTTTCTTAAGCAATGAGAAGGGTAAAGAATATTGCTTATACTGAAGATACAGGAGGTTAGGGTACAAATGGGAACTATTAGTCAAATGTGTTACATAATATATATATATATATATATATATATAGTGGTTCTAATGGACTGCATCATTCTAGGTAGTCTGAACAAATGGCACAATAGGAAAGATGACAATAATAAACTGAATTATGAAAGTTTTGTATGTGTGTCAGTTCCTGGTATTTTTATATTTATCATATGGGTTAATCTTTCTCGGATTAAAAATTATTGTGATTAACATGCACTTATGATCCATATCTTACCCCTATTCAAACTAAAAACTTATGGGTGCTGAAAATGAGAATACTTCTCATTTCAACACGCAATACTGATCAATTATCACTTTGCAAATCAATATTGCATGACCAATATAGGAAGTTGTTTCGATATCACCATTATCACAATCATAGATTTCATTTCAAAATATCATTCATTCTAATTAGATTTGCCCTGTATCAAATGGTTATCCTAATGTATTTGATGCATCCTCTAATCATGCAAAATATAATATACCACACTGAATTTCTTAGAGACAAATTGCATTATAGCATCCCATATTAATTTGCGATTAAGCAATTTCCTTTGATTCATGAACTTCTCCAGCTGCTTGCATAGATTTTTCTATCTAGCGTTTAAGTACACAGGCCTTTGATGCACACATTTACAAAGCAAGTCATTTCCTCAGGCAGGTGCGGTATGGAAAGCCACTAGTTATCAAGGCAACCAAATAAATATTCACACATAAACACACTGTAGCAAAATCCATCTTTTGTATCCCAGTGCATCTCAAATATCCAACCTGACATTTTGTATTATAAAAATTTTAGATATGAGAAATGCATCAGAAATAAAAAGGTACAATTTCAAGAAGCCCATTTTCCAATACATTATTCTCTCAAATGCAACAAACACAATTCAAGGCCGCTTGTCAAAGCTAGAATGAAATTAAGCCTTTAGAGTTTTAAATGTATAAATTTGTATACACAATTACACATGTATCAATTAAAATATATATTAAAATGTCCTGTGAAGGACTGGCATTTGAGTGAGGTAAGGACAATTTGTTCATTCATAAATCTTTCTCCATCCGAGTTGACTGCAAACCTTTCTCAGATACATGGTACAGTTATAAAACAATAACAAGAATGTATACATCAATTCTTTCTTTTTCTCTCTGCCTCTCCCTTACCAAAGCCCATGACTTTATATTTCCACGGTAATGAAAGAATAAAAAATAATACACAGGGTTGGTCAAGGTCAAGGATTTAGATCACATACATGTTTGACTCTCTTCTTAGATCTTTTGGGCTTTTATTAGGATCAGAGAGACATATTTAAAAAAATCAATCCTTAGCAAAAAGGCAACAATGCCAAAGCAAACCTTTATGGCTTGTGTTTTGACCTTATAAATGGTATCCAAAAATGAAATTTACTGCCCCCCCCCCCCCCCCCATTGACTTTAACCAACACTGCACATCACCTTACAGACATTGGGTCATACACTTTAAGTGATCAGTCTAAAGCCATTACTTGAGATTCTAACAGACTACTGGAATACACAACACATTGATATTAACATCATCAACATCATGCAATGTATGTATGTACTTGAAAGGAATTCATATATAAAACTTAATAATGATTAAACCATTTTCTCACAAACTCGCTGTAAAAGTGAGCACTCTTTAAATACCAGTTAGGCCTTTTCAAATAATAGTTAGGCTAATCTGACACTTCGGAATCTAAACAGCCACAATAGCACCATGTATTACATGTACCTACAGCATGTAATGGACAGATTCACATAAAAATGGTCAAGTGCAAAAAATCATCAACACAATCTTTAAAAAATCCTGAATCATGCACAAGAAGACAATGATCTTTGTGAATGAATATGTTCTTTTTGTTTTCAAATCCTTCTTACAAGACACCTTCAACTTATTGTACACATGGCATCCAAGTACAACATTGTAAAATTGGAATTTAGTGCCAAAACAAGACAAAATAAAATAAATAAAAGAATAGGTAAAATGTGGCATGGATTAACAATATAAAGGAAATCTGAAAGTAATGTTTCATCTAATTTTCATTTTAAAAAATGAAGAAAAAAAAACAACAAACAAACAAACAAAAAAAATACTGTGTATTGGACATCTCCCTAATTCAATTTTGAAATTATCTATTCAAGTAATCAGCAGAGTTAACTGTCTTGTCTTGATACCATCTCTATGTATCCTACACTCTTAAGTGAAGTTCTTTAATGATACTTTCTTCTGTCACATGTAATTTTGCCATAATTGTACAATTTTAGTGTCCAGGCTTGCAAAAGAGATAGACCACTTTTAATTGCCCTGCAGTGTTTCCAAAACAAGTTACTTTGAAAAGTTAAGGAGCTACCATTCATATATATGATCCAGCATGTAAACATCTACTCACTGCAGACACTGCATTTTTCATATATCACCTTCACTGGTTGCATGTGTAAATGCTGTGGTCCCCCAGTGTGCGTATGACTAAAATCCTCAGCTGCAACTATTTTTTTTCCAAACCGGTATGAAAGCAAAGGCTAAAACCCATAATAGTCAGGTATAAACACAATCAAATTCTAGCTATAAGTAGGAATCCAAGTGTTTTCATATATAGGTCAAAGACGTCCTTCTATTTGCAGCCTGACCTACATCACGTGCTGTTGACTTTGGTAGTAGCTTTCTTGATTCTCCTATGAGTCAGAACAATGGTTAAAATCTCTTGTCCACCCTTCATCCATATGCATGAAAAGTAAACATAACTTGACAAGTGTTTCCTACATGTTGAAGCCATCAGTCTGAGACACATGTATTCATATAAAAATTCTGGAGGGGTATCAAGTCAGATATAGCTAGCAAACTGTTTCCTACGTGTCAAAGAAGTCATCTTTTACTGCTGCCTGACCTGCGCCATTCGCTTTGACAGTCCATCCTTGATTCTCATCAGAGTCTGAGCTATAGTCAAAGCTCTTGTCTACTCTATCTGTATGTACCTTCTTGGTGGGACTACTCCTACCGTCATATATCCTCTCTGAAGTGGTGGAAGCAGATCCAAGGACAGCATTGTTCTCACCATCAAGCCACGAGTCTACATCTGTAACCATATAGAAAGATATGATTGTTCAATGTACATATTACATTATTACTTACACAAGGCATTTCATTTTATCTGCAAAATAAAAAGCCGTATTTTGCACGCTACTCCAAATCCGTTACCGGAGGGGCAATATTTTCCATATTGTCCTCTTCCAGGTTTTCCCCATAGACCACTGTACTAAAAAAGAGTGCAACATTTTGCCATATTATTTATATCAAAGTGCATACGCGCAGTGTTGTGTGCGGGTTTAAGTGTATAAAGGCTTTATAAACAATGGATACGCACGGTAACAATTTACATCACCATTGCTTGGCCCAGATTACAAACCTGTATGAATAACCTGAAATCAGAGGGACTAACAGGCAAACAGACTTGTTTGTAATTGCTACAAAATAGGCTTATACATGATACAGATATTAATAATAATAATATTGGTTGGCTCTACTTTCAGTGAATATCGAAAATATTGCCCTTTAAAAAAGCATATAGCCCGGCCTTGTCTTCAACTCAGGGAAATATGATTCTGTTGCGGGCAATATAAGGCCATTCAATATTATGTAAATACATGTCGACATGTAAATGATATGTTCTCACTGAAGAATAAAAGTAATTCATGGAACTGACTACATAATACAAGATTATCCACAATGTTTGTTTTCTTAGATCTTCAATTTTTACTTTTTAAAAAAATTTAACATCAATTTACATAAACGTGTATTCTGTACATTCTGACAACATAAATTTCTTTAAACATTGTCAAAAAGAGAGGATTATTTGAATACCTAGATATGGATTCCTATATTATAAAACCAATAAATCTTTTGGATTATTAAGCTATACTCTGGTTACACACTCACCGTCATCTGCATTGAAAGTCTCATCCTTCTCTACATCAAAGTGATTCTCCTCATTCTCTTCCTCCCTCATTCTCCTGGCCCTCTCCTTGGCCTGCTTGGCTCGCAGTTCTCTCTTCTTCTGCTTGGCGATGACGTCTGCCTGGGCCTTGGACCGGTTCTTGCTGGCAGAATCAATCTTTTCTTCAAGCTATTTGTTTGGACATTAACAATAAAAAAGAGGATTTATCTTGACACTATGATTGAAGGTAACCTAGAAGCTGGTACACATGGGTGTGCTTTTAATGAATTATACAAGTTGTATCATCAATATAATTATTCTGATAAAATGAAACAATTAATCAACAAAAACATCTTTTAATGAAATTCAAAACGAAATGTGTCAAATTAGGCAATGGGATATTTAGGCCTTTTTATTTTTAGATGTCCCATCTGGAATCTTTCTGAAAAATTCAAAAACTTCAGCTGAACAGATTTCACAGGATTATGAAGTCAGTTATAATTTTAATTTTGTTCTCAAGTAGAAGGTAAAATCAACCCATTTGGGAAATAAATTAGAAGATGCAAAGAATTATTATGAACTAAATGCATTAATTATAGTCCATGATAAACCTTTTTATTTGTTTGTGCTTTTTCTTCTTTTTTTGTTTTTTTGTTTTTGTTTTGTTGTTTTGGACTTTAAAAAAAAGTAAAACCTGACCTGGATGAGAGAAAATTATGTCTTTCTTTACAAATTTCAAGGTCAGAAATCGGATTCATTTTGTGGCAAATAAGATGATGAATTTTCTTTGGAAACATACCTTCACTCGATTCTCTGCACTATCTTGAATGTTACCAAACTGCCTTGCAAGCATCAACTCCTTTCTTCTCCTTGATGACTTCTTTGAACTTTGACCTCTTTCTTCAAGGACCTAAGGAGAAAAGATATGAAGCTCATTTTTGGTATTTCCATTGATCTTGATTCATCAGGGTACAAGCACGAATTTAAAAGGTTCAACAACATTGTTTGTAAAGGCACAAGTTATCCCATTAAGTTATATATTCATGACACTAGGAACACACATGTAAACCCTGAAAGTTCCTTTAGAAATACATAGCTGTTAACTCTTAATTCTCTCTCTCTCTCTCTCTTTCTCTCTTTATGGGAAGAGAAAGAGAAATTTGGGTATATAGTACCTATAAAAAAATATCATACTGTTACACTGTATGCCTCAGCATCATACCTGTCTTCTTCGTTCTTCAGACTCCATCAGTTTTTCCTCGATCATTTCCGCTGTAAGAGTTGGTTCCCTTTTGATTTCCAATTTCTGTTGGTAAAAAGGAAAGAAACATTACGAGAATAATATGTGTATGTGCCAATATAAATCATTGTTTGGCTGCTGATAAAACAAATGCAGTGGATGATTAACAAAAACTTAGAATCATCTTGATGTCAAATACTAAATTCAATATTTCAAATTGTTAGTAAACAATAAATGTACAAAGTTTCATATGTATTGTCAACAATACACACGAATTAACGTGGTAAAAGGATAAGAACAATTAAATGTCCATATATTAATTGCAAGTCACTTTCAATTATAGGTATGAAAGTTTAAAAAAATAAAACAATTTCCTTGAAATAATGGAGTTACAAGTTTTAAGAAAAATGAGACATAGGTAAATCATCCTTTTCATTATTCTTCTTTTCTTTTTTTTTTAGTTCTTTCTTCTTCTTTATTTTGAGGGTCTGTGCAGTGAAGGCTGGAGAGTGGAAACATTGTACAGAGCTTAAATCTGAATTTGTCACAATGACGACAACTACAGGTACACGTTAAGTAAATGTACATGTAAGGATAAAATGTAAGGAAACGTAAGAAACATACATGTACATTCTACCAGTTTAAATGCAAACTTTCCTCGAAATTTTTGAGCTGAAATGCTGTGAGCTAGCCCCATTTGTTAACTATTTCTAGATCTTGGTATAGATATCTTTTGGTATGATTTATATGCATCTCATTATCATACTTTCAAGATATTTGGCATTAAAAAAAAGTACACTGGAGGGCCATTCTCAGTCACATGTGTGACAAAAATCTTGAAAAATTTGCTCAGTTCAAAAAATCTCATAAATTTTCATTTTCTTAGTTTTTGATGAAGGAATAGCTTTGTTTCATACAGGTTTTTTTGTAAAAACATGATCAATGATTATATATAAGGTGCATGACTGAAAAGTTTCTTTGGGGTACAGGGCAAATGGGAGAGGAGCTCCGAGCTCGTAAGATACGTCACAGAGTTGCCAATTTGTGTTTGATTGATTACAACTTCAAAAATTCATAACTTTCTTATTTCTTATTAGATTTTGCTCTGACCTTCACCGATCTGTTTCTTTAATTTTCCTGCTTCTTTTAAAGGCAATTTGATATCAGGGTGGAATTTCTCTTTAAAACCCAATTTTTCAGCACATGCATTTATCTTGTAGCAGAAGTCTTTCATTTTGGATTTTTAAATGAAAATCTTACCCCCAACAGACGGAGGGTAATTATTTTAAATGAGAGTACATCACTTTCTGTCAGAGGTTAAAATTAGGTCGGTCACCTGTGTGACCTCACACACAAAGGGGTCTGACTTCTTGGTATTCAAATATATACTGATTTTGCTCATATTTCCTTTGGAGTGCAAGTTTCCACTTATCATTGCTGTATGATGGGATTGCTCTGAACAGTTTGAAAGCAATTTTCCTTAAAGGGCAATCCAACCTTGATAAGAAGATGATTTGTGTGAAAGCAGAAAAATAAGAAAAACAGGATGGTGAAAGTTTGAAAGAAATCGGACAAGGAATAAGAAAGTTATGGATGTTTGAAAAATGAGATCACTACATCTATGCGAATCTCAAATTGGCAATTTGGCGAGTCAATTGTGACATTTTAGTGGACAACTCTCCCATTTGTCGTACACAAAAATATCATTAATTTGTGGTTTTCTTCGAGGCGCTTTTACCCTTGGGGCAGTACTCAAAATATATTGGAGATAGCATATTGTTATAGGTCCTCATGAACGAAAAGATCCTACTGAGTAATACATTTTGGAAAAAAGTGACATTTTAGTAATTTTGTGTGTTAGAGCGAATGGGGGAGTTGTCCACAGCTACATCACAGTGACATTACCAATTCGGTCAATTTGAAATTCCCATATGCATAGTGATTACAACTTTCAAAAATTCCTAACTTTCTTATTGCTTGTCCGATTTCGTTCAAACTTTCACCAATTTGATTATCAGATTTTTCCTCTTTCTTTCAAAGCAACTTGCTACAAAGGTTGGATTTCCCTTTAAATGAGTGAACATTCTTTTCTTTTAGATGTGAAAATTAGGTCGGTCGGTTGTGTGACCACTCAAAAAATGGGTGTTTTTAAATGTCTCTGTAAAAAACATTTTGGTTGGGAAATCATTTCTTGTCAAAGAAAGGAAATCTTTTTCATATATTAGAAACTAGTGATATAGAAAAATCAATAACATGTCATCTGATTTTCCCAGCATTGAGGTCAAATTAGATGGTCACATGTGTGACAGATTGTTTCACTTTATACCAAATGGCCTGTACAGGTCTCAAGAAAATAGATGCAAGCAAATCATTTTGTTCAAGCAAAAAAAAAAAGAAAGAAAAAAAGAAGAAGACTTTGACCACCATGAGCAAAGGCTGACATACACACTGGATACTTGACCAGCTAACACTAGCTAAAAGAAACCCACACCTATTGGTTTCTTGACAAGTCCCTTTTCTATTCAACCACTGTTTGACAAACCCTTAAATGAACACACACATTGTTTGCTAAGCAAGCACCCCCTTAGAAACCAAGTATCAGCCACTGATAAAAAAGGAGATGGCAGACAAGAATTAATGGCCAGCTCAATAAACAAAGAGAAGTCGTTTCTGTTTGCAGTAGAAAAGGGAGAAAGATGAACTGAAATGGAGCTGAAGTCCATTTTGGGAGTCTGGATAATGATGATAATTGGATATACATGTACATTGTACTTCTATGAAAAATCACAACTTTTGTAAAAATTTCTAGGACATGCAAGTTTTCTGGCTTTACAGTAGGAACTACATGTACATGTAAAATGAGGTTTAATGCCTGCAGACCAATATGCATTAAAAGAGATGGCATTTTCCTGTACTTACCAATTTTAATTCAAATGGATGTATTGAAGAGAAAGGAAAACTATACAGTCAGTGTACATTCATGGTTTATAAAAAAAATCCTGATCTCAACACTAACATGTATGTAGTCATGCATAGGATGGGAATAAAAATAATGTAATCACTGCTCCTATTTGCGATGTCTGCAAAATGGCAAATGTTCATCATATTCCATTTTCATTGCATTAAGTACATTAAACATGGGGGAAATAATGCAACCCATCCCAGCTCCCCCCCCCCCCCCCCCCCCACAAAAAAATATTACTACAATGTATTTCGATACAAATTGTTATCTACTTTTCTTAAAAGGAAATGTCTAATTAATCAACTTTTCTACAATACTTGGATAACATTCACTTCTGCTACACGTACATAAACTCTACATGAATACAAAGCACATATTTTACTTTTCATTTTATATGACAAACATTATTTCACCTTTAATCTCCTCGGTGGATGCCTGGCGATAATACTTTCTCCTTGATCCTTGTTAATGTCTACCATCACTTCAAAGGCCAGAGGCTTTGAAGGCGAGACACCAGGCTCACCGGATGACCTTGTCTCGTTATTGTTTGATTGTGAACTTGATTCATGATTGGCAGCCTGTCTCCTACGACCATCCGATGTCTTAGCACTGTCAATGCCACTATCCCTGCAGGAGGTCCGACTGTCTGCTCTGTGCTCCTCATTGTCCCTTAGCACAGACTCAAGGCTTTTGTTGCGGGGAATAGTCTTGCTTCCTGGTCTCGAGTTGCTGTCAAGAGTTGCCAGCGAGTTGTTCTTACTGTTCGTGGGAGTGGAATTTCCACACCCCATTGTGCACTGAAAAACTGTTGCAGAACTTTCTGGAAAAGCTACATGGATATAATAATTCTGTTCCACCAGCACTTTTATCCTTCAGTAATACAGCAGTGAGGACCACCTCTTGTGATGAAACCAAAAGTGCTGCAAAAGAACAAGAAATAAATGAGAATTATTTCATAATTTCAAAAAAAATGTGAATAACTTTGTTTGATAAATCAAATGGAATGACACTGATAGGCATGAATCTCATCACAAATTAAATTAAATGACAGCTCACAGTGACAATAAAATGTAACATTAACATGAATGCAGCCTAACAGAGTCTGAATGTAAACCTGAGTGGACCTAGATCTATTTGTAAAAAGATAAAAAGGAAAGTATGAACGTACAAGTACCATCCAAACAAGTTGCTGGCGTTTCCCAAACCCGCACCTAACTTTATTTGCTTCCTTAAAAAATGCTGTTAATGCATGCGCCACTTCACTGGCACTCGCACTTTAAATTATGCCTAGGCGTAGGCTAAGTTACAACTTCCAGGGAGCTCTTACTTAGATCTAGTCTTACTCTTACTTAGTCTTAGTCTTAACTCAGCTGAGGCAGCTGGACTGAGGAACTGGATTAGTGGAGGTTTAAAAACGACAAATTTACAAAACGTAACAAAATAATTTATATTACTGAACTGATAGGGAAGAAGGTATCCTGATAGTGTTAAACGACCCTGTCATAATGAAAAGTCAGCAGTGGATCTACTCTGGACCGATAGCGATTTGTGATGGGCTAGTGCGCTAGACACGGGGGACTTGAAATCCGTGTACCGCTGGAACACAAATTTAACTCCTGGCATTTCTCATTTCGATGATCACAGTTACAAGTACATCCTTTAAATGTCTTACCTGTGGTGGTTTTAGTAGCGAAGCAATATTTTTGATGAGAGGAATACTTCAATATCTATTCCATAATCATATTTTCCGATGTAAATCACATAAACTTCCCCAAAATATGTTATTTAGACGAATACGATGCCGATTGATAACTAACTTTCGTAAACTCCAGTGTGGGTGATTCCATTAAAGTTATGGGTGTTACATGGATGTACAAAATAGTCAATAGGAAACATTTTCAATTAAATATATCAATATTTTCATTCAAAATTTTGATTTAAAATTACTTAGATTAATATGATTCAAAACATTTTCGAATTTAGGTTGATATGAACAAATAGTTTTATAATAACTTTATGTTCGTTCTAGGAGGCTGGCCTCCCCTCTTTAAATAAACAACGTGGCCGCGTCTGGTGTCTTAGCAACTGAATCCAACCTTGGACGACCTCGGGTGGACTTTTCTACGAACTTGTGGAGGAGTCTAATCCCCGATTCAACCTTGCCATATTTTGGAATCGTTTGACCAAAAAGCTGCATTATGACTTGCATTTTGACTGCACAACCTCTTATTGTTTTAGTTAGCTTCAAGAAACTGTAAAATAAATATGGCGATTGTAGGCCTAGGCTACGTAATAAACCATAACACTAATCGCCGCGGCGTCAATATTGCCGGCAATATTGGTGGTGATGGTGATGGTGGACTGGTGACGGTGGTGGAGGAGGTGGGTTGGGGACGGTGCAGCATCGGCGTAGATCCAAGGAAATGGGAGGATTACCTTACCCGCTTTTTGAGGAGGGGATGGTAATATACGTATAAACAATTCCCCCCACTTTTCAACCGAGGATCTTTTTTTTTTTTCCCCTTTCAATATATACTTTATAAGGCAATCATATTCTGTACCATTAGTGTCCTTATTATTTGATTACTGTATTTTTACTGTTATCATCGTCATCATCATACTGTTATGAACGAATATTCCGCGGAAAAACGAATGCTCTCCCCCCCCCCCCTCCCCCGGTCAAAATGAGACTGTAGACGCTTCATGCCTAATGGATTTATTAGTTGTTAACTTGTTATATAATTATCATAGGGCAATCAGTTTAGTTTTCTGTCACTATCATTGCTCTTCTGTATCATCAACTTATATAAACATGCCACCCTATATCCTCTTTTCAATCTGTTACATTCTCTTTCCTTCCTACACCAATTTTCTTTATCTGACTTAATGATCATGATAATGGTCATGATAATTCTGGCTTACATAGTAACACTTTTTAGAATTTCTTTTTCGTCTAAGGCGTTACCAACACAAGCTCTGCTTTTTGGGTTTCGCCTCCTTCTTTGTAACTATTCTGTATATTGATCTTTGTTTGTCAAATACTTTGTTATATTTGTCAGAAGGAAATAAATTAAATGTGAATTTCAATTCAATTAAAAAATTATCATTATCACTATTACAATTAGTAGAAGCAGTAGCAGAGTAGTCTTAGTAGTATAAGTAGCAGCAGCATAGCAGTAGTAGTAGTAGTAGTATAGTATTCAGTGGGGGATTTAGGGGGGGCAATCCCGGCCCGTGCCCCCCCCCCCCTTTCGACCAGAAAACTTTTTTTTTTTTTTTGCTTGTCAGAGAATTATGCAGGGGAACTGGACCCCATAACACCCCGCCCCCCCCCCCCCCCCCCCCACTGAGCGACTTTTGGAGGGCTGGCGAAATTTTTTTTTTGGTCGCCACACTGAGCGACTTTTGGAGGGCTGGCGAGACCAAAAAAATATGGGTCTCCCTCCAAGCAGTTTCCCAAAGTTGACAATCCTGCATTTGTGTGCCCCCCCCCCCTTATACAAAATCCTGGATCCGCCCCTGGTAGTAGTAGTAGTAGTAGTAGTAGTAGTAGTAGTAGTAGTAGTAGTAGTAGTAGTAGCAGCAGCAGCGGCAGTAGTAGTAGTAGTAGTAGTAGCAGCAGCAGCAGCAGTAGTAGTAGTAGTAGTAGAAGAAAAAGAAGTAGAAGTAGAAGTAACAGAACCTTTCATTCCTAATTTTCATCTTAAGAATATGAATTATCATGAAGTTAATCGTAATGAATAGTGTTGAAAAAAACGCAATGACCCTTGTATAGACATAATGTGATCATCGTAGTTTATAGTATTCTTATTTCCCTGTAGTCATACACATTTATAACCACATCTTTTCTGTAAAAAAAAGAAAAAATAATACTTATAATTGTAATCATATTAATCATTATAAAAGTGCATGTTGCTGTCCAGGTTCAAATTTTCGACACTTTCCCTAGTAAAAATGTAAATGAATTATATAAATTCAGGCACCTATAGGTGCTCAAATATGACACTCTTCGGGCACCTCGCTCGCTGCCCGAGTTCTCATAGGCCTATTGGTGATGGTTATCCGAATATCGGAACCGTTATCCCCGGGGCTGCAGCCCCTAACCCCCAGCCCGGCTTTCACCCCGCCCCTGGCTTTGTACGTTTATGAATATAGAGTATCTTTTTGTTTATAGTGCTTCATCTCCTTCAAAAAGTTCACATATACTTGATGGGTCCTGGCTACCAATAATTATATATCTAAGCGAGGCCTACATAATTTGCACCTTTTCTGCGGGGGGGGGGGGGGATACTATTTTGTCTTTAAAGTTGAGATTGCTTCTCCTACCCCTTTTTTACAACGTTCTGATATGACTTCATTACATACAGCCTATTTCATTATGAACGAATGTACTCCCCAAATAAAGGTGGCTCCAAATTCAAATTCATATTTATTGATATATAGAATCCTGACATAATATAGGATTGTCAGGAAGGGGGGGGGGGTACATGACAAATTTTGAGCATAATAATCAATTCAATTTGATTTAGATGCCATACACAAAAATATTTAAAGTGGCTATTTTGATCTGAAATGATGACATTATTATACAAAAGAAGCTGACAGGCTTCATTCATATTATCATGATCATAACATTCCATTAAATTATTGACGTAACTATTATCTGCAAAAGATACTGACCCCTCCAAATTGTTGCTAAGATAATTATGGTGAGGAAGACAAACCCCACCTATCCTATTTTTAACCCCCCCCCCCCCCCCGGTCGAAAAAAATTGCATGTCTTAATATACCGATAATCAGATTAGGGAGATCCCCTGATCAAAATAACAATCAAACCTATACCAGGCATATTAGGCTGATGGAAATACAGGGGGGGGGGGTGGAAATATGGAAATAATTTGGAACTAGTATACAATCTATAAAACTTTAATTCTCTGGTGAACTTGCACTCTGTTCCAAAATCAATTGCCTGTATCATTCAGCCCTACTTTGACAGAATGAAGCAACTGTCATCACAAATTCAAAAATAAACTGGGGAAAACCCTCTAAAGAAAAGAAAAGTATGAACAAAGAGGATGATGAGCCTCGGGGTACATTAAGCTTAATTCAGAAAGGCCTGTCCATGTTTTAAGAAGAACTCAAGGGTTTGGAAAATTTTCTGTGGTACCCCTACGAAAAACAGCATTCTTTCTGATGAGGGTGTTCCATCCCAAAAGTGGTAAATAAATGAATAAATAAATGAATAAAATAAATACGATAAAAATCATGAAACTTGTGCCATTTTTACGGATGTTGCCTTTAGTCAAAGCAGGGCAGCATTTTCATGATGATAATTATTATTTTACTGTCTTGCAAAAACGTATCGTGAATCTCGAACGCGAGATGGCGGGCTTGTCAATAAGATTCATAGTCAGGTGGAGTAATTTGGTGTGTTTTTTGTGGATGTCCTCAATTTCCTTCGCTTTATCGTTTTTCAGTCATCACACCACGCACAGAGGAATATACCACGGTGTGATAATAATATATCACAGCATACGGCGGATTGATGCATCGGTGCATGCATGCATGTAGTGCTATCGTGTCTTTGTGTGAGTGGCTCGCTGCATCCACTCTAGCTGCATGCTATCTTCTGAAGACCGCTGATGCTGTTTGTTTCATCTATAACATATGGCATTGAAGTGATACAATTCAAACGCAAAGGTGCAGTGAGAGAATATCGGAGAGGATTGAGTGAGTATATTTCATTTCCATCTCTTGGTTAGAAATATACCTTTATTTAGAAAAATCACAGTGAGAAATTCAAGAGACATGATAATAAAACCAAGGTACTTGTATATTGTTCAGCCATGAGTCCGTATGTAATAACAGACAATGGCAATATTATCAAGGAGCGAAATAGAGGGTCTATTAATTACAGTAAATTTACATTCATCCGTGTCATACGTGCATGTTCAGATAAAACATTGTTTCCATCATGTTTTAACCGGTTACTTTAAAAACATAATGTATAGGGTTTATGTTGTAATGTCGATGATCATCGTGTATAATGATGATCAACTAACATGGTGTTTTCCAAAATGCATTGCGATTATATCATTCTATTCTATCCATCTATACACCAGTGCAGAGGGTATTCAAATGATTTCAATATAGGCACTATGCATCTCTTTAGAAGGGGTTAATCACCGTGGTATGGTAATCCCTTACTGATCTCATAATACGCTATTGCTTTTTGACAGGATGTCGTCTCTTTAATCTTTTTTTCTCTCTCAATACGCTCTATATAAGCTCAAAATGAGGACATGAAAATATGATAGTAATTGAATGATTTGTGAAGATTAATTCATTAAAAGCAGTTGGGATGTCCCAAACGTTCAGATTAGACAACTGTTACAGGCCTATACAATAATATTTTACACGTTGTGGCTATATTTTAAAAAAGGTTATCAAGTTTTATTAACAGAATCCACTTCCTCATTTCGTCTTGTCGAAAAATCTCGACGAGAAACGAGATTTATTTCACTTACATGCAGGAAAGGTTGGTATAAAAGTGAACCACTCGTTGGATTTTGACCTGCCAGGTGTTTAGTGTCCACAATGACAGACTATTTTGTCTCTTGTTTTATCCATATATACAGTTTTATTGACATGATGTTTTTATCCATGGTCAGTGGAAACTGTGTCATTCGGCTCATTTTTGCCTATTTGATATGAGGCCATTATGATCATGATTATAATATGTATTATGTGCTATTTGATATTATAATTATTATTATTATCATTATTATTCCATTATCATCATCATTATCATTATTATTATCATTATTACTATTATTATTATCATTATTATTATTATCATCATCATTATTATTATTATTATTATTATCATTATTATTATTATCATCATCATTATCATATTCATTATCATCTTTATTATTAAGTATTTGGCATCACTTATATGCCTAGGAGGGGAAAGCGAACTCAATCACTGTGACCCTCAGATCTCTCCTCCCAGTATAATTTGGGATAAGATGATTCTGTCGCGTATCCGTTCAAAAAAGAAGTTTTAAAGAAAACATGAAAGTTCTTTAAAAACGAATTCGACTCTTCTATATTAGCGCATTATTGAATATATGAAAATCTAATATGATAAATTACCAAAGTACTATTTTTACATTCAAAGTGTTTTTTAATGAACTTCATTTGAGTTATGAACGCTACTTTTCCTCTCTGTTATGCCTAAAATTTCCACAGTTTCTGCCATTTTTCTTTTCTTCACAATACCGAGTTAGTATTATACTTCATAATACCAACACCGCATAATGCGTTTCCTTTCCCCAGTGCTCACACGCACTGTCTTATCCGCACATGATAACCTCTTTAATACCTAATTCTGTTTGATGATGTACAATTAATGTGACTGATGTCATCAGTCGTAATAGTGACAAACATAGGCGAACAAGCACATTTTCGTGAGGGGGCTGGCGCCTTTTGCCCAAATATCAAATTTCCGTTTTTTTGAACTTAAAAACTTAAAATTCTGACACTTTATGTAGCGAAAATATTCAGAAACTACATATTCGGGCACATCGCTATACCCAAATATGAGGCTATTCGGGCACCTCGCTACCCTAATGTGAGGTGATGTTTGCCCGAATATCGGCACTTCAATTCCGAAAATCTTCGGGGGGGGGGGCTGCACCCCCAGCCACCCGTCTCGTATGCCTATGGCGACAAAATATCTAGGTTTGTACTTATACTTTTAATATTCATTGCTACATTTTTTCTATCGAAGGAGAAGGAAAAATATACAAGAATGCTAATTATGAAACTTTGAAGAATTGAAAAAAGCTCTCCCTTAAAACTTTTCTCGATGCCCATAATAGTTAATTTGTTATTTTAAAAACGAGGTACAATACCAAATGCAGGGATGTTCACTGCACAATGCAAACAACTCCAACCACATATAAGCATGACATGACGGCGTGAGATTAATACATAATCCGCTGTATGATAAAAGGCTATATCGGTAAACCAAATTTAAATACATTGTAACTTTATCGGTCTGAGAGCTTGGCCATATGGCTTCATTTGATATCTGAGATAAGACGTAAAGAATGTATCAATGCAACCGGTGTACGAACCCTCTGATTGATATACTGCATGCGAATTCGATATGACTGTAAGCGAAGAAAAATATATGCTGGTGTAATGACAAAACCACAGATTGATTCTGAGATTATGCATTGGATCTATAATACCCTTTGCTATATACATGTATATGATTAACTAATACATCATTAAGGTTTGTTATATGAAAAGAAACAAGGGTCACAGTAATATTTAATTCAAATGTTATATTGCATAAAGCAGTTTTCTCGTTCTTCATTGGTATGGAGTATGAGAATTGGAATTATGTCCATATTCCAGAAATTCGCTTGGAATTGGTATAGTTCACGTAATAGTTCACATGCTGAGACAGTTCAAATTGTCCTGATTACGGCTGAGCAATTCTTACTTCAATCTGAATCTTGGTTCCTCAATGAGGTCCCTTTAAAGTTGTTCCGAAGTGCATCTTGAGTCCTGCTAACTAAAATTAAATGTGAAGACAATGACAAACTGATTTTATCTCCTGATGATGAACAGAGCACACCGTTCGAAACGCGTCGAGATAGATATACCTCTTTACCGAAAGATTACAGTAGTTCGGAAACTCTCTTTCAGAACTACTCTAGAGAGGAATACAAACAGTTCTTTTCAGAACTACACCCTCCAAACTTCTGTGACCTGCTCAGAACTTTCCTGATCTCGATCACTCTTTCTTCCTTTTTCTTCTTTCCTCTTTCCATTTCACTTCACTTTTGGTGTACAAACACCGAAAACCAAAACCAAAAATAGTCTTGTGTAAGTGTTTAATTTAATTTTATTCCATTTTTCATCTCTTTCCTTTCCTTTCACTTCAGTTCTCCAAAATTCCTCTAAACGCCTCATAAGTGGGAATATATCAACAGCCTTTTCACAGAGGCTCCCACATGGTGTTACCGAAAGCCTTCAATTGTGAATACTCACTCACCATGGAAACCTACAGAGAACATCTGATTTTCTTTGTTATTTTTGTAATATTGCAATTTCTCTGTATCTCCCGACAGATATCAACATGGAGCATCAAACGTTGGAGCGCATCCTGTGGTCGAGCGCCATTTTTCTCATCGGTCTCCTTCATCTAGTCTCCATGACAACCGGACACTCTGCTCACGGCAAGAACATCAATCCACATGACCCTACCGACCAATCCAACAAGTTCAGAGACCCCGAATTCGTCAGAAATAAAGAGTATGTTTCCATCCTAAAATGTAGATAATAAAAATCAGTATTAATTGCATCCATAATTGCAATGTATTTTCACTCGCTTAAAACTAAATATCCCGAAACAAAGTAGTGATGCGAGTAAATCCATAAGCTCGGGGACACAATGAACTCGTTTTCTCACATTCCACCATACACTTATTGTAAAGCCGGTGCTGCTCCCCCCCCTCCCTCCCCTCCCCCCTCCCTCTCCCTCCCCCCCCCCCCCCCCCCCCCCTCCGACACCATGTACCAAATGGCTGGACCCATGCTATACGCCGCTGTAGATATTTGAATAATTGGAATATTATCAAGTTTGAGTAATTTACTTGACAGGCACGTCAAAGAACATTTAGAAGGACAAGTCGACACAGATGAAAAGGAAATGACAGACGAAGAACTGGAATTTCATTATTTCAAGTAAGTATAAAGTAACAGCCGTTGTGATATTTTAACAAACCTAAAAACTTTTCTGAGAGTGTATTTCGAGCAATTGTATTTTCATCCTTTATCTATATATAAAACGGTCCTGTTTGTCCACAGTCATCTATGAATAATATAGTTTGTATAACAGCAAAGTGTTATAATGAACACATTGTTTGTTTGTTTGTTTGTTTGTTGTTGTTTTTTGACAGACTACACGATTTTGATAATAACACCAAACTAGACGGCCTTGAGATCATGGCAGCTATAAGTCACGTGGTGCCTTTTGAACCTCCTGAACAGGGCATGACAACTGATCAAGTGGCAGACGCAAGGGTCAAGTATTTTTCAGGTGAGGACTGGAAAAAAAAATGAAGGAAAGATGTAAGCGTGAAGGAAAAAGGCAAACATGCCGAACACCTTGTTACATAATTTATAACAGCAACAGCTTACATGTTGCTATCTAAATGAGTTTTCAACTATTTTGGTGATAAGAGTACTAAAGAAAGGTGTTTTTCATTATTACTCAGGGGCCGCGGAGCGTTTTTGAAAGTGGGGGGGGGGGGCTGATCTGATCTCACTCATTAATGCACCAGCGTAAATTCAGTTTTAAGCAGTGGGGGTATGATAGCAACATTGAGGGGAAATTTCCAAAGTTTAGGGTCACCGATAAGGGCTATTTCTGGGGGGAAAAAGGGGGCACCTACAACGGGAAAAATATAAAATCTTTAAACATTGTCATATATACCCTACATTGTGATTACATTTATAAGGATTTCAATTAGGTTTCTCTCTTACATGCTCTAATATGATTTACTTAAGCATCAAAGTTTGCAGTAGGGTTTGATGACCTACATATTAATGTGCAAGTGAGCGAAGCGAGCGAGCAATTTTTAAAATCTGTGAGGCTGCATGGTGATCAACAACATCTTATAAAGAGAAAAAAAAAGTTCTGAAAGGTGTTTAAACACAGTCTCGGCATGAGAGACTGAAAAGACCTCTAATAAGTAACATAACTATATCAAAATTTCTGATATAAATGTGAGCGAGCGTAGCGAGCAAGCCTTGACGAAATAAGTTAAGTTGCTTTAAATCGCTATAAATTAGGGGCACAAATTATGGAGGAAGAAAAAAGGGGCCCTTATCAAGAACGATAATGGCACTTATCAAAAAAGAAAAGGAGCAGGAGTATGTCATAATTTTTTTAAAGAGCAATTATCAGAGGATGAAACATGTGGTATTTGTCGCCCATGAATATTGGCACTTTATACCAGAGGTAAAAAGGGCACTTATGAGAATGGAAAAGGGGTGTTTTTGTTTGTTTTGTTTTGTTTTGTTTTTAAAGGAAGAGGGGCTCTTATCAGAAGGAATTGTACTTCTTAGAAAGAAAAGGAGCCCGTTTCAAACTGAATTAAGGAAAACTTATCAGAGGTGTAAAGGGGCACTCATCAGAGATGTCAAGTGTCATTTAAAAGAAGGCGGAAGGGGCACTTGTCGAATTAGAACGGGCACCTCTCAAATTTGAATAGAGGATATATGGCCACAGGTAAAGATGCACTTATCAGACGGAAAGGGGGTAATTCTTGTGTCTGAAAAGTGAGAATGGAACAAAGGCAGTTATTGAAAGAGATTAATAGGTATACATTTGATGCAAATGATTTAAAAGGGAATTGTCGAAGGAAAAATTTTATTAGGAGTTTTATGAGAGATGAAAAGGGAAGAGACTCGTTTATAGAAATAAAATAAAGGGAGCACTTATCAGAAAGAATAGGGGCAATTATAAGATTGGAAAAGGGGAACGTATTATAATATAAAGGATACTTATAAATGGGGAAGGGGCACTTCTTACTAAGGAAAAGGGACAGTTGTCAAGGAAGAAGGGGCACCTCTCAGATTTTAATAGGCCTCTGGCAATTATCAATGGTAATAAAATCAAATTTTAAGATTGTGGAACGGGCAGGAATATAAAGGAAAGGAACACTTATCTAAAGTAATTTATGTAAAAGGGGGAACTTCTAGGATACCCAAATTCCTGAAATACTGGAGACACTGTACCCCTTCCCCCACCCCACAGCGCCTGATTTTAAATAATCCTAAAATTTCTCTAAAGAGTTGATGCGTCATTCTGAATCCTGAAAGAAGACTCATGAACTTGTAGAAGATGTGATAGATAGACTGTCATTTTAGAGAATGCTCTACAGTCCCGAGAAGTCACGTGAAAATATCTGAGCTTGTTTCCTACAGTTTTGCTTTATTAGGCCTAGATTTTGCATTAACTGTGCATTAAATAGGCGGGGATGTATTGCCCATTTGTACCAATGGAAAACATGTTAGTAATGGACATGGATGAGAGATTTTGATATATAAAAGCGGAAATATCGGGATATTCAAATTTTTTATATTTAGCATTTTATTTGCATTTTATAGGAATTCTCACTACAATAACCGTCTTTTATATTAATTCTATCAATTTTATCAATTACTAGAAATGATTTCTTCCTTGAAAATTAGGGGGATTAAAAATTTTTTTTTTTTAACGTGTCTACTCAAAAAAGTGGGGGGGGGGGCTGCAGCCCCCCGGCTCCGCGGCCCATGTTACTTATCCAACATCCGCATAACTACACAATAGTTACATTTATTTTATATATTTTTAATCACAGGCGAATCCAGGGTCCACCTGCCCCCCCCCCCCCTTGGAAAAAAAGACAATTTTGGAGTAAAAACACATCCAAAAACGCTGATGACCTTTTTTTTTTTTTTTTTTTTTTGCTTGTCAGAACTATTGTACCCCTCCCTCTGTTCGTAATGTGGTACGAGTAATTTTAAAATCATAGCTAGGATTTTTTTTTAAAGTCATGACATGATAAGAATAATCTATTGATTGTCATTTTGCTTTGAATAGCCCATTGGATCGATTTTTCAATATTTCTTTTTTCAAAACCAAAACCTGCTGATTCATTGACTCGCACTGACTGATCCTTTTCTTAAAGTGTGCATATATATACTTCGTTTTGATTACCTAACAATAATATTTCTTTTTGTTCCCCCTGTGTAGGTATCATTGATCAAGTAATGCTGGATGATGACTATAACAAAGATGGATATCTCACGTATTTAGAATATGTCTTATCAAGGCGTAGACACCAAGACGAACCACAAGAGATTTAACGTCATAATTTATGTTCAAGTCTTACGTTTCATTCTGTCCCGTTCACAGTTTTATTTACCTTATTCCAGCGTCTATTTTGAATAATGTTTTCTTTTATAAACTTCCTGTATTTAGCCAGGCCATGCAGGGGTGGCGATTAAACGGTACACGTCCCACCCGAAAAGTTTTCAGGGAGTGTCCCCCGGAAATTTGGGGAAATTTATACACAAAAGTAAACAGTGACTGAGTGCATAACATCTAGGTTCTGCAATACAATAAAATGCAAAGTTTTCCAGGATGACGAATTTTTATTTTTGTTTTATTTCTCTTTACGATCTTTTTTTTTTCTTCAAACATATTTTACAAACTGATTACAACATAATAAACAAATATTAATACATTAACATGTATAATATTTACATTGTATAGTTAACGTAAATTAATCATAAAGAAGGATTGTCACGTAAGCAGAGCTTGATGGCGTGACAATCCTATATACAAAATTTGGAAATATTCTATTTACAAAAAAAGGAAAAACAAAAAGGGGATATTTTAAGAAAACAACAACAAAACTTTTCGCTGTAATCTTCTTGTTCGGTCGCTACACTCCCGATCGTTGAATGCTGTAAATGATCTGTCAAACGAATATGATGATACTGTGCAATCATAATATTTACAACTGCTAAAGGAAATCAATTTTCAATAGGGTCTCCTGCAAAATAAAAGATATACAATGTCTAGGATGTGACAAGAGGGAGTCACCCCCCCCCCCCCCCCTCCCCCGAAATTTAGAACAATTGTGAAATATTTATTCTGGAGATTAAATAATAGAATAGGCTGGGTTTCACCAATGTGATCAAAAATACTTTTCAAAAAGTCCATTTATGCTTATAAACCATTACAGGCAAAACTGTGTAAAGCCCGGCTCAGACAAGGCGTCATTAATTTTTACGTGGTGACGTTAGAACTTGTACGTTCTTTTTGCGCTTAAAGGGAAATCCAACCTTAATAGCAAGTTGCTTTGAAAGAAAGAGGAAAAATCAGAGAAGCAGATTGGTGAAAGTTGAACAAAATCGGACAAGCAATAAAAAAGTTATGAATTTTTGAAAGTTGTAATCACTATGCTTATGGGAATTTCAAATTGGCCGAATAGGTAATGTCACTGTGATGTAGCTGTGGACAATTCCCCCATTCGCTCTAACACACAAAATTACTAAAATGTCACTTTTTTTCAAAATGCATTACTCAGTAGGATCTTTTCGTTCATGAAGACCTATAACAATATGCTATCTCCAATATATTTTGAGTACAGCCCCGAGGGTAAAAGCGCCTCGAAGAAAACCGCAAATTAATGATATTTTTGTGTACGACAAATGGGAGAGTTGTCCACAAAAATGTCACAATAATTGACTCACCAAATTGCCAATTTGAGATTCACATAGATGTAGTGATTTCATTTTTCAAACATCCATAACTTTCTTAGTCCTTGTCCGATTTCTTTCAAACTTTCACCATCCTTTTTTTTCTTATTTTTCTGCTTTCACACAAATCATCTTATTACCAAGGTTGGATTGCCCTTTAATGAAAAAGTGATATCGTTCAAAAAGTAATTATTGCAAAATGAACAGTACAAACAATACTCTTAGTAATTAGCATGTGAGTTAATTGTCTTCAAAGGCTTGATTAGCGCAGGTAATGACGCAATCGAAATGACGTCACTTGTGAGCCGGGCTTTATAGGTGCAAAAAACAAAACAAAACCAAACCAAAAAAACCAACCCCCCCAAAAAAAAAAAAAAAAAATTTTTTAAATAACCAGAAAAATCACTCAGTCGCTGCGCTCCCTGGCATATAATTATGTGTGTCATTTAGTTAGGGATGTTGCCAAACATTAACAAGTTGTTCACTATAATTTGAATTTGTCTTTTGGAATAGGAGTTAGCATGAAAATGAAAAAAAAAAATAACAAAATAAAATCGCCGCCCCTGTGTTTGTCCATTGACCTATACCGTTTTTTGTATCATTACAGCCTTTGTCACGTGTTTGTGTCTATAGCTACGTGTATAAATTCAGGTGCATGGATCATTCTTCGGAAGTTGTTTCCAATTCAGTTATATGTCTCAACTATAGCACATTAGTATGGTGCTAGAATACTTTCACCTTTTAAAATCAAAGATGGAATGAATAATACAGGTTTACGCTTAGTTTCCTTCCTTTCATTGCTTTTTTTTTTTTTTGTGCCCACAAAATATATGTTTGATATACATGTACTTCGTATCAACAACAGAGAAATAACATTTTGTTGTCTTCAGAAAGTTTAGTGTTATTTCAATTCATATCATTCTATGACTTTATTTGGATGTGCAATGTCACATTATTTAATGGGCATTGATTTATAATTTTAGAGTTAATATCATAATTATTAACTAGCAAATAAATAAATGATTATAAAATAAGAATATCAGATTACATTCTTAAAGAAAACCATTTTCAGCTTGAGTGTGCCATTGGTAGATGTCCATCCATAATCAAGTCAATTATTCACAGATAAGTGACCTTGGTTGGAACTGACCAATGTAAGGTTTATTTTATGATTATTATGCAAAAAGCTTGGATTATACAGTCTGTATTTAAAACTTGTATTTAAAAAAAAATGTTCAATATAAGTGCTTCGCTAGCCGGAGAGAGTCGTGTTTTCCCCCTTCAAATTCCTATTGGTGGATTTATGTCATTTTTTACTCCCTTGTAAAAGTTCTGAACCCCTTAGACAATTAAAAAAACTGAATACAAGTACATTTGTACCGTATCTATTTTTAATTTTTTCCCTTTCTTTGTGACTTTGGGGTTCGGCTAAATTGTCAGCAACCGTGGTTCGATATCCAGAGGCGGATTTTTGTTTTCGCTCCGGCTTAACCTTACCACCCCACCCAGAAGAGTTAATTGGCGGGTTGTGAAATTAATGTGAAATTAAAGGGGTTCCGTCCTTTGGCGTAGATTTGTGCATTCCTTCTTTTAATGAAAAACCATTTTGGGATGCTCTAAAATGCAAGTTTTATAGACAGATTTTTGAAAAAGTCCCTCCCACACCCTCGCCGGTCATCCTCCCACCCCCCCCCCCCTCCCCAATCATGAACACGGATCACCACCCCTGCCTGCATGGATACCCCGCCACATTCATGACCTGATGGTCTGAGCTGACGATGCGCCCCTGATTATACTGTATCACTTATAGGCAGGGGCGGCGCTACAGGGGGCAGAGGAGGCGACCGCCCCCCCCATGATTTTTCAAGTAGTAAAAAAAGATTAAAAAAAGAAAAAAGAAGAAAAGGAGGAAGAAAAGGGAAGAAAAGGGAAAAAAGAAGAAAGCGGAGTATTAAAAAGAGAGGTCTTAAACATATAACTCTATATTACCCCTGTTATTTAATGGAGAAAAAATATGACGTCATCTTTAGGTCGTCTTGCCCCTCCTATCAAAATACCCTGGCGCCGCCCCTGCTTATAGGCTCCATTTGTTATAATTATATAGTAATTATTTTAATGCATGGGCAAGCGAAACTTCATATTGCATTTATTAACTTTATTATATTCACTCTTTGTTCTGTTTTGCATCGGTGATATAAGTTGCTCGTTTTCATGTGCGAATTTATTTGTCTGTCTGTTTGAACTTTTTAGTCATGATGTATTGATTGATATGCAATAAAGAATTTCATTCGTATTTTGAGGAAAGAATTTACGTGGCTTCCGTTCGTTGTCGGATATCTATATCATTTTAGAAACTCGAAATTGGAAAAGAGAGAAAGAGAGAGAAAGTGGGAGAGAGGGCAAGGATGGGGGGGGGGGACAAAAGGTAATAAAGGGGTACAGACAGTATACTAGTACTCATGAAAAAGTAAAGAATTTATGAGGTATGATTTTACCTTGATAAACTAAGTTACTTAACAAGTGATCATCGGCTAATTCTGTCATCATTCATCGAGACAGAGAGAAAGTGAGGACGATAGAGAGAGGGAGAAGGAAAAATAGGAACGAGAGAGACATGGGGAGCGTTTCATCAAGCATTTTGTCAGTGATTTTTACTGACAAATTTGCTCTCAGCCAATCAGATGCAAGGATTTCAGTAGCTTATAACAGTTGTCGGTAAAAATAACCGACAAAATGCTTGATGAAACGCTCCCCTGTACACCGTAAAAAGATTACTGTATAAGTATTTTCAGTAAATTAATGGCAACCCGCAGCACATAAATTACTGTATATACTGTATTGTATACTGTTTATCCTACTGTTAGACAGTAAACAGCGGTATGTAGGCCTAACTGTACAAATACAGTGTTTAACTGTAAATGATACAGTATTTTACTGTGCATCCGGGTTGCCAGTAATTTACTGGAAATACCTACATTGTTCTTATTTTTATTTCATTTATTTTTTTATTTTATTTTATTATTTTTTTTACAGTGTAGATAGAGAGAGAGGGTGGGGTGGATGAAGAGAGAGACAGTCAAAGAGAAAAGGAGAGCTAGAGAGAGATGTCGTTGCTGCTGTCACAGCGAAAATTTTAGTGGAGTGTGCAGCTAATCAAAAATAAATATCAGTTTAACTGCATGAGCTGCAATCTGGTTTGTGTATGATTGCATTACTGAATTAATAAAACTAGATAGATTTTTATAATTATTTTTTTTACATTAAATTAAAAAAAAGAAGAAATGAAATAATGAATAGGTAAACAAAAATTAAATTATATATAAAGGCATAAAGAAATTAACAAAAAAATAAATGACCTAATAAAAATCAATCAATCAGTAAATAAATGAATAAATGAATAAGTAATTATTAATTTTCCATCGAACAATCAGAATGAATTTTAATCCACTGATAGAAGATGTTATTACAGCAAGAGTTTGGTAGGCGAACTGGTGTAATATATCACCTTATTCAGAATTCCCACTTGATTGAATGAGGCGATGTTGGGATAAAAATATGGGATATTACTCTAAATACTCTCACTGCCTTAGGGAAAGGGTTGAGTTGAGTGCTGAGCACTCTTTTAAAATGCAAAAGGGAAGTATTTTCCTCACAATTATGTAACCTACAAGATATTAATGCGGAATGAATAATAGCAAATTGTGTAGATTATTTATCTTAAAGCCTTCGTGTAATTTTATTGATAGTCTCTCAAACTGAAACGTGTTTTCCCGTGTAATATAAGACCCACTGCGGATCAAGAGCAAATGCACGCAAGTTGTTCATATAGGGGTTAAAAGATTCCTTTCGCAGAGGAATTAGCTGCCCATCCCTAAAAGAATAGTACATATTAACAGGGAGTGCAGGTGCCTGTTTTATAACATGTACAAATTCAAATGTTCATCCAGTTGTCCAATGTTGAATTATACCCTTCCTAGAGTGGGTTGACGAAACTAAATTGAGTGTCTGAGATAACTACTCGACACCACATAAAGAGAATTTTTATTACAAGTTGTGTGAAACTCTCCCCCCCCCCCCCAAAAAAAAAAAAAAAAATTAATTAATAAATAATAATAAAGTAAATATTAAAAGTAAATAAATATATATTTTTTTAATTTGACAAACTATTCGCATGACGCCACAATGATTTTTTTTTCTATGTCTGTTAAGAACTGATAGGGTCGCAATGTATTTTTAACTAACCAATCGAGAAAGAGAAACTGTTCAGTGTTTGCACCTTTAAACAGGCTAAATTCTTCAAAGAGTCATGAAATACATGTAGCCTACATTGTATAGCTTTACCTTTAATTTCATTCTTAATTTCCTTGCTGCTCTTAACTGGTGATATAAATAGTTTGTCAGTAGTCTTTTTCTTTTCTTGTTTTAATGTTCAAGCTACATGTATATTAATTAATGCAATATGATAACATGTTGTTGTTGTTGTTGTTGTTTTAAATGATTGATCGATTCTCGACATGTGGCATTCCATACACACTCTTTGGTTTCTTTTATTTTGGTCATTTTTCAGAAACCTAGGCGGCCGGTCTGATTTTGTGTACCGTGGCATAAATTTATCACCGGCTCTTCACCGAATCCGGAGATATAACTTCCATTTGATTCTCAATATTTAAGTGTGTAAGGAATTTCTGATCAAAATGGATGTTCCACCTGGGTTAAGGCATCGTAAGTGTATGTTACTTTCTATATTTTTGATATTGGTGTTCGTTATGGTGCTGAAAATGGAGTATAACTGCTGTGATGATCCGCTGCAACATGTCTACTTTTCAGCTCAGTATGCATGTCAATGTCATTATGTAGGCCGCCCTTCCCCCGGTCTTACGCACCCTGCACCCTTCACTTGCATGCTAAACGAAGTCGGTGATTTAAGCACAGCTGCACGAAAAATTCAATGTGAACTTCATTTTTTGGTTTGAAATAGTAAATGATTTGATATGCCAACATGTCTGTTTGTTTTTTTGTTCAATATGCCCAGTTTCTTTGTACTCTTTTGAATGATTTGTGTAGATCTAACGTTAGACTCTACGACTACGGTTATCCTGAGACATGACAATGTGAGACATGATTTCTTATGAAACATTAGCCCGACCTGCCGACCAGGGCCCTCTTGCAGAAAAAGTTGCGATTAAACGCAACTCAAAAAAAGTAAACGCAACTTGATTTTCAATCAATCAGGATCGCGTATTTTGGACTTGCGTTTAATTTTTTGAGTTGCATTTACTCACAACTTTTTATGCAAGAGGTCTCTGACATGCCAGATGCCGTCTGACAAGCTAGGACCCACTTATCCAATAAACAAGGTTATAATATAACCTTGCTAGGACCCACTACTACTAGACTTTCAATGCTACACCCCTCATTGTCGCTAAAAGTAAAACAATGTACAAAATTAATTTAAAATGTATGTTAAACTTCCAATTTTATGTTAGGTCTATACTCACATGAAATTGATTGCTTGGATGGATTTGTTGAAGTTCATTCCCCAGCAAGCCATCAGGCAATGTCCGCAGGTTATAAAATTTCAACTTTTGACTACCAAACCCTGTCCATCGCCGTACCACTTCGCGACAGCGCTGTGTATAGTTACGCACGGGGTGTGACCTTTCAGAAAGCGCAGCGATTACAATCACACTAGAGAGAGGCTGGCTTGTACAGAGCTGTCGCTTTGCGACAGCGCTGTGTATATTTAATGTGAAATGTGAATTTAAACTAAGTACCATAAAGTTAAAGGCTGATGGACCATGATCGATCTAGTCTCACTTATGCGAGGTTATTGTAGATAACCTCGCATCATGTACCTTCCTACCACAAATAATTGCCTCCCATAGCAGTTGTGTGATCGTTGGCCAAAAATAGCCTGAAATTTTCACTCGATCAAGATGCTAAAGATGCTATTGAAGAATCTGGCATGAAATCAGATAGACTATTCTATCATCCTAAAATGTAGAAGTACTTTCTCAAAACTTTGCCTGTAGATGACATTAGTGTTTGTTTTGCCATTCTATTGCTTGAAATTTTGGTAGTACATGCATGTTAATAATATCAGATTGTAACATCGGATTAAAGTGATTGAGGACGTGTGTGTGTGTGTGTAATTGAGTTTTGACGGACGTGTATCAATCATATATGGTATAATTATTTACATCTGGGACCAGCCTTTAACGTCAACATTCGAAAGACGTGACGGAGATTCGAATGTAGGTCCAATCAGAGTCAGTTTGTAGGCAAATACAAGGAGCTGCCCGCAGACGTTATCACTAGACCGACTCCTGACAAGTAAATCTAACGTTAGACTCTAATTCAGAAAATGTTATTTTCCTGATTTTTTAATTTTTAAGTGATGAGCATGAGTGTGTTGTTTGTATTCTGATTTGAATCCCTTCTCAAGTTTTTAAAATACATTGTTGTAACTTATTGTAACTACATGTAAGTCCAGGTAAGATAAAGTTATACATGTATAATGTCTTGTAATGACGTTGACATTTGTGGATAAAACATGGGAATCATCTTCCGTAAGGGGCAAGTCCAAGGTATTTGTTAATTTGGGGTTCCATTCTTTGCCAAGTATTGTTGAGTTCTAAACATAAATTGACATCAAAAGTGTTGTTTGACTTGTTTCACTTCATAGAATCCAAGCTCCTGTACAATGTAGGCCTATCAACTCCATATAATTATGAGATACCGTACTCAAATCTATGTGAAATGTGGTTGGTAAAGTATGAGACAAAATAGCTTGGACTTGCCCTAAGTATTAAATGATAGAATATTTACTCCTTTTTTCCCTTAAGTTGTTACATGTACATGGAGATTTCATTTACATGAAACAACCAGGTCAACTAGCCCTAAAGTCAAATGCAACTCATTAGTAGAAAAACTGGTACACGTGTAGTACCATTTGTTTTTCATCCATCAACCTGTATTTTCATTCATTCTCATAAGTTTGTGATATGCATGTAACCAAACTGCATGTGACTATGAAAAGCAGATGAGCTATTTTTAAACTGTCGTCTTTTGCATGACAGATTTGACAGAATTGGATACTGTATACATTGTACTTGATGAAGTTGATGTGCTTTACATGTAACTACTTTATATATTTGATGTTCACTGTAAGTAGTGTGTGTATCTACATGTACTATCTGGCTACCTAATTCCAATTTGGATTAATCAAACTCTTCCATTTTGACTCAAGTTAAACTTGATGCATTCAAAGTTCAAACAAAATGCATTCGGTTGGGTTTGTTTTTTTTTAGATACAAAGTTCCTGAAATCTACACATTACGATCTAGATAAATAAACTCATATTTATGAAATATTATATAGCTTTGCTTATTATGGCATATTACTATTCATGTCTCACATTTATAAATCCTACATACATGTACATGTTTTTTTACATGTACAATTTGTTCACATTGATGTCTCAGTAGTATGCAGCTCTTTTACACAGACATTACATATTATGTCATGAAATAGTGTGAAAATGTACAGTAATGTACATTTGCTTTGCTTTGATGCTTTCGTTCTTTCATTCTCAACTATTCAGTACCTGGACTGCTAACGTGAATGTATTAATGTATTTAACTCTTTTTCTCTCTCTCTGTTTCAAATAGACCATTCCATTCAGTATCTAAATTAAGGTCCACAATTAAAACAGAACAACATAAACAAAACTTTCAATTCAGTGTACAAATTAAGGTCTACATTTAGAACAAAACAAAACATGAAAAGAGGAACATAAGTTTATTTTCAAATTTCTAACATTATTGTTTCTATCAACTCCCTTTCTATCACTTTAAAAAAATGCAGCTCAACAAAGGCAAGGGCACCAAAGGAAGCCTAAGGCCAAGCAGCAGGGCAGACAGCCCCAACTGTTTGATGACACCAGCACTGGCATGCCCCCACCACAGGGGGCAGCAGCACCACCACAAGCAGGAGGGGGAATGGCCCAGAACCCGTATGGAGGGCCACCTGGGCCAATGCAACCTGGGTTCCCCGGACAGAACCTGATGAACGACCCAATGGCTAACATGGCCATGCAGTACGGTGCCTCATTGGCAGACCATGGAAAAGATGTAGTAGAGAAACAGGTAAGCTGTCACATTTTCGTATCTCCCTGCACCACCCTCCCCCCCCCCCCCCCCTCTCTCTCACACAATATCATTTTCACCCCTCTCCTTGGTGTATATATTATGGAGACAGTGACTAGGTGAGTAGAGGAGCTTTGCAACCCACAGTCACACTGTGCAAACCCCAGTGCCTACTGCCTAGATATACATTCATGTGGTCAATCTTTATTCTGTGAGACTTGGTTCCTTGGAAAAGTTTCCAGGTTATATACTGGAAATGAATTAAAAATAATTTACATCTTTAATAACGACATACTACAGTAATATTATTTTGTTGTTATGACTCCATATTACACATAAATGATTTACCTGAAATATGAAGGGGAAAAAAGGCAGTGGAATCTTAAGATAGAGATATTACTGTAAAAAGGATAGATCCTTCAAATTGATGGTGCAATTGAAAATGAATTCACAGCTATACATTACCCACAAACTTTAAATTTAAAGGTAATGTTTACTTTTGGTAAGCTCTCAAAAACTTTTCGTCAGATTTAATCAATTTTTGTTGATAAATAGCAAGATACTAGCAATACAAAGATGCTGTGAAGATTTCACGTCCTAAAGTGGCATATTAAACAAATGAGAGGCAAAAAATGATTTAGGTGCCGGGTCAGGGATATAAACTCCGAACAACCTCAGCGTGCACTATACACCATACATGCGTTCAAAACCTACACACAGTGACATACATGCTGTGTCCGTGCGAAGCCTCGAGGTTGTTGTGTGAGTAGCCATCGGGGTGGAAAGGTCCTAGCATAGGGCCGTATATTGCCGTAATCTAGCGTTCCTTACCTATATTTACAGTAAAATTCACCGGAAATCAATGATGGAATACCAGATGATCTTGTACAAACATCTTTTGATACATGGAAAGCAAACATGAGACTATATTTAGCACATTTCTCTCCACTTTCCTTTTTGCTACCAAAACTGTACATGAGCTTTAAAAAAAGTGAAAAAATCTCCACATTTTTTGCCATTTTTCCTTCCACAGATTGACAGGTTTATGTCTGTCAGCAAACTCAAGTACTATTTTGCAGTGGACACAACGTACGTTGCAAAGAAACTTCTTATCCTGCTCTTTCCCTTTTCACATACAGTAAGTGATTTGTTGCTTCTGTGAGATGGTTATTATTACCTTTCTCTATTTCAGTTTACAAAGTTTACATTTTAGAATATTCTTATAAATTTACATTTTATAATATTCTTATAAATTTTCCAACATGACAATATGTGTAGTATGATAGCATGTGAAGAAAGTGATGGATGCTGGATTTTACATTTTAGAATTCTTATTTTAGAATATTCTTATAAATTTATATTTGAGAATATTCTTATAAATTAACATTTGAGAATATTCTTATAAATTTTCCAACATTACAATATGTGTATTATCACTAGTATGTGAAGAAAGTGGTGGATGCCGGTTTTTTCATTATTTAAACTACAGATTTGGAAGAATTTGTGGTTGATTCTTGTGGTAACGGTATGTTGAATTTTCACTGTAGTGAGTGGGGTAATGGGAAAGTGTGCATGCTTATGGCCTGCATTTTAAGCACTGCAAGCTTTAATTTATTATCAAAGAACAATCGGTCAATCGCCTGAAGACTGCTTGTGGAAATGCATATTGCTCTTTGGCATGATGTACCATCTTTCTACAATGTGGACCATTAATCTATTTCACACTCCTCACTGTAGTATGATGAAGCATTGCAGAAAATTTCCATGAGAATTAGGTACCAATCACAAAAATGCTGAACCTATTTACCCTGGTATATCCTTTGGAACAGCCTTGTCACTACGGTGGTCGGCGCCGGTCGGAACCTTCCACCACTCAAAATTTCTGACCGGCACTCATTGCAATATCACACCCGCCCACCCGGCACTAATTTCCTCACTGACAAAGAAAAAAATACTACGATTTTGACCTACAAACATGCAATTGTGGTTTAAGCCAGTAATCTGACATTACTCACAGCAGGTATATGTACAAGGTAAACCAAATACTAGTGCAGTAGTTACAATGCTTAATGCTGCAGCTACAGTACAGTGTGTACTGTGTAGATACATGATATTTTTACTGTTTAACTATAACTTATAAGCCCTGAAAAACTGACTAGCTTTTTTCCCTCTGAACCCCCGTGGCAAGGTTTCAGGCGATAAAATTTCCACCACTAAAAAGTCCCTGGTGACAACCCTGCTTTGGAAGTACCCTTTACCCTCTTCATTACTCTAGACAGAATGACATGATGCGAATGTAGTATGACATGTCCGTACCCTTGATCATGGAGTTGGGGGTCAGGAGTGCACTCCATTATTTAGATCATCCAAAGTGATTCATTCAAAGGTAATGTACAACTTTATTTAAGTTGGTTGCATAGAAAATAATTTTTCGTTCATATTTCTATCAATTTTGTAGGACTGGACCATTCGGTATAACCAGGAGGAACCTGTAGCCCCACGCTACGAGGTCAACGCTCCTGATCTCTATATTCCTGCTATGGCATTTGTCACTTATCTTCTACTGGCTGGGGTAGCACTGGGACAACAACAAAGGTACATAGCTGTAGGATAGGGAACCCTATGAATTCTATAATACATGCTCCGTCAACAATTTCCAATTTTCTGCACTGATCAAATTCCTTGTACCATCCGAAACCAAACACCTCTCCCTACCCTAACCCTAACTCTATATCTCTGATGAAATAAAGCCTGAGCAAATGTCGCAAGAGTAAATGTCTGGTCACAGCCCCTTGTAGTCTGCAACCCTAAAGATTCGACTTGAAATTGAACAAGTAATATTTTTATGCCTCTGCCCACCAAAGGTGGTGCCAGAGGCATTATGTTTTTGGGTTGTCCGTCCGTCCGTCCATCCCGCTTTCTCGTTCTAGCGATAACTCAAGAACCACATGAGGTATGAACTTCAAACTTGATGCTAGTATGTATCACCATAGGAAGACGATCTGAATAGATTTTGGGGTACGTAGGTCAAAGGTCAAGGTCACAGAGGCCAATTTCTGAAATTGCAGGTGTTAGCCTTGTTAACACGATATCTCAAGAACCATTTGAGGTATGAACTTCAAACTTGTTACTAGTATGTATCACCATAGAAAGACGATCTGATTAGATCTTGGGATACGTAGGTCAAAGGTCATAGAGGTCAATTCTGAAATTGCAGGTTTTAGCCTTAACGTGGTACTCAAGAACTATTTGATCCATTAACTTCATACTTGGAACTAGTATTCATCACCATAATGAGATGAACTGAACAGCTTTTTGATTCATATAGGTCAAAGGTGATAGGTCATAGAGGTCATTATACAGGTGTATGTGAAATTAATGATTTTTTTTTACCTTTGTTATCACCATATCTCAACTATTTTGTATTCATGACTAGGAGGAGGTAAAGTGATCAGACTTTTGTGTTATAAGGTGTAAGGTCAAATGTCAAAGAGGTCAATTTACATGTAATTAGAGGCTTTTTATTCTGGTTATCACAATATTTCAAGAACAGTTTGAGCCATCAACTGAATTTAGGTGGAGGCATATAGGAGACGCAATCGCATTCATCTTGTTGGTATTCCCATAATGATCACTTTTTATATTATTCCTGATATTCTAAAGGACTACATGTACATGCTGTCTAAAAATTAAGCAAGAACAGTGTCGATTGCACAAGAAGGGATGGCTGCGTGAGCTTGACATTGCAATAACAAACGTGCCCTATGACTGTGAACTTCACAGTCATAGGGAAGCTGACAGTTCGTAGCCTGTCGGTGAAAGTAAACCATTCCTCAATATTTGTGACTTGCGTATGCATCAACGTGTAGTGCAATTGTTGGAGCTGAAAATTGATTTTTCGTTTAATGTTGTTCTATGTTGTTCTTACTGTCATTATTTTTGTAAAAAAATTATTTTATTATTTAATTTTTTGAATTCTTCAGATTCAGTCCTGAGATGCTTGGGAGGCAAGGTAGTTCAGCCTTAGTCTGGTTCGTCATCGAGGTCGTAGCCGTCATCATCACCATGTACATCACGAACATCCTTACTGCACTCAGAAAACTGGATTTGGTTGCTTTTTGTGGCTATAAATATGTTAGGTAAGGAGGGATCGAGTGAAGTGGCAAATGTATGAATACATTGTATGCTGAGAGCCAGATGGTTGCAAGCTAATTTTTTTACTGGAATTGGCTCAGCCGGAATTTGTTTGAATCCAGCCTATGCAGATCGTTGTCAAAGCCTTCCTTTTGTGTTAATGTTCCCATTTCCTGTAAAACGAATAAATGCAGTCAAGGTTTCCTTTGGATAGGATGTTAAAGGGTACCAATCACCAAAAAATATTCTACTCTATATGTTAGAGGTTCCATTCAGTCTACTATATTCCAAATATGGGCTTCGAATATCACTTCTATAAAGAGATATTATAAGTTTAATTATACTCTCTATAGGCATAAAAGTGACTCGTGAGTAGACTACTCAACGCACCCGTACGCGCTTGCCAAGATAAGGCTCTTGCGGAACCCAACTTGGAAGTTCGGTTCCGCGCGATCACCTTCATGTTATCCTTTATTTCCTTTATAATCCTAAACTGTTGACCTATATAATTTCAGATAAAGTTCTTTGAGGTTCATTTCATACTTCCTAGCGATATGTAAATTCTTTTTTCAGATGGTTGGTACACTTTAAGAAGAATATGGTAATAAAAGCTATGAAAGATCAATGAACTGTTATGAAGCTAAATGTGAAATTGAGTATCATCATGAAAATTTACTTTGAGAATTAGAATCTGAGTATCAGTTGATGGTTTCAGTATTTACAGTACCTTTCTTTTTTCTTTTCTTTTATGCAGCATGATCATATGTCTCCTTGCCAGTGTTATGTTTGGTTCATTCTTCTATTACATTGCATTCTTCTACACAAGTGTCTCAATAGTCTTCTTTTTGGTAAGTAAACAGAAAAAAATGTACAATTTTGAATTTCGAATGAGATAGTTCTTACCAGACACATGCAAATTCTCAACTGTTATTATACCAACAAGTTTACCAAAAAAATGTAATTAAAGGGAGGGTGGGCTTCATTATTTTAATGATATAATATGTATTCCATGCTATCAAACTAAGCATTTCATGAAATCGTTTGGAGTTTTAAGAAGAAGGTCAAGGCTTTACTTTAGCCAAATACATGTCTTTTAAATTCAGTATAAAACTTTGGGAGGTATAAACTGCCTATTGGTGTAAGGGTACAAATTGTAATTGTCATTCAATTTGATGATATCGTCTGTTTTTGGCCAGAAAGGCATTAACTCTATACTTTAACACTGAGTTAAAGCTCATGTACACTTTTAGTAGTACAAAGGACGTTGGAAAGAAACGTGTTAAATATAGTCTCATGTTGTTTTCCATGTATCAAAAGATGTTTGTACAAGATCATTTGGTATTCCATCAGTGATTTCAGGTGAATTTCACCGTAAATCTATGTAAGAACCGCTAGATCACGGCAATATACTGCCCTACTCTAGGACCTTTCCACCCCGATGGCTCCCCGCATGTGTGTCACTATGTGTATTTTTTGAAGGCATGTATGGTGTATAGTGCACGCTGAAGTTGTTGGGAGTTTATATCCCTGACCCACCACTTAAATTATTTTCTGGCTCTCATTTGTTTAATATGCCACTTTAGGACATGAAATCTTCACAGCATTTCTGCATTGCTAGTATCTTGCTATTTATCAACATAAATCGAATAAACCTGATGAAAAGTTTTTGAGAGCTTACCATAACTAAACATTACCTTTAACGTCTTTCTGGCTTCAAACAGATGATATGCACATCTGTGAAGAATGATGAAATATGTAAGTTCTGATCCATCCAGGTAAAAGTTCAAATAGTAAACAAATAATTAAATCATTTCATCTGGACAAGTTACGAGTTATTTCCGAGAACGGTGTCATGTCCGATCCTGGCCGCTTCATCAGCTCGTCTGATTTGGTGGCGGGAAAACGTCGTTGCCAATCGGCGCAGACGCTCCATCAGTGTTATTGTTCCGAGTAAGACGTCGAGGAATTCTCCGGATTACGGCGCTGCACACCCAGGAGAGGTTATGTCGCAGGCCCCCACCCTTATTGAGAGTAGAAGAATGATGGTTGTAATGATAATGATGATGGTGATGATTGGGATGATATGGTGATGGCGGTTGTGATGATGGAGATGATAAAGATGATGTTGAAGATGACATTGATAATAACGGAGAACAATATATCCTGATGAGGAAGGTGAAAATGAAGATGATGACAATCTTTACCCTCCATTCCTACGTCCTAGGTTCGGAACTTAAAGCTCATCATCTTACCTGAATCGCATCCCGACGGCATGGGTCACGGCAGCAAGCGAAGAATGTACATCCTACTCTTCATTGCCATCATGCAGCCCATCTTTATTTATTGGTTAACCTTTCATCTTACAGGCCAGATAGCAGCCAAGGGCAAGTAAAGAGTCGCATAAGGCAGTTTTTTTTTTGGGGGGGGGGGTTGTGAGTTTATTCTATATTTTGAGATGCCTTGCATATCTGTTAGGTAGTTTTATAGTGAAATGCACTTGTAGTGGCATGTACAGACATGCCTGAAACATTGAAGGCATAATGTTCAAGTAATCTTCCTTACTAAATGACAGTTTGGGTATTTTTTCCAGTCTGATCAAGGTTTAGGGGCTCCAGATTTATCATGGTTCTGCCTTTATGCAATTACATGATTTTTCAACAATTACTTGTATGCCTTTGTTTCTTGCACGTCTATACATGCCACTACATTTTGTGAGGCTACCACAGGTGTTCGCCAAACTGTAGTTCAATGTGTATACGGGTTAAGCTTACTTTTATTGGAGGTTACCTACTGCTCGTATTGGAAGAAATGTAGTTGCGCGAAGTTGGCATTGTCTTCTTAAGATACCCTCATATCATCTGATGTTTCTTTTACTTTTTGATGCTTCTTTTAACATTATTGCTGAATTGATCTCTGTAGTGTATTTTTCTTTTGAAAGATTAGGTGTTTTTTTTCTTTTATGCATTTATTGTGATCCATACTATAGAAGAAAATAAAATATTGGGGATAATGGAAAATATGTTCTTGAAGTTCACAAACAGACTTGATGGCACTTGTCTCGAGAACACAGGCTGACCAGTGAAAAGTTTTGAAGGTATGAAAATATGTGCTTCAGGTCGAAAGATATGGGGAACGCTTTGGGGCACTTACTCATGATTCCATACATTACATATACAAAATATATCCATGATGTTACAGTGTGCCTGGTATAATAGTGAAGGGTACATCCAGTGATTTTAATGTGTTGATAGTTTTCAAGGTAGAATGGAATACTGCCACTATTCTTGTTTCTCAGTGCTAGAGATTTCTGTTATAAGATATTCACAGTATAAATGTGGAATGAATATTTGCTGTTTTGTATCTTACTGGTCCTCTCATTCTGCTGGGCCCTGTTTCATAAACATTGTTACATGTATCAATAACAAGTTCCAATAACTGTTATAAGCTACGGAAATCCTTGCATCTAATCACGAACACCCCAAATGTGAAATTTCTTGCAATAAATTTGTTAGTTTCTTAAGACCTCCACATTTTGATGTAACCCTATTTTGCAGTGTTTTCACCAAAAGCTTAATCCCTTACCACCTGCTAAGATTTAGATACACGTGCCAAACATGTATTGTAGATTCTTCCAATTAATAGATGAAAATATCAACATAGGTTTATTTGTAAAGTACATGAAATTTATAAACCATTCCTCATTGTGTTCAATATATATAAATAACTGTTTTTGTACTTCCTTACGAATGTGTGTGCAAATTCCTTATCCCCTGGCCCTCTGTGAATGCATAAAATGTAAGAATTTATCCCAGGCTGTGGTTCTGTGTGGTACAGTGTACATGTATTCATTCAGTTCGTATTTCCTCTTCTAAAGATGTCTTACTCATATATCTGCAAAATTCCCCAACTTACTATGCTATAGACTTACATTACTTGTAAATACATTTATTATTTGTAGCTGGCTTTGTTATCTTTAATTTACTGAACATTACAAACAGTCACAAACAGCTTCAAACAGTGTTTTATTTTCAGGGCCTTGCATTTTGCAGAATTATTTTAGTGACATGTAGTGAGTAAAATTACTTTGATGTTCATCATGCCAAAAAAATCATTAGTGTAAATGTCTCTTGGGTTGTCATTGTCAGTCTTTTCTGTTCATGTTTGAAAACATAGACGCTGTATAAAACATTAACTGTAGTATCCGGTTGTTCACGGAATGCAAGCGTGTAAAATGTTCACTTATTTTCAAGGTCTAATCAAGATAATAGTCAAAGAGAAAAGAATAAGCATCATGCTCACATATAAATACAGACTATGACTAGTTGTAGACTTAAATCCAGTAAACATCTTTCATATAGACAAATTTATTGGCTAAAACAATTTTTAAAGCACTACTGTTTACATTTATATTTTATGCATATGAAATTTTTGAAATTTTTCTTCTCTCCTACACATATTTTACACTCTGAGCAATTCTTTGACAAAAATAGATACATGTTTATATGAAACTAGCCACATAAGGTACAAATTCATATATTTCATTTCAATCAGAGTAAGTTCGTAGATTAACTAATACATATGGCCAATAAGTCACACAAAAAGATGTGCTGCTAAATGCTCTGTTGTTGATACAAAACTGAAACAACTGGGAGAAATTATTATTTAAGTATGTGGACTAAGAGAATATTGAGGTTAATGCTTCTTGCATTTGTATAGAATGTCAAAATATGGCACTAATGTGCAAAATACTCGAGTAATAAATCATGGACAAGAGTCCATTCTGTTTTTGTTAAATTGTTGCTTGCTACGGTTTCATTTTCTTTACCATAAACTGATAATATAAGTGAGGAATGAATGTGAGAAAACAGATATAAATGTATAGACATGATGATTGTTGGATTGAATTACATTTTTTATAAAATGATCATACAACTACTAAGTTATATCCACACCTCCTGTATAATAGAATATAATGGAGATATGTAATGAGAAGATTGATATTAAGAAGCTCCCATCGTTACTACTGTGAAATATTTCTTTGATTAATAATGTTTCACTACACTGATGTTGTATTAAAAAAATATATAAAATGCAATTTTTCTTTTTTGTTCCTGTTTTGTAAGAGAGAGCTTTGGGGTCAGTCCTCAAGGAGAAGGGGTCAGCTATGGATGAATAGGAAAATGTGATGTCAAATGTCTTTCACACAAATTAGGCCTACATTTGGAAAAAAGAACTCAAGCATAAGTTTTCTGACATCCAGAAAACATTTCAATGGTTAGGACCTCCCTTTTTTTCTCCTCTTGACAGCATTTTCGGTTGCCCTCTTCTGCTACAACTTAACCCTTTCAGGACAGGGATTATTCAAGGGCTAAAATGATCACATTTTATTCTTCAAATTGGCAACATTAATATTTTTCTTTTAGTGCTACATGGTTCTAATAGGGTGTAATGTCTTTGAGAAGAATATACATGGTTAGAAATTTTGTTGAAAAGTTGAAAAAATTGCCAATTTTGATGAAAAACAATGATTTTGAAACTCTCAATGTGTTGCCAATTTAAGGATTTCAAAGCTTATTCTCCTTTTTAAAATTCCTGGAATAAAACGCAATATGGTCATGCAACAAAAATGGACATAGTGTGTACAGAAATTTTTACTCTTTCTACTCATGCATCTGGTACATTTTTTAGAGCTCTGAATAAAAAGTTATTGAGCTAAACCACAAAATGTGGTCAATTGTCTCGAAAGGGTTAAAGGGAAATCCAACCTTAATAGCAATTTGCTTTGAAAGAAAGAGGAAAAATCAGAGAAGCAGGTTGGTGAAAGTTTGAACGAAATCGGACAAGTAATAAGGAAGTTATGAATTTTTGAAAGTTGTAATCACTATGCTTATGGGAATTTCAAATTGGCCGAATAGGTTATGTCACTGTGATGTAGCTGTGGACAACTCCCCCATTCGCTCTAACACACAAAATGACTAAAATGTCACTTTTTTTTCAAATGCATTACTCAGTAGGATCTTTTCGTTCATGAAGACCTATAACAATATGCTATCTCCAATATATTTTGAGCACAGCCCCGAGGGTAAAAGCGCCTCGAAGAAAACTGCAAATTAATGATGTTTTTGTGTACGACAAATGGGAGAGTTGTCCACAAAAATGTCACCATTGACTCACCAAATTGCCAATTTGAGATTCGCATAGATGTAGTGATCTCATTTTTCAAACATCCATAACTTTCTTAGTCCTTGTCCAATTTCTTTCAAATTTTCACCATCCTGTTTTTCTTATTTTTCTGCTTTCACACAAATCATCTTATTACCAAGGTTGGATTGCCCTTTAAGTGACTGCTACTCCCATGATATGCATGTGGATACATCATGAAGTGATCTATGTCTTTTGCTCCATGATATATAAATGAAGAGCTAAGAAATCCAAAAGATACATGTATGTTGAGACATTCTTGCTATTCTGTTGAGACATTCATGGTGACAAAGAACGTCTTAATGTCCTGTGGTTGTAGCGTGTAGGTATAGCTTGGTGGTGATGCTGTTGTTCGTCTTGCTGTTATTCGTGGTGCTGTTGATTGTGTTGCTTTTGTTGACGGTGTGTCAGTTGCTGGTGGTGTGGTGATTTCTGATGCTGAGTAGGTTTTCGTGTTGTCAGTCGATGACTTTCGGGATTGTGACTCGCCATCATCTATTTATTGAAAACGATACAAAAGACCCCGTTTTTGGTCATGCCCAAAGGTAAAAGCCACGAGCATCATACCTGACGGATACTGGCGCTATACAAATACAAATATCCTTATTATACTGAGTGACTATGTTTGCCGTTTTACTCTCAGTGCTTTTTGTTGCAAGGTTGTTGCAAATTGTGTTTGTTTATGATGATGTTTATTTAACCTGCATTGAGGGGACATATAAGTCCTATCAAAAGGACTTAATGATTTAGGATTAATACCTTATCAATCGGCAACAGAGCAGTGCCTCGGTAGCAACTGCCTGACCCAAGAACATTTCAGTTCCCAGACCATTACTGTTTTCACTGAGCCATCTCGCCTCCATGTAAAGGCGTATTGTTATCTTTGCCGGGGGGGGGGGGGGGGGTGACGGTGCCTGCCTGAACATCAACTTTACAGTTTCTACGTTCTGACACATTATTATTGTTATTTAGAGAAATTTTAATTTTGTCACCAAAATGCGAGATAAAATATCAAAACTACCAACTGATGACCACCCACCTAATTGCCTAGACCTGTAGACAGGAGGCAGTGGGTGCCCCGGTATTGGTTATTTCAAAATTCTCAGTGGGAGGGGCTGCAGCCCTCCAAGCCCTTTTGCCTCTGGAGCTTATGCCTCCACATGCAACGTATGAACAGAATAAAGAATAGAAGGTATTATTTGAAATGATTTAGCCTTCTCCTCGATGGTGATGTCTTACCTGCAATTCTCCACTTCCACCTGTTCATCTGAGTGACGTTCCAGATGCCTGTCAGGCTACGCTCATCTACTGTCTTGATTATACCAAGTGGTGATAAAATCATCTGCATGGAATATACGAAAGAATAATGATAACAGTAATATTCAGTTCTTGTATAATGTCTCTATGCGCTTCCAAAGAGCTTGGGCTTATTACCTCGGCTCAGCCTAGCTGCCCTAATTTTTATTTGGTTAGACACTTAATTCATAAAAACAGATTACATGCCAGTAATACAGATGATAGAGAGCACATACATGTATATAAACAAATCATCATCATGTCCCATAACTCCTGGTCTTAGGGACACCACTGATGATATTTTGACCACTTCCTGCCATCTTGTTTTGTCCTCCGCCATTCTTTAAGAATTGCTAAAAGATAAGCCAGTCCATTCTTTGATATTCTATTCCCACCTTTTCCGATGTCTCCCTTTTCTTCTCCTTCCTAAGGTTTTTTTGCCATGCCATTCGACCTGGTAACATGACCATACCATTTCAGTTTACGCTGAAAACAAATACATGCAGGCCTGCAAACGACGATTCCAACAAAGTTATTTATTTGTTATACGTACTTGGAGATCTACAGTGACTGGCCTGGACAGTATGGGGTGCTCGCCCACTTCATACAGGTGTTGTAGCCGCAGCAGAATTCGGCTAAGGTTAGGCGAAGATCCTCCTAAAGCAGGATAAAATCAAAAAAACATTACAATTTTGTAAGATATATGCTTGGGTATTTTAGAAAGAAAGGGGAAAGACAGAGGGAGAAAGACAGAGGGGGAGCGACGGAAGGCGAGAGAGGGAGAGAGAGATAGAGGGGGGAAGAGAGAGGGAGAGTTGGAGAAATGGGGATTGTGTGAGGGAAGTCATTAGAAATTGATGAACAAGAAAGCATATAAGGGCGTACATGAAGAGACACTTTTCATATCAACCATTGTATCAATACAATTTTCCAAAGCAATAGCTCTATAAAACTAATCGGATAGTTATACCTTTTGATTTGCTTTGTTACTTTTTCAAATTTGAAAATGATCACTTCTGACTGCAGTGTTCATCGGAACTCATTTTCTCTCAAATAATCTGCCTGTCTGTTGGAATTCATGGTTATATGTATGTATGTATGTATTTATACCTTGGACTTCATTGACATATCCATCAATATTTTGTTCGAATGTAACATCAATAATCAGAACAATAACAATAATAAAAAGAGTAACACATGACAAAAACAGAATAATACATGTATATCGTACGTATATGTTATCATTGGGACAAATGCTAAATTACAAATTGTTATCTTGTTTTACGCTTGTAAACTTACCCATTTGATTGGTTTTGGCAGAGTCGTCGTAATTCCAACCCGGTGTTTTGAAGGTGAGAAGGTGAATGTTCTTGGGTAGCACATTAGCTATAGCGGAATGAAATCTCGTTGATTGCAAGGCTGACCAGTTTACTGAAAGAAAATTTACCGGATGCCAAAGTTCTGCGGTTATTCATATATCTGTCTGTTTGTCTGTTTGTCTGTATGTCGCTTCTTGTTTCTATCTTTCTCTTTCTCTCGCTCATTTTTGCTCTTGTTCACCCAGACATTTCTTTCACTATTTTCTTTTATTTCTCTCCTCCCTCCTTCTCTCCTCTCACCTTCTCTCTCTCTCTCTTTTCTCTCTTACCATCTCCGTCTGTGCCCTGTTTTTATCTCTTTCTCTCTCTTGTTCCCACTTCCCTTATCTTTACCCTTTCCTCAACGTGGATAAAAGGTGAAAATATATTACCTGAAGATGAAAATGTAATAAACCAATATTTTCGTCCCCAACTTACCTGATAAAAAAAAAACGAAAAATACATGCTTTGTAAAAGTCAAATTTTACCCGTTGCACTCGAGGTGGTGTTCTTTCGACTGCGTCATTAATTACGCTAATCAAGCCCGTTAAGGCAACAAAGTTTGCACTTTTCATTTTGCAGTCTCTACTCTTTTTGTATGATGTCGCCCTTACATCATGTACATGGGCATCCACGTCCGCAGTATTCCCTGACGCCATCCTACCTCAGGAAAATGACGCCTGTGCGCAAATATGGTCATTGACCGCATGCAGAGAGCAAAATGTAACTACGTTACTACCTTCCTCAATAGAGGACCACTCTGGCCCGATCTGAACAGCGACCGGTGGGTTCTCGAGCTGAAGCCAACTGCGATGACGAAGCTCGGATGTCTTGGATGCGTTGCCTAGCAACAACCAGAACCTGGATGTTGTGACAGAGGGTTCTTCCAGGGAGAGGTTGTAATTGTGGGTCTCGAACTCGTTGTTGACCAGACGGCGATGCAACATGACCTGTTAAAGTGTATAAATGAAGTTCTGTCACATTTCCATTTCGTCACCCCTTCTTGTCTTCGGTTCATTTCTTCCTCCCCTCCACCTCTGATGCATTTGTACTTCGTCCGTTGGAGCCAGAAGGGCGTTAGCTCCTATACTTTAACACATGCTTAATGCTCTTCAGGCTCTCATTAAACGACTTCATCTATACCCACCCACTTTTCCCTTATTTTCTACGTTCTTTCCTCATAATGTCCATTCCTAATTGTGAAATCTGCCATATTATTTTGATGCTGATGTAGCTACAACTATAACTTCTATGATCAATAACTGACACTCACTCTATGTCATGAATATATATATATTTTTTACAAAGCAGCAACACCAGTGGCAGAGCTACGAGCACTGGCACAGACAGGGGGCACAAGGGGGCCATGACCCCCCTATTCAGCCCCTATAAAAAAAAAATAAAAGCGAGAGCGAAAAAGCGGGGGAAGTGAGAGAAAAAAGCCTAAAAAGGCGCTACGAGCCGTTATCTTTCTTTCACAATTTGCTAAAACGTCAGTTTTCGCGCTTGGAGCGGGAAGGGGGAAATAACTCACCCCTCCCTGCACCCACCCCTGTTACATACAGTGCAATATTGCGTCCAAATAATTGAAAAGCAGTCCGGGTGTCGAACTAACTTTCCGCATAAAAAAGGTGCTACGAGCCGTTATCGTTTCTCTCAAATTTGCTATAAAACGTCAAAGCTTTCGCGCTTCGTGCCGCTGGGAGGGGGAAAACTCCGCCCTCCCTGCATCCACCCCCCTGGGGAGCTCACAACCTCCCCTAAAAAAATGAAATCCTGGCTACTTTGGCTACGCGGTTGGATCCTTCACGTCTGCCCCCCCCCCCCCCTATTGAAAAAATCACTGGCTACAAGGGAATGGGAGCACAGGCCCCTTCCCCTATATGGATGTTGCAAAAAGGAAAAAAAAAAAGAGACAAAGAGAAAAAAAAAAAAGAACGGGAGAGGGGGAAAGGTAGATTTGTTCTTTTTGCATATTTTCACCCATGCACCTCGTAAAACCGATACCTCCACCCCATGACACTCCACTCAATTACAAGATCAACACTGTGTCACTGAGAAACACTAAAGATGTACATGTATATGATACTACTTTTGTCATAGTAACTTTTTATCTTCGTGAGGAACTGACCTCGATATCTCCGTCTCTCTGACTGCTGACTCCGTGGCTTCTATCAGAAAGCAGCATCAATCTCTCATCGGCCGAAGGATCCTCTATATATGCCGAGCTCACCATTGGGGAAGACATTCTGTTGGGAAGGATGAAACCAATTAAACATGGGTTAACATGGTTACAAATGGTTACAAAAAAATGTTTATCAGCGTAATTGTTAATACATCCTACATTAGTTTGGTTTTTCCGAAGGCATTCGGAGTAATGAACCCTCATGGTATAGAAAGTTTGTGTGTTCGGAATAATTACGAACCTTCAGATATACATGTGTCCCATATGTTTTACTGATGGGATCAAAATATAGTTGGATAATTCAGAGTCAAACTAAGATTAGACGATCGTTTTTCCTATTCTCCTGTATTCAACTTACAGTAATTTGAGTAAACATTAATGTGATAAAGATTGGATATATCAAAATATAATTATAAGCAATCGGTAATATAGTGCAAGAATGTTCTCAGTACTTTAGAGACGGACCTCTTCCCTCTTCTGTAAAACTTTTCACGTGGTTCTGAACAAAAACATATTGATTTTCGTATAGTAAACAAATAAACGTTAACATATATTATAGCTTGGATAATATTTTCAATAAAGCGACATTATTGTCACTGAACGAATTTCCCAGAGAGAGAAAGAGGGGGGGGGGGGGGGCTTGTAAATTGGATATGGCTTACTTGCGCGATGGTTGCGCCATGACGTCGAGTTCGATTCATAGTTTGAAAAGCATTAACATCAGCATACAGGTTACCATTAGACTTCAATAATGTAGAAAACCTAAGGGGCAAAAAGCAAAGGATGAGAGATTTCAAGAGGAACATAATATTCTACATTCAGAGTTGGCCTCGAAGGTGAGGGTAAGAGTAGGGGTTGAAGTGTATCATATATTTTATGAATCATCGAGTAGAAATGTATTGTTCCAAATAAAGCTTAATTATAAATCAGTTACTGCATTTTTCCTGTTGGTACCTATTTAGTTTACAGCTGAAGTGTATTTATAGGTTAAACATCAATCAAAGTTCAGACAGAAAACCATAGGATGGGACGGGAATTGGATGAAAAGGGGCTGCAATGTCTATACCGTTTTCCACAATTCAAAACTTAGTGAAGACCATACTGATATTGATTGTATTGAAATGGCTGTAGACCTAAACAGTGTTTCATATACTAACTGTGCCTTCTACAATTTCCTTATTTTCATTCTTCTTTCTGTTCTTTCAGTAATTTCCTTCTGTTTCTATGTGCAATATATAAAGCTCTATTTGCGTCTTCTTCTTTTGATTTAGATTTTGAAGGCAAAAAACAGACACGTAGGCGATGACAACAGCTAAAACTTTAGTAGCTGCGTCACTTTGTATGATTTCCGCATTTTCTATTTTTAAAGTGTGACGTACCTGTATACCAGTTCCTTGTTCATAGAGATAGGACCAACTTTGAAGTCTACTTCAATATGGCTGCATGAAATCTTGTCCGGGTGTCCAGTCGAAGCGTTGACCAAACGCATGGTCACTGAATACCGACTTTCCACATCGAACAGCCTAGTATGAAATTTTAACGAGAAGAATATATTCATATTAGCTGATTATGATTATAC